>JAJGRW010000997.1:46321-183759 GCA_025461045.1 Carex parvula | reverse complement strand
TTGCTAAATAAAAAACTTACTAAATTAGTAATTGACGTGCAGTGCTGAAATAAAAAAAAAATGTCAGCAGAGATTAGAAATCGAAAAACAATCCCTTATGTGGATGCTCTTAGTAAGTTTATACTGATTTTTCTATTCATAAAAATTCAATTGTATTCTTTATGTTTCTCTCTCTTTTTGATATTTTCTACCGATAAAAGAATTATCTTTGTATTGTGCAGCTTTGCCCATGTTTTTTTTTTTTTTTCTGTTTCCTTCTTGGCTTAAGCAAATAAATTGGATATGAAAAAATAAAAGTCCGTTAATTAGTAGATTATACTTGTAAAAGTGTACTGTGAAATAGCTTGATAATAAAGAGTGAGCCTATGGTGCTATGCATAGCACGGATGGGGTCCGTGCTACGGCCAAAAATTTGACTTTTTAAAATTCTAATGGTCGATCCAACCGTTTAATGTGATAACCATATGAATATGTACTTGCAAACTAAATTTTATATTTTTTCAAATTTTTTTACTATTTTTTTAGATAGCTAGAATTTTGATGGTCCAGAATTTTCAGAAAACACTGATTTTTCTACCTATCTAAAAAAATAGTAAAAAAATTCGAAAAAATATAAAATTTAGTTTGCAAGTACATATTCATATGGTTATCACATTAAACGGTTGGATCGACCATTAGAATTTTAAAAAGTTAAATTTTTGGCCGTAGCACGGACCCCATCCGTGCTATGCATAGCACCATAGGCTCACTCGATAATAAATACCAACCTCTTGAAACATTTGAACACTATTTAATTATGGAATATAGTGACATACATGATATATACAACGTACAGAATCCAAGCCACCTACTACAAGTATTTCAGATTTTTTTTTTCCTTTTTCAACCAGATATTTGTCGCCGCTTTACTATTTAAGTATTATCTTGTGTGAGATGAAGTTTGTAACTTTGTATAGTTAATTAGTTACAGCAAAATTCGTGGTACAGTACGTAATTTTACTAGAATTCAGTACCGTTTTTGAACAGCAAGGCATCTCCAGCGGTGTGGCGAGGTGACATGGACCCCACTGCCGTGGGACCAGATCATAATGGAGACGGCGATTTTTCTGCGGAGGAGAGTGGCCTGTCGAGTAGAGTTTAGAATCGTCACCTTTTTCAACAAACGGGACATCTCCGTTTCCATCTTTTGTTTCTTTTTTTTTTCTTATGTTGAAAACCCAATTCCTACCCCTTACAGATATTTACTACTGTAAAACCAGATAGAAGTATAGAACTGTTATTTCTCATTAGATTATATTAGTATTGACTATTGAATATTTTTTAAAGTTGCAAAAACTTTTTCTACCGAAAAAAACTATAGTACAACGATAATTCTCTAAATGAAAAAAATAATATTGAAATTTCCTTGATTTTTCAAATTTTCTTTTTATGAAAGAGTAAAATTATACCATGTAAAATAACATGTAAGTTTACTGGTTAAAGGGTGATGGAACAGAATCGTCTAAATATAATCTATATTATTTGCTATGTACTTAGAAGATATGATATTTCTAGGTCATATTGTTGGATATCAAACGCATTCGAATGCAATCATTTAAATTGTCTGCCTTGATAAATTTTACAGATCTATTATTGAATGACCTTGAAAATAAAATAAAATAATACAATTTTTTACAGTTAGAAGTTAGAATTTTTTATTTAAATTTTGAAATATAATAATGCACAAAAAATGAATAGATAATCATTTAGAGTTTAGAATTTTTTAATTTAAATTATAAAATATAATCAAGAAGAAACAATAAATATATTTGAATCCTTATCCATAACAATTCCCAATTCTAGTTATCTTGTACAAAAATCATCCGCATTTAATTGTTCAATGAAATCAATGAAATTTGTGAATGACATGATTGGTGTAGGTTCAAATTTGAAGCATGATAGTCAAAGTTAATATTTTTATGGATGAAAGTTCTCAGCTGAAAAAAATGGTCATCATCCAAAAAATATTGTGTGTAGAGTGTAGTCATATGTGTGTGCGTGTGTGGTGTATAGTGGGAAAAATGGCACGGCGGAGCCGGCTTCGTCACAGAACGGCACGCGTGTCAGTTACGTGCCGTGACTCACGTTTTCCGTGCCGTGATCATTCACGTACCGTGTCTATCTTTTGAAACTTTGGCACGGCACGGCACGTAGTCACGCGAGTCACGTGTAATTAGAACCATTAGATATTGATTTAATGGTGAATCTTGAATAAACTAACCTAAATTATGATTAAATGGTCACGCGAGTCACGTATGGTCACGGCACGTTTAGGCACAGTGTGACTCACGTGGCGTGACCATTCGCGTGCCGTGACCACCCCTTGACATTTTGGTCACGACACGGCACGGCACGTGAAAAATTAACTTAGTCACGGCACGGCACGGCACGAGACCAAAGTCACAGCGTGTTAGTCACGCACGGCATGGCATGTTTTTTCCACTTTATGTGTATAACTAAAATTTGTACTCCTAATTTTTAACACATAATATTTTATTTGCTCTATTTTTTATTTTTACTACTAATTTTGACACATAATATTTTATTTGCTCTATTTTATTCTTCAGATATTTTGGACATAATTAGAATATTAATTTTGTCTGAGTTCACGTATAATAATAGACAAGTATTTGCACCTTTATTATTAACATTTACTCTTTTTGCACACAGTGATACCTTTTAAAAGATTATCTCATGATAGCTATTAATATATATTATTAATCTAAAAAATATTATAAAATATTATAATTGCATCAAGTGAAGGAAAAAGAACGGGAACTAAGTAAATCAAAACGAGAACGGAGTAGGTCCGATGCCCATCGGACCTACTTTTATGTTCAACGAGTATGATGACCGTCCGATCTAATTTAAGATTTGTGCGCACAAAAATTGAAACAGACACGCACAGAGTTTAAATCGTTCTGCACAAATCTTAAAGCAAATCGACAGTGATTAAATCCATCGAACCATAGTAGGTCTGATGCCCATCGGACCTACTCTCAAGTGAATCAAACCTAGTTGCAGATAATAGTTGGTTGGAGTGCGTGAGGATTTAGTGACGTAAAAAATTTACGTCGTGATCAGACACTTTTACAGCACATAACAGTTTTTTCATGATACAATATGGTATGTATGTCCAGGGGCGGATGCAGGATTTTGATCAGGGTAGGGCAAGAAATTATTGAATCGGATTTAAATAGATAATCGGGTCCAAACCCATTAGAGTATCTTATATAATTTACCAATTTAATATACAATGAGCCAGTTATTTTAATTGAGCTACAGGGTAGGGCAATATCAATTTTCAAGGTAGGGCAAAGGCCCAAATTCAGCCTTTGTAAATTAGTTTTGAATTTTCAGGGTAGGGCAGTTGTCCTACCCTGTGCTACAGTAGATCCGCTCCTGTGTATGTCGCTCACTTGTCTTCTATTGTTTCTACTTACGTATCATGATCATTACAAAAAAAGAATATAATAAAACACGGTGCGCCAACATGTTTAATCATGGTGCGGTATGAAATACAACACAATTTGTGACCACATGAGTCACGCATGATCATGATTGTTACAACATTGTTTTTTATTATACTTTTTTTTTTCTTCCTTAACAAACTTAAAATTTAAAAAAAATATCATATTTGATCACGACGTAACTAACGTGCCATGATTATTTGCGGATCATGACCATTTTCTGCAATTTAACCCAATGTTTTAAATAGCGTTTATAGCATAGCGGGAAGGCTACAAAAAAAGCTATAGCGAATAGCGTAGCTATAGCGGAAGCTATTCCAAATAGCGTTTTTTTCTTTTACAAAAATTATATTATATATTTGTACTATATATTAACATTATCTAAAGTTTCATAGAACAATAACTAACACCAAATTAATTAAGAAATTATAATATTCATATTGAACTAGTACAAAAGTCCATGGTTCAAAATATCCATAATAATATCATAAACTATCGATCTTTTTCTATACAAAATATCTTAAGCATCATGATTCATTCTATTTTTTTTTCTATACAAAATAAATTTTATGGATCTTTATTTAAGCCCATATAAATTGTCTAAAAAAGCCCAATATGCATAGCGCGCAAATAGCGCGCTACACGCTATGCGCTATAGCGGACCGCTATTACCGCTATAGCGGCCGTAGCGCAATTAGCGTATTTTCATGCCATAGCTTAGCGTTTAGGGTCCAAAAACGCTATAGCGCCGCTATAGCGCGCTATTTAGAACACTGATTTAACCACAACACGTGAAAAATTTAACATTATTGACCCGAATCATAAAATAATTACACAACTAATTTACATCCCTATAAGAGGTCACAAATTAATGCGATATTAGCATATAAAAAAAATTATAACTTTCTTTGCAAAAACACTTACAATAAATTTTAGATTCGCTAGTGTATCTAAAAAATTAAAAGCTTTTTCTGCAATAAAATATACAACGAAACTTACCAATCCCGTAACGCATCTCAAATATTGAACTACAATTTATGTTTAGTTAGCTTGCTGAATCATAAGGCATGGCACATGAATATTTTGTTTAATTTTGCCGCGCAGATGTAGCAATCGAGAGCAAATATATAGTCTTCCGTCTACTTGCACAGACACAGTTACACTTCAGGATCCAATGGACGTCTCCAGTTTCATGGTGCCATGGAGAAGAACGGTCGGTGTGATTCACATTGGATTCGTTAATTTAACAATTAATCAACCGTTGTAGGATCAGTAATCCTAATCTTACTTGACATTACAATCAATGAATCAATGAATGTTTTCATATCAATTTCCCAACTCCCTCTAATTCCTTATTTTCCCCCATTAATATCTTCCTCTTCTGTACTTTTATTGCCCACCCCGAAAATTGAATTGTATTTAATTTCGGAAAAAATAATAATTTCTATCAATTCCGTCTAACTCACACTCTGTTTCTTCTCGTGAGGTGCATTTGTTTTTCTCGTCTCGCATCTCCACCTATCAACCACATCTCAATTTAATATATTTGATTTATCTTGTGACTTGTTCAAATCGATAAAGACTGATCCCGCTTCATCTTCCTCTGTTGGCGGATCTTACTGTTTGTCTCTGGAGAGCGAGACAATTCGAGGTAATGTACTTAAATCTGTACAATTTCCACTTTCTTCTTTACGTTTGCTTTACTTTTCGGTAATGTTCCTTACTTCAGTTGTGATTTACTGATCTTTCTTAGTAGCAAGCTTCAATTTTTTTTTTTTCCGTTTCAATTGAGGGATCGATAGCATAATTACAAAATGCAATTTCCAGAGTATGTGCGGTATGTAGAGAGGGAGAGGCTACAGTAATTCATAAAATTACGGGAGAGATGAGATTTCTCAAAAAAAATTTTTTTTTTTTATAAAATCGGTTTCTTCCGTTTCTTGTTCTAGATTTTTCTCTTTTTTGTCGAAGGAGGGTTAGCTAATACAATGCTGGTGTGTAATTTTACTGGATGTAACAGATTTGCTTCTAAATATACAATATTGTTTACCGTCGCCAACCATTTGAAAAAGGGAGAATCTGGAATTTTGTATTACCAAGAAAATTGCAAAGAACGGTAGAGGCAATCTTTGGAATTTGTTTTCTAAGCAGGATTTCTTCCAAAAGTGAGAAGAGTGGAATTTTGTTTGCAATTTATGGATAAATAGGGTCTAATATGCAAATTCCTAACAATAACTCAAAGCAGAATTTGTGGTTATATATAGGAACTTCAATTACATTTAAGATTTCTAATATTATCCTTAAACCTAATAACGGTTTTGCTAATTGTCTCAGGTAAATAGCACCTGTCATATATGCTGAGTGGGTGTATGGCATGATATGATATGAACATTACATTTCATCATGGATACGGAAGCTTCATGTAGCACTTCTGAAATTGTTGAATCAAACGAGTTTGGAGGAAGATCACCCCTGTCAGATGGGCCACATCGCACACGTCGAATCAACATCAAGCCTGACGAACTGGATGAACTGGACCAGCTGCTGAAGGCAATAGACATGCGGATCTCTAGGGGACTTACGACTCTAGATCCGCGTGACAAGGTGGCCAGATCACGGAAGCCATCTCAGTCGCCCAAAGCCAGTTCGTCAGAATCCGTAAACATTAAGCAGGCTTTGAGGCGCCATTGCATTTCCCAGGCGTCAGAGATGGCAGCCATGAAACAGGTCACAAAAAAGTTGGATGGGTCAGCAGGAGGTGTCTCAGAATCTGTAGCTGGTACCATTCGTCGGCTATACACCTCTCTGGTGGTTCAATCCGATGAACCTGAAGAGAAGATGAATCTCGTACCAGAGAAATATAATGGAAATACAGTACATGCTGAAAAGAAAGGGAAAATGCTCTCAAAAAGTTGTATTGGTTGTATAACAAGTAAAATTGAACCTGAACCGTCATCTGATGCCAGCTGTAATAACCAAGTTCAGCCTGAGAATTCCAGCCCGGACATTACCCAACCTGAACCTCAAATTGAACCTGAACCATGTAGTTCATCAATGGAACCAGCAGAGAAGGAAAAGGGAGAATGTTCTCACAGCTCGATAAGTAGCATGTGTGATTATTACACCACCAGTACCAGTATTAGTGGAGAGAGCCCATGTGGGAGTTCATGTGGTGCAGGAACTAGTACGTTTGCTGGTGCTGGTAGGCCTCACATGTCCAAAGATGTCAGGTGGCTGTCGGTCCACCATGTGGTAGCAAAACAAGGTGGCACGTTGACACTAGACAATTTTAAGCTGATAAAGAGGCTTGGGTGTGGCGACATAGGTACTGATAATTACCAGTATTTTCAACCTTACATTGGTGGTTGTAGACAAGGTTGAATTAATTGTTTGATTTGATAGGCTAGTCAAAGAAAAGGTATCTTAATTACAATTCTAATTTGTAATTGTATCGGCTTGATCTTTTCTTTGCATCTCCTCAAGAAGCATAGGTAGGTCCCATATCTTTGGGATTTTTATAAGATAACTTGCATGCTTATACTTGCACAAAACTTCACAAATATAATTTCCAAGTAAAAAGTAACTTACACAAGCCCGTAATTATAAGGTGCAATATAAAGTAACTTCACAAATATTGATGGGAGATACCTAACCAATATAAAGACCTGATAGGATTTGAACTCAGAAGAACATCATGCACCATGTCTTGTGAACCGGCTGTAACTGCTACTAACTTCAATTTAAATCACTAATTATTTTCTTTTTTGTATTCATGGCAGGTACTGTGTATTTAGCAGAGCTCAATGAATCAGATTGTTTGTTTGCATTGAAGGTGATGGATGTAGAGTATTTGGCGAATAGGAAAAAAATGATGCGGGCCCAGACAGAGAGGGAGATATTAGAGATGCTTGACCACCCTTTTCTACCAACACTATATGCAAGTTTTATCAGTGATAATTTGTCATGCTTGGTCATTGAGTTCTGTCCCGGGGGAGATCTGCACGTTCTAAGGCAAAAACAGCCAGGCAGGTGCTTCTCTGAACCAGCCGCGAGGTATGTGACAATATTTCAAGGTACAAGTATAATTATCAGCCTCATACAAATCCAATGAAAAAATTAAATATTAGCCAGAAATTATGCTGGGTTTCAATTAAAGACCACCAAAATTGGTAATGAGTAACCAAAATTTGTAATGAGAATCTGGTTCTCTCATATGTCATCCGGAATTGATATGAGAAGAATTGCATCTCGTGGAATTCTGAGCATGATGGTACTGGTGGTGAAATCTAAATTGAGAGCCATAATGTTTAGTGAGTGCTGGTGTTACTATCATGATGTATCTGATAGGAGGTATATTATACACGAGTTGTTAGTATAGTAAGCACCTGGTATCATGTTAGTTAGTTGCACTTTAAACTGTTTTCAACAAGATGATAAACCATGCTTGTAGTGAAAGCTAGTACGTACCAGTTGAATGACCAAATTAAAGGTCTAGGCAGATATTTTGCACAGTGAGGTCAATTGAGCTATTTGTATGGGTGCTTGTTAAGAAAATGAAAAAACCATTTATTTTTATAATATAGGCAATTTGTAACTTCAGTGGGGTTAGCTGACCCTATATCTATCCACATGGTTAGGTATTCAAAAACACGAATCATGTCTGATACATGTTGTTAACATTTTCTCATGCCTTTGCCTTTTCCTCATTCCAGATTTTACGTGGCAGAAGTTTTACTGGCACTAGAATACCTTCACATGCTAGGTGTAATATATCGGGACCTAAAGCCTGAAAATATACTGGTACGAGAAGATGGCCACATAATGTTGTCTGATTTCGACCTCTCTCTACGCTGTTCTGTAAATCCCACCCTTCAATCTTCCTCAAGCCGCAGCAAGCATGGTAACACCTCCAAGCGTGCTACTGGACCATGCCCTGAGAAACCGTGCATTGACCCATTTTGCCTGCCCCCTACCTCTTGTTTTGCACCTCGTCCGTCGTGTTCCCCTTGTAAAGACCTTCCCAATAAAGCACAAAAGTTGAGAATTAATACGAGTCTCCAACTGGTGGCCGAACCTACCGAAGCCCGATCCAATTCCTTTGTTGGGACACACGAGTACCTGGCGCCAGAGATTATAAAAGGCGATGGGCATGGGAGTGCAGTTGACTGGTGGACATTTGGAGTGTTCCTATATGAATTATTGTATGGAAAGACGCCATTTAAGGGGGCTGATAACGAAGAAACTCTTGCAAATGTGGTTTGCCAGAATTTGCGGTTTCCTGAGAATCCAAATGTGAGTTTCCATGCTCGGGATTTGATCCGACGGCTGTTAGTGAAAGAACCTGAGCATCGATTGGGGTACACCAAAGGGGCTGCAGAGATAAAGAGCCACCCATTTTTTGAGGGGCTGAATTGGGCCCTCATACGATCTGCAGCCCCACCGGAGGCCGATGGTAGTTGCTTTCTAGGGTCAATGTTTGTTATGCGAAAGAAAAAAGAAGGGAGGTGTCTGAACTTCATGGGAAATGGAGAAGATGGAGAGTTTGGAGTATTTTAGGCATTTCTTTTAGCAACTTATATATCTAAAACAATCCACAACTCGTGGTATCATACATGGTCATGTAAATGTAGATACTTGCACCGCAGGTGACAAAGGTGTTTTCATTGTTGATGATAAATTATGATAATGAATAGACTATAATTCCAAATAGTGCTACATTTTGTATAAGAGTAAAATTCTTTCATGGCCTATTGTTGCACACTTACTACAGTTACTAGTAATTATCAACAATAATAGCAAACACTTAAAAGTTTCTTTGGATCTGATACTGGTTTTGTTAGATACAATTATCTGTTACTGTTTTTTTTTTTTTGTGGATCTGATGCAGTTATGCTAGATGCAATTATTTGTTACTGGTTTTGGTCAGTTAGAACACACATATACTGGTTTTTGGGTATGATCGTTGCAGCCATATGCAAATTGTTTTGCTGATATATTGTAATTATTTGTTAATGGTTTTTGGGCCTGAGACTGAGATTGCAGTTACTGGTTTTTGTTACTGGGACTGAGTCTGAGATTGCAGCTTAAGGAACATTTAGTTCTGACAATACTCGAGCCGTGTTTATTAGGATGCATTCAATTTGTAAACAGTCCCTGATTCTTTTAAGTTAGTGGCTTTAAATATCAACTAACAATGTCTCCGATTCTTTTTTTTTTTTAAAGCTTCGCAGAGTCAATGTCTCTGGTTCTTGCATTGGCTTTTTCTTCTTGTTGTTTGATTTTAAAAACTTCTCTCCGGGTGATACGTTATTATTTTTGCATAATTATTTTAGTAGAAAATAACTGCCCTCTAATCAGCAGGGTTTGATTTATTTTCTTTTGTTTGGGAGGTGAGCCAATTTATCTTTCTTCATATCTCTACAACGAATGAAGACCAAATTCCGTAATCTCCACATTTTACCGAGGCTATAATTCCTTTTGGTATTAATAGTTTAATAGTAGGGGTATATATGTACTTATCTGGTGATTTTGTTTGGTCTGAAGGGTTTATATTCTTAATTTCTTGGCATGAAAACTTTGGCTTGGGTCATGAACAAATTCCTCCAGAAAATATTAGCAGGTTTGTTTGAAACTTTAAGAAAGACTTCTCTTGCTTGTATCTTTGCAATTCATCCTAATTCATCCTTTTTTTTTTTCTTTTCTGAGTACACCTTGTGGTTAGGGGTGTTCATCGGTTCGGTTCGGTCCAAACTAAAGTTTTATTCGACCTTCGTATATGTGGGCTCAAAACACTCCGCAAGTACGAGTACAAAGTATTTCGTCCAAGAGAAAAAAGAGGAAAAACTCTAGCCGTCGCCGCTTCTTCCTCCTCCACATTTCTCCATTCCACTTCTCCTACTCCTTCTAGTTTTCTTCTCCGGCATAGCGATATCCTTCCCCCTCTCTCGTCTCTATCTCCTCAAGCGGATAAGAGAATGAGGGAGAGGGGAGGGAGCGAGTCGAGCGAAGCCAATCGGAGCCGAAAGCGCGGTATCATCGGAGCTCGAATTGAAGAGTCTTTACTCCCATCTTGATCGGAGCACGGTAGTGAGCAATCCAGCTGTCGGAGCGCGACGGTTATTGGACGAAAGCGGATACGGTCGTGGATAGAGATAGAGAAAGAGGTAATAGGGTGGTTTTTAGAGTAGATAAGTATGATTAGTTGATTAGAGTAGTTTACATGATTTCATGAGAATAAATGAGTTTAGATCTAGGAAGAAGGGTCATTTGACCCGTTGTAAATCTGTTTTTTATCAATGAAATTGTTAGTGTGCATTTAAAGCCACTAATCTTCAAAAAAAGTTTTATTCAGTTTTAAAAAATCAAACAAACTAAAATAGAATAAGAACTGAACCGAACCGAACAAACAGAAGTAAATTTTGGTTGAACCAAAATAAGATATTAATCATAAAAATAAATATTTTTTGTTAATTTTTTGAATTTTCTTAAAAGATGAATTTATAAATTCATGAATTTATGAATTTATGAATTTATAGATTTTGTTAAACTTTATAAACTGAACCAAGCAATATACATTATGTCGTAATTTTTAAATTTTTTCAAATGTTTGGTTCAAATGGGGGATGAGTTTAAAAATTTCAGTCGGTTCGGTCTAATTGGTTTTAAAATTTCTAAACCAAACCGAACCTAACTATTAAGTCGGTTTTAAAAAATGAACTGAACCAATTCATTTTACCAGAAAAACTGAACCGTTTAGACCGAACTCTCTTGGTTCGGTTTAAAAACCGATTAAAGCGGGCCCGTTAAACACCCCTACTTGTGATAATTATGAATTAGTACTAATTTATAAGTTTATGGAATTTTATTGCAAGATCATGGCATATCAATGCAAGAGGATCAATGCTGCAATACCTCAACAGCCTTGTATGTCTGTTCACGTGATTTCATTTGATTTCTCTAATTCTCCGTTGGATTAGTAACCGTCCATTAACTGTTTGTAGAAATGCCTCATAGAACATGATCATTTCTTTGATTATTGGTGTAGAATGAGAAGAGGGAGAGGGTTGTGAAGGCTAGCCGAGATGTGACCATGACAATAAGGACCCGTGTTTTCTTTCGAGTAAGCACCCATGTTTTCTTTTGAGAAGCCTTGACTTGTTGTTGTTTCCTTGTAAGACTGCTTCATATCTCACTGGCTTTGTCAGATCAGAAGACTGAAACTCTGATTTCTTTTCAGCTGTCTGGTTGAAAAAGGCTGAACTTGCCTCCAATGCACTACTAATCACTGATTTGTTAATTCCATGGTTCACCACCTGCTTTCCATATACTGGGTTAGAATCAGGTAAACATTGTTTCTTTTTAACTAAAATATGTACAGCTTTATGTTGTCTTATTAATATGTGCATTTTTATGTGTTGGATTGGAGATTTTAATTTATTTGTTTTGTTTGTCCTTATTTTTGTTTGAAAATGTCTCCAAAGAGAGTTGAAAGAAGTTGATGTATTTCTTTTACTAAAAGAAGGGGTACTGGTACGATGGGTTTCAAGGGCAGTTGATGCGCAAAGTTCAAATCAGGAAGAGGCAAGGGCAGTTTTAGAGGAGTACATGCTCTTGCAACAGCTTGCTGGTGGCGAAGGGTTGGTTTTATCAGACTCAAAGGAAACTGTGGATGCTCTTTCCAGCAGCGACGGGCCACGCGGGTGGCGGTCGGCGGCGGTGGTAGTGCGTCGGCCAAGGGAAGAGAAAGGGAGTGAGTGAGAAAGAGAGAACTTGCTCTCTTAATTTTGATCTAAGATCTAATCTAGATCAAAAGACTTGGATGCTTGGTACAATTAGAAGAGATGGAGGGATTTCATGTATAAATAGACTTTATACTATTACCACAATGCCCCTTCTTAAAATCAACATGAGATGAGTTAATGAAGGGACAAAATAGTAATTATACATGAGAGGGTCTATTGAACCATTGTCCATTGATGACGCCAAAACATATAGCGAAAATCACTATCTTTTTATCCGAAAAATGGCGAAAAGCGAATGCAATGTAGCTATTTTTCCGATTTATTTACCGCAAACGTATTTTTGAGTCATTTTAGCAGGTTTTGGAGAAAGTTGCGTATTTAGGTCAAAAACAGAGCAAAAATTAGGCTATTATTGAAAATGCGCCAAAATAGGACATTACATGGAGCATGCAACACCTTACACGAAGTGCACAACATGCGAAATGGCGAAATTACAAGAAAATCTGCTAAGTCAGAAATCCTTGCGGCCTCCCCTATGCCGTACGCAGCATAGCACAGAGGCTGCACGATCTGTGAATTGTTTTATTGGGCTTTCTAGAAGCTGCGCTGTTCTGATTAGCCGCGCTATTTTTAGACGATTCTAGATAAGAACATGGATGGACCCCATGTCTGATAGCCTCAATTATATATACTTTTAGCACGGGTTTAACCTCAATTTCATGACCAATTTCCTTGTATTTTAGTATAATTTAGTCTAGAATTATGTCAAGGACAAAGTTACTGCCTTTAGTTTGATTTAATTGCAGTTTTGGAGCATTTACATCATTTGTGCGGTCTCTGGGGCACTTTGTGCGGCCGCACAACCATTCTTGGAGTCTCAGCCATGATCCTACTGAAGCATAGTCCAATCAGAGAGGAAATGCGGCATTAGTCTCAATCCGTGTGGCCTCCCATGGTCGCACAAACCTCCAGCGAGCCAAAAAGAAAAGTAGAAAAAATTTGTGCTACCCCCTGTGCCCTCACAGGCACCCGCACAAATCTTCAGTCCCATTCTGTGCTACCCTCTCTAGTCGCAAAGATGGCTGCATCATTCAGACAAAAGAAGCCCAAAATTAACAGAGGCAAAGTGTGGCCCCAGCCCTAACCATCAATTCTCAGTGCGACATATTTTATGCTACCACCTTGGGTCGCACAGGAGGCTACACAAGCCTTAATTTCATAGGATTTCTTGCCTTAATGACGCAATCCTTGCCTGATTCACTTTCAGATTCTGTCTGATTGTTTTCCAAGTCACGAAAATGGCTATAAAATAGGAAGGAAGCAACAGGAGAAGGTATCAAGCCACCTCCCATTACACATCTCTCTTCCATTAAACCCTAGCACCTCTTCTCCATCATTTTCTCATCTTTCTCAAGTGAATGCAAGGCGACGAAGCGTAGGCGGACTTGGCGACTTTCAAGGAGACTTTGCAAAGAAGAACTGAGGCATAGCTTGGGAATTGGTGTATTCTATTTCCCTTTGTTATTTACTCATTTTATTTGTGTTGTTTACTTGTTCTTTATCATGGAGGTTTTTGTTATTGCACCCATGAGAGGCTAGTTTCCTCTCTACGGGCTTATGCTGTATCATGAACTTGTGTTAGTTTATTTACTTGAATGTTCTCTTTATGATGATTGTTTTGAATTGATGTTTAGTTCTTGCTTTATATATTTGTGAGTCATGCATGATTTGTATTTTTGAAACCACACCATGCGGAGATTGACATCCTCTTGACTTCAAGGGTGTTATGACATATATAAAACCAAATTATGTACACGAATAACCTTAGGGATAATAGATGAGATTGACCAAGTCAAGTCTACCCCGGACCAATAGAATAAAGGTTGGACATGGAAAGTTGTGGGAAACCAATTTACGAGTACTTCGCAATCGGGGGACTTAGAGTATATCTAGTTATCGGTACGAAGTAATGGTAGTATTTTGCTTTCAATTAAATAACCCTATTAGGTAGTGATAGTCCTAAGACGAGGTACATTAACATGATAGGCATGAAACACGAAAAGAACCCAAGACTTCGTTTAATTGATCACAACCCCTTCTTTTATTTTACTTTCTACTTAGCTTTTGTTACAAACCAACTCTTTCAGGTATTGAACCCAATAATTATGTGATTCGCAACAAACCCTCCCCCCCCCCCATTTACTTGTTTGCATTAATTTTGGATTAATTACTTTAGTAGAAATTACAATTGCCTTAGTCTTTGGATCGACACCCATATTTACTACAATGATAGATTGTGCGCTTGCAATTCAATCTAACTTTGCATGTTTAGGGTTTCATAAATTTAAAGCGAAAAAATGTACGAAATAGACCATCAAATTCTATACCCAAAATAGACATCAATGTCCTGATGGACCAAAATGGTACTACTACTTTTAAAGATTTATAAACCCTAATTTCTACTTGCGTTCAGATCACAAGCACATGATCCTACCATGTAGTGTAATTGGGATGTCGATCCACAGGGATAGTGTATCAGATTATAAATAATTTTCACTAGTTTAGGTGCTTCGGGGTTTTTAAAACAGGGTTCAATACCCTAAAGGTTTGATGCGGTGGCGCTAATTGTGCTAAGGTTAGAATTAAACAGTAAAATAGTTATTCTCTATGGATCAGGTGCTCTCATATTATGCAAAGTATAAATTTCGACGTCTCTCTACCTCGCATGCGGCACTGTCACTATCACATGCGGCCTAGATTGTCCCACAGCTATCCCGCATACGGCACTGTCACTACCCCACAGACAAGCTGGGTTTTTGCTTATGCAATTTGAAAGATTTTTCGATCTTGCGATCGGCTTTTGGACTATCAATTCTAAGGATTTTAGGATATGCAATTATGTTTCTCACACAAATACAATTAATCATTTCTTATTATGTTGATTAGTTAATGGATTTGAATCTGATAAGCTATTTTAATCCGATTTCTGCCCTTCCCTGATAGAAATTCTGCGTCCGTCTCTGTCTGCATTAATTGTACTGCAACCTCTTGCTCTTGCGGCGTGGGCCACTGTCGGTGAGTGTGACCTTACCTGACCTCCTCTGGACTTGGATTCTGTGACCGACTCGTTGGCTTCATCCTAAAATTTTTTACTTGGATTTTGCTGAATTGCGGAGGTGTGGAGCTTGATCCTAAAATTTTTATGTGTATTGATTGGGAATAGAATCGAACAGAGAAGAAAAATGATTTGGAAGGAATGAACTTATCTCTTTAATTTTCTCATAGCTAGCAATTGAAAGGGATCCGCATCAATTGAAGAGAAAAGTGTGGAAAGAGATCCACTCTTGAACGAACCTGGAGCATACAAGAACCAATTTGTGAAAATAGCGATTCAACATAAGGTGAGGTGAAGGGATTAGGTGATTAATTATGTTTTAGAACATATTAAGTCTATTTAATTTCAGTTATTGATTATTGGATAAATTTGTGAGTTTTGAAAATTTAGAAGAGTAAATATGATATTACGAAATTTAGAGGAGGAAATACGTAATTTTGAAGTTTTTGAGTGATATACATGAAAACATCAGGTGTTTTAACTTGTCTCTCTTCTAAATATATTTTCGTGATTTTACAAATCAACTATCATTTTACATGTACGGAACAAGTTATACATATTGTCCATGACAAATGCAAAAAACAAATTTAACACAAATATCGATTTTAAGCAACATGAAGAGCCACTGTTGGCAGGTTATTTTTTTTTTTTTTTAAAAGAGGCCTAGGCCCGTTTCATTAATATGAAACTTTGGTAACTTACAGTATAGAAAAGAGTTTAACCAAATATCCACAGCAAGCACCAAAACTAACCTTACTGGTACTATAACGAAAAAAGCAAAATGCAAAAGTGTTTAAAGGCTACCACAAAGAAGCCACAGTAAGGCATATTAGGCTATTGATTATTAGTAAAATAAGAGATTGGCAACGACTGCTACTCCTCCGGGTCATCAGTAACCCACAGGATCATTTGCATAGCTTCAGGATTTGCCGCTCTGGAGCGGGATGTCATCCAGATTAGTTGGCAGCCATTTCTCCACTTCAGTCCGCACCTCTGTTGGCAGGTTATTTGGAAATTAATACACCACATGTATCTCAAGTTAAACAACAAATTAAAATTCATGGCTTTCATATTTGACCGCACATTATTGAAGGAAGATGTCATAATATTGCATCTCTTCAGATCTCACAACAGCTGCTGAGCTGCATAATACCATTAATTGACCTAGAAAGGGAAAGAAGCACAAATTGCATGAATTTATTTTATGCATGTGTTTATAAATAGATAGACAAATTTTTTTTTCCGAATTTCATCAATTTGTTATTAATCATTACAACCAATAGTCATCATTAAATCCGAAATAATAGTCTTGTCTTAAAAAATGAAAGTTTTAAAATTGAAGAACTTGAATAACTTGAAACTTCTTCATAAAAATAGTTTTAATATATAAAGTGTTCTTTAATGAAATCAAACATTTTATTTTATTAGAGTAACCAAAGAGCTTTCAAAGAAACTTAATTTTCATTATTCATTCTTGTATCGTTTTACACAGGAGAGCTTGTATATATAGAAAAGCTAATCCTTTTATTTTGAAGTTGTGCTATGACGCTTTACAAAATAAAAACCGCCAATAGTTTATGTTGAAGTTTTAAATTTTAAAATTTAATTGGCTAAAAAGGTGCTTAATATGATCTACATATTAAATCTTATTCAAAATCAAATTTTACATTTACTTTAGATTTCTTTTACTATCTTTGGGGATGAGGGGAAAATACATTAATCTACAAATATTAGACCAATAATAATGGCATTATTGGAGATCTAATTTATTTTTCGAAATAAAAGAATCTAAATATATGAGATTAACCGACTCAGTTTTCACATTTCAAAAAATAAGATTTAAACGAAAAATATTAACATTCTTTTATTTCGAAAACACCAAGTACAACTTACTTGGATTTCTTCTTCATGAAAAGACTAATAAATTGGAAATATACATCAGAAACTAGATCAAAGCAACACGGAAATTAGAAAAAAGAGCATAATTAGGTATGCCAAGGGATTGGATTTGAATATGAATGCAAAATTGAGATGCTTGTTGCATGTCACGTTATTACAAATAACATAACTAACCAGTTTAACCTTCAAACATAAAAGAGAAGGTGTCAATAATGAATGGTAAAACAACAAATATATCATACATCTGTTACAGAATCTGACTTCAAATGAGGGCCAAAATGTTTCATAACCTCTGCATAAACTGGCTTCTTGAAATCCACAGCCTGTTTAAAAAGCCAAAAATTGTTAAATTTGAATTCTAAAATGAAACTTATGATAAAGTAAATAAAATAAAGTACATACACGTTCAATCACTTGCTCAGGTGACATCCAAGAGTATGCACCGAATTCAGGTTTTTCAGATCCATCACCTAATAGATTAATCTCTTCCTCTTTTCCTGTGAACCTAATTAGAAACCTAAAAAAATAAAGAAACACAAACATTTAAACACTTGAAATGATCAAATAATCTCTTATGATATTTTATTTATTTCATTACCACTTCTGAGCCTGGCCGACCCAATCAGAGCCCCATTGTTTATTCAATTTCTCCCTCACTTCTGAAGGGAAATCATAGGTTAACCAATACGGCACCTGCATTTCAAATCGATTAATTTGTTATTGCCAATCATTTATTCCATCTTGATCACTTAAATTAAACAAAAATTTGAAAACCTCAGAGATAATCTCTGCTGATGTTACACCGGTTTCTTCTCTCAACTCTCTCATTGCAGCTACTCTCACATCTTCTCCTTCATCCACTCCTCCCTATTAATTATAACAAAAATAAAACAATATATGTAACAGAGCTACTGCAAAGTAAATAACTAATTCCATGTATAAATCAACTTAATCTGTATAGTAATTCATAAATCTTGAACCCAAACCATGTAATACAGAGACGAGTTTCTACTGGACTTTGGACTCCTTCCTAAGCAAAGAACCAAACTATAATACAATTTAGAGTGAGGCTATGGTACTATTTATAGCGCGGATTGGTCTGTACTATGGATCAATATCTTCGTTTATAAAGTCCAAATAGTTGATCTAGAATTTTTAAATTTTACATTTTTTAGATTTATTTTTTACTAATTTTTAAATAGATAGAAAATCAATACTTTTGAATGGTCTAGAATTGTTAGATCAAGTGATTTTCTACCTATCTAACAAATTGTAAAAATGTAAAATTTGAATAACAAGTACATATTTATACGGAGATCTTGTTGAGCGGTTCAGATCGACTATATGAACTTTGAAAATGAAGATATTTATCCATAGTACGGACCAATCCGCGCTATACATAGTATCATAGCCTCACTCTGCAATTTATAAGAGAAAATCCTTAAAAAGGAGTAGAACATAGAATTAGAATATAGATAAACCTGAGGCATCTGCCATGCTCCTGGGACATCAAGCCTTGAAGCCGAGAAAATCTACCAAAGATTCACAATTAAGAAACATCAAGGGGTAACATTGAAAATAAATATCAGTAAACCTTTAATTGTTAAATAACCTTATTAGAAGGGTTAACGAGGCAAATTCCCACATTGGGACGGTATCCCGGCGGAGGTTCCTCCATGGAAGCTACCACTTTCGAGCTGTGAAGAGATCGGCGGAGTGGCAAGGGTGTAAATCTGGAGGGGACTCGGAGGTAAAAAGGGGAATTCGATCGGTGCCGAAGGATGGAATGGAAGGGATTATAAAGACGCACTGAGACCATTAATTCTAGCACCATGAGATGGACGCTCTTGGGAACCTTACCATTTTTCTGATATATCCTCGTAATTTGTAAATTTTACTGCCCCAGGATATGCGGAACAAATAAACAGGCCTAGGCCCATTATTCAAGGCCTGTTAGGTACTAATTATAAATTGGGCTTTCTCAAAAGAAATAAAAGAGAAGGGCCGAAAGATGTGAAATTAATCGGAACTTCACTTCTTCTTTTTTGTCTTCTTGCTCTTTTCCTTTTTTTTTTTTTAAAGGAAAACATTCGCGCAAAAATTATAGTTATGCAAAAATGGGTTTCGGAAGAACAATTTTCTTAATCTTTTTTTTTTTTGAAAATTAGATAAGGGCCAAACTCCTAATTTTATATTTTATTGATAAATTAAAAGTAGAGCCAAAAAGCATGAAATTACTCAATTAGTATTGAGCTGGAAAAAAATTAAATAAAAGTTACATCTCTCCTATTACTTGACAAACTCAAACATGAAATAAACATTATTTATAATGATTAGATTATCTCTAAAAAAAAAAAATAAGCTGAAGAGTTGTTCTCAGGGCGGACCCAGAGTGCTCCTCCCTGGATTTTGAGGTTTAGTAGAGATTTATCGGTTCCGACTGATTTTTTGTCTCTCCTGAAATTTTTTTTGCCTCCCTCTGAAGGTTTAATTTGTAATTCGGGTTAAATTTAGAGTTAAAATTGAAATAAATATGTTGAATTTTGATTGGTAATTAGAATTGTAAGTCAGAGCATCAGAAATTACAAGTCAAAGCATTGAAAAATATAAATTAAAGTATTGTTTTTATCGAGTACCCAATTGGTTAATGGATTTAAATCCGATTAGGTAATTAAACCTGATTCGATATTTTTTTGTCCCCCTGACAAAAATTCTAGATCCGCCCCCTGGTTGTTCTTTGAGAAATTTTGCATTGGTGATTTGCATGCAGTAAGGTATAAACTCGTTAGCTTGTGTAGTTATAAGGTCACATCAAGGGCAGACATATATCTTTGGAAAGTTAAGAGGACAAGATTTAAGATTTCTTTCATTTTATCAAAGCATGACAAACTAACAAACCTCTTGTCGTTGGTAAGGTGCCAAGGGCCTACTTGTTTGAATTTTTATGGATGGGATACTTGGCGTATATGACACAATGGATATCTACTCTCTCATCTTGGGTTAGAAATGAAATTGCATATTGCAACTTTATATTTGTTTCCTTATTGTTCTTTTTCTTGTTTTTTCTTGTTTTTTTTCTTAATTTGAATGCAACTGTTTGGGTCTTTGCAAGTTGTCCAAAAAAAGCTTATGTGCTATATATAAAAATATCAAGTAGACAAAAAGCTTCTAATTTCCGTAATAAAACATGGATCATTGGATCTTGTAAAACTTCAGAGACAAAAAAAATCAATATTTTATTCATCCACTTACTTTTTTGTATGATCAATTGGGAATGTTGATTTTTCGACACCTTAACAAATTTAGAAGGGGAAATGATTATTTTGCCCTAACAAATTTCAACCGGATTTGTCAACCAACTCTTTTATGCTACATGTGAACCTTTGTACAATTTCGACTAGTGTGAACAGAGACGGATTCAGAATTTTCGTTAAAGAGTACAAAAAAAAAAAAATAACGAATCGGATTCAAACTCATTAGCTAATCGGGTACTAGTTAAAAAAAAAATACTCTGACTTTTAATTCTAATTACCGATCCGAATTCAAGGTATTTATTTTAATTTTAACTCTAAATTTAACCTCCAAATTACATATTATAATTTCAAAGAGGGCAAAAAAAATTCAAGAAAAGACAAAATTAGTCCGGACCTATATATCTCCATAAAATTTCAAAATTTAGGAGAGCCTATATTTTAAAAGGCAAAGTTAGTCCGGACCTATATATCCCCTCCCGAGATTCCATTTGGGTCCGCCTCTGACTGTGAATCCATAGAGTAATAAAATTAATTATTAATGGAGATTTACATTGTTGATTCTAAACACATATTTACTGTCGTAATATGTGATGGCCGAGATTTTATGGAATTGGAACTGTGAAATGCTCCTCATGAAACAATTTTTGACTTATTATTTTAAAATTGACGGGGAAAATAGAAACTAACGAATTAAAATCATTCCTTTAAATTGCACCAAGGTCCAATCATGAAAAGCAATTATTATGCAGTTTAAAATCTGGGCCTAGTTATCCTTTTTATGATGATCCCGGACCCACACAACAAAATGTAAAAAAGAATATTAGCACATATTTTAAGAAAAATATTAAGGCGATGTGCATGGGCCAAGTATGCTTAAAATTCTAAATTTAGTACTTATTTTTATACTAATACCAGTACTGGACTGGTACCAAAGAATTCAGAGAATCAGAGAAAAACTCGCCGATGTACCAGTGTACAACCAAAGAGGTTCCCATCCTTGGGCCCAAGATTAACATGGAGCAACCAGAAGTGTTCTGTTATTTTTTTTTAATCGGATTTCGTGCTAAAAGAAATTAATCTTATCCGATTTATTTTATTTTGATCAGTACGGAATGGCTGCTGTAAAAGAAGGACAACCAACAGTTTGAAGGAATTAATCTGATCCGACTTGAATTGAAGTGTTTTAATTATAATTAAATTTCTTACTTCATCTTATTTCTTATATTTTATATTTCGTTTGACAATTTAAGTTATAGTTTAAATTAATTTGTTTGGAGGAGTAATATGCTGAAAAATAAATCTCTACCTGTAACTTTGGGCCTATAAATACAAGTAAGTGTAAGTAGTTAATTCGTACGAAGAGGTGGAGTAACTTATTACATATTAACTTACTTTTTAGTTCTTATTATGTCTTATTCTTATTTTATTTTTTGTTTGACAATTTTAACGTGGGATAAGAGGTTTACTCTATCTCTTAATTACTTCACATTCAAACATGACATAATGACAAATAATTCGTTTTGATATTAAAAAAATGAAAAAAATTAATATGACAGGTGAAAATGAAAATGCAACACAGTAAACTAGTTAAAATCATCTGTCCTTATAACTTTATATGTAGGGAGTACAGACTATCATATATAGCACATATTAGTCTGTCGAATCAAGAATCAAGGTTGTGTTTGGTGGTAGACTAAAGCTAAAGAGGTCTAAATTGATTATTCTAACTTAGGCCGGTTTAAATTATTCATGTTTAGTTGAGGTCTAAAGTTAGATCATGGCTTAAGGTATTTCTTATTTGGTTAGAGTTAGTGAAGGACTAAAATTTTAGAAGCCTAAGTTAGTTAATTATTAATAATAAGATGCTAACTATATAATATTAATATATTAATAATAACTATAATATATTATAATATTATTATAATTATTATTTAGATTAATATTATATATTAATAATAAGATACTAATTATATAATATTAATCTAAATAATAACTATAATATATTATAATATTATTATAATTATTATTTAATATATTAACAATATAAGATATTAATTATATAATTGTATATTAATAATAAGATACTAATTGTATAATATTACTATCTTAATAATAACTATAATATATTATAATATTATATAATTATTTAATATATTAACAAAATAACATATTAATTATATAATTATATATTAATAATAATGATTAATAAAAAGATACTAATTATTATAATAATTATTTAATATATTAACAATATAATATATTAATTGTATAATTATATACTAATAATAATTATTAATAATATACTAATTATATACTAATAATATCGTGCAATAAAATGTCTTGATATGTGACGACCAAGTCAAATCTGATTTATATAACAGCATAACAATTGG
Source organism: Carex parvula (assembly GCA_025461045.1). NCBI lineage: Eukaryota > Viridiplantae > Streptophyta > Magnoliopsida > Poales > Cyperaceae > Carex > Carex parvula. The sequence goes on along the minus strand of JAJGRW010000997.1, from coordinate 160,848 downwards.
TGTATTCACGCTCTAAAAGGAGATTATAATTAATTGAAAGGTCGGTGTACTTCCAAGTGAATTTAAATGGCCACACAATGGAAAAGAACAAATGAGAGAGACAAAGGACAAGGCCATGTATTAAACTAAAACAGATGAAATAATTGTATTTTTCTAGGTAGGTGCATCCGCCTCATCAAATTCAAAACATATTGGTTAAGCCAGTGCACCAATACTGGACCCTTCGATTTTATCTCTTGAACCATATAATTAAGTTCAACTGTTTCTTTCTATATTTTCTCGAAATAGATTTTATGAATAATAATCTCTTTTATTAGCATGATAACCGATAAAATATTATCTGGAAATAAATCGAAGTTAGAAATATAATCTTCATTATTTAGTTAATTGTTAATCGAGTAATTTAAAATTTTAATTATCAATTTAATTAGATCTTGATCTCTGTCCAAATAATTTTGAAATTGTATCGAATCTGATATTTGGTTTATCTAATGAATAAAAATCATATACTGGAATTTTATTTTAATTCGATGAATTTGATGTTGGTTATCCCTTCATCCTTACTTCAGTTATGATAACTGAAGCTTGAGAAAATAAAAAAATAATAAATGATTTTCATGATCTGCAAATTAATATACAAAAAGCACAAAAACAACACACTGACACAGTTGATTCTGATATATATATATATACGAGTCATACGATGCAGGAAAGATGGAAGTTTGAAATTCGAATTCGGTTAGAATAATTATAAGAAACAGATGATGCCATGATATTGTCTGGCGAATTCGGTATCCCCAGGTACCTCAGGTACAATATGTAAATCCAGACCGTTCTTTTAACTTGGTACGAATCTCACAGTGGACTCTCTATAGTTTCCACATGTACTGGATTGAGTTTGATCCAATTGAGATTAATCTGGGCCGTCCGTTCATTTATGTTGCACCTCAAGTACCGGGGGATACAGACTCTTGTCTGGCAGCATCGACAGCAAAATTGCGAAGACTGGTCAAACGAAGAGGCATTTGAACGAACCTCAATCTCATTTCTCACATCACATGCACTTCAACCTAGTCAGTATCCTCTGTGCATTGAAAAAACTTGTAAGAAATAACTTTCTAGAAGAAAACCTTATCAGTTGTCTTTCACGTAGTGACAAGATTCGCGTATAATTTGCATATAATTTGTGTATAATTTATTTTTTCAACGTTATTGAACCGAACTCCGAATAAAACGCTGAAAACGTATAATACATTTTATTCGAGAATAAAATGCATATAAAACGCGAGTTGACAAATTATTCGCGATAAAAACACAAAAAAATTTAATATTTTTTTACGGTTTTTTTGGGATTTTTTTTTGCTTCCTTGTTGTACAGAATCATTCCCGAATTATACCTGAATTATACCTGAATCATGAATTTTTGACCTTGCCGAATTGAATCCGAATTATTGATTTGTCACTATGGTCTTTCAGATGGCCTTGACTGTAGTTTTTATTTTTATTTGTTTAAAACATAATAAGAAGATTATTGAATAATTTGGATTATATTTAGAATGAGGCTACTGTACTATGCATAGTATAAATTGGTTCATACTATGGATCAATATTTTCGTTTACAAAATTCAAACAGTTGATCTGAACCGTTCTGCGTGATCTCCATATATGAAAATGCATTTGCAGATTAAATTTTAAATTTATTTTAGAAACTTCTTACTATATTTTTAGATTAATAGAAAAATTACTATTTTTGAATGGTTTAGAATCTTTAGATCAAGTAATTTTCTACATATCTAAAAAGATAGTATTTTTTAAATGTAATATTTAATCTGCAAGTACATTTTTATATGGAGGTTATGTTGAACGGTTCAGATTGATTGTTTAGACTTTGAAAATGAAAATATCGATCTATAGTACAGACCAATATGTGCTATGCATGATACCATAACATCACTCTCAATACTTATATTATTATTTCCATACTTTTCAAATTATTCTCCAATTTGTTCGATGTATTGGACAATACTTTATTTGGACAAATAATATTAATAAAATTCACAATTTTTGTATATATCTTAGAGAAATATCAATATTTAATATATTTTTTATTTTATAAAACCACAAATTATTATCAGAAATCATGAATTTCAGACCTTGTCAAAATATTTTGGAATCATGAACTTGACATTATAATTTAGGGTTCGGTTCATCTATCAACAGCTCACTCGGTTTGGTATGCTTAAAAGTTGCCACAGAGAACCAAGAGTATCCAACTAGGATTTGCCATGAAATGTACATGTATGTATGTATTCATCATTAATTGCCTTATTCAAAGCTTAGCTAAGTGCATGTGCTTGCTATATTTCTAAAGGCTATAGTATAGGCAGTTTGGTTCTTGTATACTATGATTAGTCTATTTTAAGGCTTTGTTAAGTTGTACCCTTCACTAAATGGATAGATTCCCTTCTCCACTGTTTCTTGGTGGTTAGAGCACTTTCTTTTCAGATTATCTAAAATCCTCAACATGAAAAATCTGTAATGACGAATATGACCTCTCCTTTTTCAATAATTAATTAATGAACTCGTGATAATGTAAAAAAGGATTTAAAACAACTTCTGTTGTTCAAGTCACTTCGACAAATTAGCATTAGAAAAAATTGTGAATAATTACTTTTTCAGTATTTATTTATGCTGAGATTTCTCTATCAAATAGTTAAGTTATGTAAAATTATTTGAAATTCTAACAATCTACTTATTAAGATTTGACAATATTCCTTGATAAATATGGATAGAGGTTGATGTAAGAAGAAGGTATGGGGTCAATCAACCTTCATTTTTTTTTTCTAAATTTTTGTATTTATACATGATTTAATTTCTATATAATTTAGAGTAAAATGTTACGTTATCATAAAATTAATTTTCATTCTCTGCAAAAAAAAAATTATATGATTGATCTTTATATGTTAATTCATAATTTGAAAGTCTGATTCAACTCAAAATATAGATTTCAAACTTGATCAAATTTGATATGCACAATATTAACTATATGTTGTTGTTTTTTTTTTCTATCTTTTTTAAGGTCCGAGAACAAAATATGTATATTTTTCTTATTGTTACCCCCTTTTCCTTCGGGCATTCACTCTATATCCTTCATTGTTAAATTTCCAAAATTTCTGTAAAGCCTTTTGAAATTTAAATTATGTTTAATTTATATTATTCTACGTGATGGTTAACATCTCTGAAGAATTAATTGGAGGTAAAACAATTTTTTTTAAAACAAGAGCTTCCGTGAACTCCGATATCTATTTAAGTTTGGGAGAGCTACGGTTTGGACCGACATTTTTACTAATATCCAAAGTTTAATAGAAATTAATTAATATACCCAGATCCGCCGAAAAGTTATAAAAATATCCGTACCGGCCATTTTCTGGCCGGTACTCAATTTAATTCAATACTGGCCAAAAAATAACCGGTACCCAAATTTTTTTTTTTGCAACAGTACCGGCTATTTTCTGGCCAGTACTTATTTTTTTTTAAGGATGGGCATAGCATAGTTGGCTAGAAGAAAAAGTCGTAGAAAAATCGGATTGAAGTATCGATGTTTTTTTTTATAGTGTAGTATGACACTAAAGTTTATTGTTCGCATGTGGCTAGTGAATTTAATTTGACAATAACCAGCACGGCCTAACGATGGCAGAAGTGTATCGATATTTCATTACAAAAACATCAGCGACGCACCTATATTTTTTTAGCACTATCCTGCTTAATTGTCTTTGCTAAGTCTAATAAAACATCAGCGACACACCGATGTTTTTTTTAGCACTACCCGGCTAATAGAACATCGATGTTTCATTGCAAAAACATCAATGATGCACCGATACATGCAACCGATGTAACACACGCATCCAACCAAATGCATTTGTTTGATCTTAGCCAAACCGAGTGCAAACTTCAATCCGAGTTTCCTACGACTTTTTCTTCTAGCTAACTATGCTATGCCCATCCTTAAAAAAAAAAAATTAAGTACCGGCCAAAAAATGGCCGGTACTGTTGCAAAAAAAAAATTTTGGATACCGGCTATTTTTCGGCCAATACTGAATTAAATTGAGTACCGGCCAGAAAATAGCCGGTACGAATACTTTTATAACTTTTCAGCGGATCTATTAATTAATTTCTATTAAACTTTGGATATTAGTAAAAATGTCGGCAATTTGGATAATGACTTGCCGTTACTAGATAATGATTTAAACGTGTGTACATAAGCCCACTTTCAGCAAAAAAAAAAAAAAAAATCTCATTATAATATCACACGCTTTGGCAATTACTGTGGTACATGTAAGCTTGTGGTGATCAAGTCGTGCAAGTTAATGATTCGTCGCATGAATTGTCGTTTTTTTCTGGAGAGATGAGAAATTAATATTAATTGAATGTACATTAATTTGGAGTATATCCAACACGAGAAAATGCGAGAAAAACTGAGCCAGGTAATAAATGAAGCTCACGTTGTTTGTCTCTTATTTTAAATATTACTGATCCCCTGCAAACTCTGTTAGTACCTCCATTAATGACCTCCCGATATAATTGCTCTATTTTTTTTTAACAGGATAAGCATGCAGGGGTTTATATATATTATTATAGATCTACCATGCGTATATAAATGTTGTTCTTTTGTGGAGTGCTAGCTGTACAGACCTACATGAGAACAATATCGATTCCTAAGATATTTGTTTGAAGAAGTTAATTACTTGTTACAACCAATTTTCTTTTATCATCTGTTTTCTCGAAAATCGTTGCAATATATTTAGTTTTCTTCTGGAGAAAAATACAACCCTATATATTTGTAGAGGAGGGCTCAAATGCCTCATTGCTTCATGCCCCAATCGTACTCCGATATTTTTATCTTTAATTTCAAAGTTCAAACAGATGATCTGAACCACTCAACATGATATCCACGTTAAAATATGATTGGAGACCAAATTTTATATTTTTTGAAATTTTTTACTATTTTTTAAGATAAATACAAAATCACTATTTTTAAAAAAATTGTGGACCATCTAAAAACAATAATTTTGTACCTATCTTAAAAAATAGTAAAAAAATTTCAAAAAATATAAAATTTGGTCTCCAATCATATTTTAATGTGGATATCATGTTGAGCTGTTCGGATCGTCTGTTTGAACTTTGAAATTAATGATAAAGATGTTGGAGTATGATTGGGGTATGAAGCAATAGGGCATTTGAGCCCTCCTCATATTTGTATTAGAGTTTCAATAATTACAATCACATCCTTCCATTGAATTTTTCATTACAAAATTTTAAAAAATTAAAACATAACCCTTTTATTTAACATTTATACATACTCTTTTGTTTTTTTTTTAAATAGTCCTTACTATTAGTATTTCGACGTTAATTTATCAAGCATAAATCAATACTATTTAGCTCTTACATATATTATAAAGCTATTATATCACAACTCGTCAAATTAAATCAAGCTTATATATGGCCATCAAATCATAATAATGCTTCTGTCAAACTATTTAAATTTAGCACGAGTCCTAAAAGATGAAATTTCACACGTGAAGAACGATAAAAATTAAAAGTCAGCTTTACATGTTCGATACCAATTTTGTCATTTCAATTGATCCGTTGGTGTTGTTTTGGAAAAAAAAAAAAACATGAATGTGTGTGATTTTTTTTTAATAAAAGAAGGGACTATGTTTGAATATTTCACGTATTTTACTAAAAAAAATGAATGAAAGTAAATATTTGCAACTATTTATTAAAATGGTATGAATTATTTATTTAGTTTAAAAATGAGGCAGAATGTTTGAGACTTGAATGCAAAAAACGGACGGATCCTTGTACAGTTGTACTTATCTCTTTCTTTTAATATAATAACTAATAAGAGAAATCCAAAGTATGTTATCTCTAAACCAGTGACAAAAAAAGACCAGTGAACTCTAAACCAGTACGGTACTGGTACACACAAGAAACAAACAACACTCACAAAATCAACAAGGCCAGAGACAAAGAAGCCGGTCATGCCAGTAAAAACCAGCAAAGGCCCACGGTGCCAGTTCACTGGCCAAGACCAGGAACACGAAAGAAAAAGGGAAAGTAGCACCACCCACAAAATAAATCGTCACAAGACGGGTACTGGTACACAACAACCAAAACCCAGCACAATAGTAACTACATCTATGATTCTATGTTAACCAGTAACAACTACATCTATGGTTCTATATTACCAGTCTTTCCTCGGGGAGACGCGATACCCGTGCCGGCCATACTGGTATCAACCCCATTCTTCTTTTTCTTCTTCCTTGGCTCCCAGGAGTTATCAAAAGGCTGAACCTTCTTTCTATTCTTCGGACTCCGTCTCTTTGCCAATGAATTCTCTTCCCTAATACCAAAAGAAACTAAAATGTCAGTGCATATTATCTCCTTAAAATGTCAGTGCCAGGATTACAATTATCTCTTTAAAATGTCAGTGCCAGGATTACAATTGAAAAAAAAACTAAAATTTACCTCTTTTTTTTTTGATAAAAGGCAACGAAGTGCCCGTTTCATATTAGAAACATAGAGTTTTAATTACACATTACTGCTAATGGCACACAGCCGCTCTAAACCCAAAGCTCAAACAGTGAGCCAGAACAAAACAAAACACATAAGCCCTTCTTTTAACATTCCACCGAAATACTGAAATTGAAAAGTATATGCTAGTTAAGCCTCCAAAACAGGGGCTGAGGTAATAAGTCCTTAACCCTAGATTAAGATTAGCATGGGTATGCATCAGAATGAGGTTGCTGATTCCCCAGCCTCCCCGACTAACTGGTACTAAAATTTACCTCTCCATTGCTATCAGTTACACAAATGTCAGTAAGTAGCAAAATAAAAGGAGATAAAAATTACACTGCTTTCCCTGGGTACAACGGTACCCTATTTATAGGCGGCGATGTAAATCGGTCACCCGAGTCTTCGTCTTCTCTCTTACTGCTTCAATCGGGTTCGGGGTTCTGCTGCAATTAGTGTTTTGACTGCCGAAATGAGCGGAGGCTAATCAGAATGAGGTAAAGAGGTAAAGAGAAAGAGGTTAACTTCACACTTTTGATTTAAACTTTTGTCAAATCTCTCATTTCTGTCTGGCAGGGCCTTATGTTTTTGAGTGACATACATTTGAAAAATAATATGGCAGTTCTGGCTTTATTTATATTTTTGAGTGACATCTTTAAAAAAATAATATTGTTTACGCAGGGACGGAATCAGACTTTCAGACTATGGGGATCAAGCATATAAAATTTTCCTACTGCGAATGATAGTAATTTCACACTATTCATAATATTTTACTTTAAACTATATTAAAATAAAGTATAAATAAAAAAAATTTCAAAATGAATGGGGTCAACGCCCATTCATTATATGTAGATAACTAATAAGAGAAATTCAAAGTATGTTATCACGCGGTTTAGCAGAACAAATCAAACCCTTCCCGTTTCCCCTTCACCTTCCCCCTTGCACGCACTACAGCATTGACCTGGGGGAACGTTATCCTCTGCGGAGCTTAAAAGCTCCGCAGCCTGCGGTTCTTTTAATCTGGTCCGTTAGTGGTCCGTTAGTTTTAACTTTGCACGAATCTAAAAGCACAATAATACTGCCCCCTCCGTTAGCCCGATCACAAAGCGGCTGAGAGTTAATCTGGTCCGTTCATTTGCTCCGCACCAGCGGAGTTTTATAGAACTCCGCAGAGGATACGGACCCTTGAGCTGGGCGTGTCGGTGTGTTATCAAGCCAGGTCACAGAACCCCCAATTCCCATTGCAATCTCCCAGCAATACATATATGTAACTGGTCCGTGATAGGTAGTAAAAGCGACCCGGTACATGAAACGGCACAGTATAAGAAACCGAGATATTTATAATTTAGATTATCCGGGATCTCGAAATTCTGGCGTTAAGGAATTAATAATTCTCAGCGATTTACTGTGAGGCGTCCTTGTGGACCTTATCTACTTTGCTATTGTTCTAGAATTGAGTTATGGCTCTTCGAAGGATTTCACGTGTGCTTTCAAATATCTCAAAATTACGTATATTTTTTCTAAAATTCATAATATTATATTTCTCCTTCTAAATTTTAAAACCTACAAACTAAATTATTTACTTTTCTATTTAAACTCAATTTAAATAAATAAAGTATTATTTTACCCTTTATTAAAAAATAAAAATATGTAGTTGTGTAAGAAAAATATTCCATCTTTTAACTGATCGATTTTCGAAAACATATGGTTTATTTTTTTCTTTATTTGTAACGCACACACAGTGACATTTAGGCATGACTTGTGTGCGCGTCACAAGTAAGAAAATGAACTAACTCTTACAACCAAATAAGTAGATGACGGAATATTTCTCTTAAACGAGCTATTTTTTATTATTTTAATAAATATAAAATGAGTATTTTATAAATCTAAAATGAGTTTTAATAAAAAAAGTCAATAAGTTTGATAAATTTTGAGTTTTTGAAAAAAGAGTAAATATGATATATAATTATGAATTTTAGAGCAAAAAAAATATGTAGTTTCCATAAGGGGTATACATGAAATTTCCCCACTATTCTTATATGGGGTCGTTAAAGATGAACTAAAGTTGAATGATCGATTTTACAATAAAGAACAAATATTAGTAACACAGAAAAAACAACGATAGAAATGAGCGAACAATTAAGCATAACCGAAAAAAAAAAAGATAAGTTGATCTAATAAATTTACAATAGCATTTTAATTATTTTGGAGACACACGAGAGGTGGGAGGAACGAGGGAGAAGAAAATGTATTTTTAGAGAACGGAGTAGGTTCGATACTCATCGGACCTACTTTTAGGTCAACGAGCATGATTACCGTCTGATCTAATTTAAGATTTGTGCGCATGAAAATTGAAACAAATGCGTACAAAATTTAAAGCGTTTTGCACGAATTTTAAAGCAAATTGACGGTGATTAAACCCATCAAACCAGAGCATCAGACCTACTCTCAAGTGGTATTTTTAGACTTAAAACTGACTCAAATCAATTTGAGTCAAACTTGAATTTGGATTCGGATTCGTTTTGAAAAGCGTGTGGCTGTTAATAAAGATGTGACCCATTTGAAGTTGTTTCCAGGATGTTATAATGAGATGTATTTCCAAGATAATATTTAGTCTTTACATTTCCGAAATAGTATTAATAGCTTTTTCATTCCTTAAGTAATTTATGTTTGCATATTTTCAAAATTTGCATATTTTTTATAATATTTATGTTTGTATATTTTCTATGTTACAATTAATATTATAATATTCTCATTGTTGCATGTAATATGTTATATAAGGAAAAGTGATATGACATGAAGGATAGTTGAATCAAAAATTTTCTTCTAAAATTTCTCTCCTTTTTTACTTTGCTACTTAGCACGATAATTTGTTTTTAATTTCACTAAATTATTTTAAAATCTGTCACTAGCGGAGCTGAGAGTTGAGATCGAGTTTGCGTTATAAATAGAAAAAAAAGGTACAATAATATTTTGTCATTATAATTTTAATGAAATTTTAAATTAAATTTAATTAGAATAAAAACAGTCAAAATTTAAATTTAGTAAATGAATATTCAAATAGAAATACCCTAATAAACATGTTTTCAATTTTGCCAAAATACAATTAGCCACTTCAGCAGCAGTGAATACTAAATCTAGTCGAGGGATTAAAATAACACAACTCACCATTAAAGCATCACAGGGAAGTCAGCACTCAGCACTCAGCACTGCCAAATGGAATCCATATCCTCTGAGGTAAGATAATATCTATGTTTAGATACAGACCGTTCGATTAGAATCCGGATCAATCCGGCCCAAGGTAGAATGCACGGCTCCCCTTCAATATATATTCGTGTAGATTCTGATCGGACGGATCAGATCTAAACAGAAATATTCTGTTACCTTAGTTGATATGAATTCCTGCTAAATGATAATTCTGACGTTTCTCCTCTCATCACTTCCCAGTCACGACTACACCTCCTTCTGTAGCTTTAACTTACTAAAAACAACTCCTTAATTTATTGCAACCTGCTGTTCCTATTATATCTCGTGAATTAAATAATAATTTATTAATTAAACAACCATCCATCGCCTAATCCCATCCGTACAAACGATCCTACTCAGCCTCCTATTTAAAACATAGAGAGAGAGTACTCTCATCAAACCAAAGAGGAAACTCAATAAAATAACGGTGGCACCATTAAAAGAGCGCTAAGAAAGCGAAAAACACACTACTGCATTTGGTTCCTTCCATCTCACTTTTCAGCTGAGAGATCTAAAAGGGTTCATTTTCAACCAGCGCTTAATTCGTTGATCTGAGCTGGGAGTTAGTTGCTGTGCGACAGGATTAGATGCAATGCTGATTGATTGAATTGGTAAGTGGAGTTTGCTTTATACAAATTGCTTGATTTGGGAAAGGTTCTAATAATTCTTTCCGATTTTTAAGCTTTTTTTTGTCGTAAAAGACAAATAAAGGAACCGCTCTGAAAGCTGATTTTGATTTGTCGAAAAGCTGTAAGTGTGATTAGGTGCTTGTAGTAAGTTTTATCTCAATTAAACAACTCAATTGTTTAGAACTTTTTTTTCAATTCGATCTAGCTTCTTTTGGTTGGGTAACTTTTCAGTTAATTGATTTGAAAGTTATTTGATTTGTTACAGCGGGGAATCTCTGCAGTCAAGTCAAATGTAGATTGAGTTAGGTTAATCTAGTTAAAGAGATCAGAAGAAGTTGATTGATATCCGAAGCTGCTGCCTTTTAACAACTGTGATTTGGTATAATGGAATCACGAATGGACCATTACGAGATCATGGAGCAAATCGGCAGAGGTGCATTTGGAGCCGCTATACTCGTAAATCACAAGCTGGAGAAGAAGAAGTATGATTTCTAACCTACAAATACTTCCTTCCCTTTTTTAGTAATATTTGTCAGATAATTTATTAATTGAAGTTTCTTTGTGTACCTTATAATTTTTAAATTTACTCAATTTAAAAATTGTGTGTGCTAATACGTCTTTACTAGCCATTTTGTAAAATTTAATCTAGTAAATGCATGCTTTCTTTTTCATGTTGGTTTTATAATCAAAGCAAACTATTTTGGAGCGTACCTCTTCTTAATTAAATGTTGAAAATTAGTAAGGTCTTATTGATTATTTGGTCAACCAGTGTAATAAACTAGCTATATGGAAACTTAAGGTGTGACGTGGGGAGCTTACTATTTTACAAATTTACTCAATTTAAAAACTCAATATTTGTTGGTAAATTATTAATTGTAGTTTCATTGGGTACCTTATAATTTTCAAATTTACTCAATTTAATAATTGTGTGCACTAATATGTCTTTTTCATGGTGGATTTATAATCAAAGAAAACTATTTTGGACCATACCTCTTCTTAATTAAATGTTGAAAATTGGTAAGGTCTTATTGATTATTTTGTCAACCAGTGTAAGAAAATAGCTATATGGAAATTTAAGGTGTGATGTGGAGAGCTTACTATCTTACAAATTTACTCAATTTAAACACTTAATATTTGTCAGTAATTTATTAATTATAGTTTCATTGGGTACCTTATAATTTTCAAATTTACTCAATTTAAAAATTGTGTGCACTAATATGTCTTTACTAACCATTTCAGAAAAAAATTATCTAGTAAATGCATGCTTTCTTTTTCATGGTGGTTTTATAATCAAAGCAAACTATTTTGGAGTGTACCTCTTCTTAATTAAATGTTAAAATTACTTAGGTCTTATTGATTATTTGGTCAACCAGAGTAAGAAAATAGCTATATGGAAACTTAACAAAAGAGATTACTATTTTCAATATATGATATTGTACTGTCCATCTCACTTGCATCGCTTATGCAAATATTTCAGATATGTGTTAAAGAAGATTAGGTTAGCAAGACAGACTGAGCGTTGCCGTAAATCAGCACATCAAGAAGTAAGCAGACTGTTTACTTCAGACATTCTTTTCTTTTCTTTTTTTCTCAATTATATTTCTAAGTTATCTTTGTTCAATAAAAATGCTTATAGATGGCTCTAATTGCACGATTGCAACATCCTTACATTGTCGAGTTCAAGGAAGCTTGGGTTGAGAAGGTTTTCATTTGTAACCCTTTTTATATTTTTCTTATTAATTTTTTACATGGTTATTTTAAATTCTTTTCTATATATTTTTTTTCAGGGATGCAATGTTTGCATTGTCACAGGATACTGTGAAGGTGGAGATATGTGAGTTCTTCTTCCAAACTTTTGTAGTTATATTTTTTTAATGTTATTTGACTTTTAATCCAATTTGTTGCAACTTTTATACTGAAATTGTATTTTTTTTTTTCTTAATAGGGCTGAATTGATGAAAAAACAAAACGGAGCATACTTCCCGGAGGAGGTAAGTAGCTAATTGTCAATTATATAACAAAAAATCAACACATTTCAGTGACTATAGTTACTGATAATTTGGTAATTGATTTTAGAAATTGTTGAAATGGTTTGCACAATTGGTGTTGGCGGTTGAGTACTTGCATTCAAATTATGTTCTTCATCGTGATCTTAAGGTGCATACAACAATAAATTTTATGTCGTCTCATATTGTATCAGAGCATGCTGATATACTTAATTAAGTAATTTGCTGTCAATTCTTTTGCAGTGTTCAAATATATTTCTTACCAAGGATCAAAATGTCCGGCTCGGTTAGTTGTTTGCAAAAATATAACTTGAGATGTAGTTTGGTAATGACTCTATTTAGCCCATGAATTATATCAATTTTGAAGCTATATTTTTATTTTTTTAGGTGATTTTGGGCTTGCCAAGACTTTGCAGGCTGATGATCTGGCTTCTTCAGTAAGTATTTTCCTTTTTTTTATCCTGCATACTAAAAAAAAGCTTGATACAAAGTGCATGGACTATATGACTTTGTTTTATACGAGTCGTGACTTCACCAGAATACCATTTGTTTTGATGTTGTATTGTTTTTAAACTAGTTTTCAGGATAAATATGTATATCTCTCTGAGCTAATGCTGTAATACTTGGATACCCAGATTCCTAATATCATAAAAGATGACACATACCATAGCAGTCAGATCCTGTTTCAACTCCTGAGAAAGTTTTACTGGTAAAGTGGTTGCCCAAAGGGCGAAACAAAATAATGACATTAATTGGCTGGTAGGGTAACATGTAATGACAGTACAAGGATGGAAGTCACTGTTTAATACTCTTCTTATGCTTGGTTAGGTTGTTGGTACACCCAATTATATGTGCCCAGAATTGCTTGCTGACATTCCTTATGGATTTAAATCTGACATTTGGTCTCTTGGTAAGATTCATAATTTTTATATTTAATTATATTTGAAATTTTTGTCTTCATATCTTAAAATTGAGAAGTAATTTTCAAATACTTTTGTCTAATAACACTTTCAGGATGTTGCATGTACGAGATGGCAGCACATCGACCTGCATTTAAGGCCTTTGTAAGTCCTTTTATATGTAGTCACGTATTACAGTTGGTACACAGGTGGGTTAGGTTGTATTTTATTATTTGAGTTTAGGTCAGTGTTGGATCATGTGTGTTTCTAAACGGTTTGCCTTATGTTACTATTCAACCAGGTCTCATGTTTCTTCGGTCTTTATTGAGGTTTAAATGATGGTTGGATAGAGCAATAATTGTTATGGGTTTCAGGTGGGGTTGGATTTGGGTGTTCAAATATAGACCAATTTTGATGTTTTAGGCAAATTTTTCTTTGGGTTAGATTTGGTACGTTAGGCATAAGTCACTTTCAAGTTGTTTCAGATCACTTGTTTTTGGGTTGCATCGGGTTTTAGCCATGTTGATATTAGTTTTGTTAGACGTGGATCAAGTCTAGTTTGGTTTCAGCATGTTTCAACATATTTCAGGTCAGGTCCCTTAAAGTTTATATTTTTGCAAGTTCAGGTTGACGTACATTCAATCAAATTATGAACAATGTGCATTTGACTGATTGTAGAAATAATATCACCAGCGGATTCAAAATGACTATGAACTACATGCACTATGAACTTATGAACATGAGAATAATTGCTAGAGGTTATGTAAATTTTATTTGGTCTTTGTGGAATTCAGGATATGGCCGGATTAATAAGCAAAATAAATCGGTCCTCCATTGGTCCACTGCCTCCTTGCTACTCGTCTAACTTGTAAGCACACGTTTATCTCAATATACAGCATCTATTATGGAAATTAGGGAACCATGTCAGTTGCTTGATGTCTTATCTTTTTGCACTCTAAAATTGTGATCTATTAGATACTTTCTCACAGACATGAAAATAATGTAAATTCAACTCTCTGTTTTTTTTTCTTTTTATCCAGAAAAACATTTATCAGAAGCATGCTGAGAAAGAGTCCAGAGCACCGCCCAAGTGTAAGCTATTATTTCTGAGAAAAAAGCTATCTATTCCTTCTGTATATCTACTGTGAGTGAGGCTACGGTACTATGCATAGCGCATATTGGTCCGTACTATGGATCAATATCACTACTTTCTAAGTCCAAACAATCAATCTGAATCGTTCAACGTGATCTTAATATGAAAATGTACCTGTAGATCAATTTTTACATTTTTTAGGATTTTTTTACTATTTTTTATCACTTGATTTAAAGATTTCAGACCATTTAAAAATAGTGATTTTCTATCTAAAAAAATTAGTAAAAAAATTCTAAAAAATATAAAAATTTAGTCTGCAATTACATTTTCATGTGGAAATCATGTTGAACGGTTCATATCGACTATTTGGACTTTGAAAACGTAAATATTGATCCGTAGTACGGACAAATCCGTGCTATGCATAGTACCATAGCCTCCCTCTTTCTACTGTGTCAAACTTGATGCTCTTATTTCCATGCATACATAACATGTTCCTTTTTATCCACTGCTAACACAGGCATCGGAAATTTTGAAGAATCCATACCTCCTACCTTACGTAAACCAATACCGACATGTGCCTGATCTGTCACATTTTACTCATTCCCCATCTGACAGACCCAGACAAGTTTCCAAAAGCCGAGATAGAAGCATGTCAGAGAGTCAAGGTAGTAGTAGCCTCTCCAGTAGTGACAAGGATAGTAGTCTCAAGTCAACAGAGACTGACCCCTCTTCGACTGAACTAGAGTCAAAACAGCCCAAAACCATTAAAAGGATACTTGCAGCACTTAAAGAGGGGGGTAAGGTGAGAGAGAGCGCCTCACCAGTTCGGGCTCGTATTGGAGTTACTACTCCTGGTGGTAAGAAACCTGCCATGGAACTGTCTCCTGAGATGTCTAAGCCCTCCAGTTCGAGCTCGTCCAGTTCAAAATCTAATGAGGTTGCACCTGTGCCGGTACATGGATCAGTTAAGGGGAGTTCTGAGTCTACTACTATGAGACGGTTGCAAGCATCACCTAGCTTAAAGCATATGGTAAAAGCAGTATTTTTTATTTTTAAATTCTAATAAATTACATGTTTGGTCCATGGCATCCTTTATAATGCCGGTTATATAAATACTCTTTATAATAAAAACTGTAAAGAAGAGAACCATGAGGACTCAAATGAAAACCATATTTTATATAAGGAGCTATTTTTTGTTATTTCAGGCACCTATAATAGAATCCTCCAAAATCAAACCTACCCCTGATCCCGGGTTGCTATCTGAACCTGTTAAGCAAATCATAGATAATACTGCCACAACAAGGACAAAACCTGTAACATCCATTATACCTAAAAAACCCATTACCTCAAACCTAAAATTAGTCCCACCTGACACTCCTAAACCTGCTGCTACAGCTTCAAAGAGAGCTGCTCCAGGGGTGTCTATAGAGCGTGAGAAGAGCCCATATCGCCCTATCCGAAGCCCAACAAACCCGACAGGTTGCACTCCAAAACCCGATAACACCCCTCCAACCCAGCCTCATGTAATACAAAACGACACACGTAAACCGGTTATGAAGAGGGTACTATCCCAGCTGTCCCCACCACCTATTTCTAAGGAGGAACCAAGTGAACCAAGTTCACCTGTTTGCTTGGATTCACCATCTGTTTATTCTAGACCTGATTCTCCTATGGTACAAGAACAAGATGTTGCAACTGAAATTCTACCTAGTTGTGAGCTCCAAAATGAGAATCTGCAAAAGAGCACCGCCAGTTCCCTTCTAGAGCCTTCTTTTACAAACTCAGAACAAGAATTTATTTGCAAGGATGATGTGTCTACTCCGCATTCACGGACTGGAGAGGACCAGTTCAAAGTCCGAGAGCTTCTTTCAACTATTACTGACATCCCTCAAGTTGTATCTACAAAGGGACAGGGGTCCAGTCAGACAATTGAGAAAAATACAGGCCAGCAGCATCTGGCCCCGCCTTTTGATGATGTCATTCATGTTATAAGGCACAGTAGCTTCCGTGTTGGGAGCGAACAGCAAACACCAGTTGTATCTACTGAGAATGTGGAGTTTGACGTGAGAAGTGTCTCGCCAGGTCTAAGAAATGGGTATGTCGAAACTGCTGCCATGAAACCAACTGCATCAGAATCCAACCAAGCAGCTAAGGATGTAAAACCAGATCAAGTAGAATTGAGGCCTGACTTGTCAGAGGTCAGTGTGGGGCCTAAGGAAGAGTCAACCAGCTCATCTCATAAAGAAACCTTAGATGTCAATTCCTCTAGACAAAGAGCTGATGCACTAGAGGGCTTGTTGGAGCTATCAGCCGAGTTGCTACAACATAATAGATTGGAAGAATTAGCAGTTGTGTTAAAACCGTTTGGCAAAGATAAGGTGTCGCCGAGAGAGACAGCTATTTGGTTAGCAAAGAGTTTTAAAGGCATGATGAGTGAAGAGGCCAGTCGAGGTGCTGCATAAAAAATTACAGAGGTTTTTTTTTTTTTATTTTATGGTTTGGGTCTCTGAAGTTTGTATTATGGATCATAATTTATGATCTTCATTATTTATTATGTTTGGTGATTTCATATTCTTTCCGCTGTAAATTGAATCCGAATTCCCTTGAGAAAAAAACAAACATAATAAATATGACTGCAATTTGTACTTAATTGACTATATTTAGGAAACATTGGTTAGGTTTAATGCTTTTACTTAATGTAATAGTTTAGGTAAGCATTGCTAACCTAATGCAAGTGGACTTACTGGTACTTGGATCTTCTGGCAAGCAAAGCTGCAAGAGGACATGACATGCAGCTAACATCACAATATGAGTTGCTTAGGCCCACTCTCTTCTTTATTTTGATTTATAATATCTATTTCTTTTCTCCCTTTACTATCATATGCTCCTTTATGCTTCTCACCAAACAGTTGAGTTTCCTCTTCACAAAATAAAGTGATATATCATTTTCCCCTTTTATTATAGATAATGATTTTGCTTAACCCAACTTTATATTACGAATAATGGCGGTATTTAGTATCCTATAATTCCAAAATATGCTCTCGCTCTCTTTTCAAAGACCAGTTTTTGTCAGGGGATATCCAACTGCTTTTCTATCTTTCTACTTTTACCTTTTGGGTCCCTCAGATTTGTGAATATTCTTGGATTGTTATCGCAAAAACTAAAAAGGAGAAAAAAAAGAGTTAAAAGAGAAGGAAGAATATACTTGAATTGAGTTGTCTACAAGCTTCATTTAAGTTGTCACCTTCAAATCCCTTTCTAACCTTACCTTTTTTTTTTTTCTGGATTGGCCAGTAAAACCAATACTGATTAGTACAGATATTCTCAGAAACTGACCCCAAAAATTCTGACCCCTCTTAGTTGTCTAAAAATAAGATTATAATTTGTATGACATTGTTCAAGTCTCTAATTATCATGAAGAATTTTTTTCAGCAATTTGCCGTTGAACATTAAATTATTTGTCTTATTTCTGGAGCGATTAGGTTCAAGTGCACGTCACTGTTCAAATAGTATAGACTAGAGAGATGAGTTTATCAGATAGGACAAGTCAAATTTGCTTATTTAAATAATAAATATTAAGAAAGTAAGGAAACTTTTTTCAGAGCTTTGTGGGTCATGGGTCCCACTAGTTTACATCATGGAGATTAGTAGATCATTAATTGTTCTTCGGTCACCACGAAGTAGTTAGCTATCTTCTTCAATTAATATGAGAAAATGAAACGGAAAAATGATGCATCTTGACAGCCGACATTTTAACGGGGCAAATACTTGAACAGCCGTCAGCCACTAATTGGAAACGTAAATTTAACAAATGCCCCACTAAACATCTCTAAAAAATTTGACAAATTCTATACATACTAAACATCTAAATATATATATATATAGAGAATGGCTAATATACAAACGTTTGTTCCTGGGCTCAGGAACAAACGATGTGGTTCTCCGATTTTCAAAGTCCAAACAACAAATCTAAACCGTTAGATGTTCAATCTATATTAAAATCTACTTGGAGACCAAATTTTACATTTTTTGGAATTTTTTTACTATTTATTAAGCTGGTTTGAAAACCGCTGTTTTCAATGCTGCAGAAATTTAATAAAAACAGCGGTTTTCAAACCAGCTTAATAAATAGTAAAAAAATTCCAAAAAATATAAAATTTGGTCTCCAAGTAGATTTTAATATAGATTGAACATCTAACGGTTTAGATTTGTTGTTTGGACTTTGAAAATCGGAGAACCAAATCGTTTGTTCCTGAGCCCAGGAACAAACGTTTGTATATTAGCCATTCTCTCTCTCTCTCTCTCTCTCTCTCTATATATATATATATATATATATTTATTTATTTATTTATAGCAAACCGCTCCACTGTGAGGTGGTCAGCTATACATCTGCAAAAAATTTAAAAATTTTAATTTTAAAAAATAAATAAATAGCAAACCGTCCAAACGTGAGGTGGTTAGATAGATTTGTTATTTTTTTTTTTTGAGGCTACTAATAAAAATTTCGGACCACTTTCCAATCGAAGGCAATATATTAACAATAATAATTATCTAATTAATTAGTAAAGTTACAAAATTAAGATAATAAAATTATAGATATTTTCCTAAATAGAATGCGTATCAAATTTTGTGCAATTTAGTGGGACTGTTAGTTAACAATCAAATAGCGATGAAAACTAAACTGTTAAAATTTTCGAATCAATCAATGAACGATCAAATAATTTTCAAATTATACCAAATTTTGTTCAGAACTTATCTAAATATATAGAAGATACTATAATATATTTTTATTTTTTATAACTATTTTTCCAGATATTACGTAATTTTACACATTACATGTCTCATGATCAATTTGCATATTCAAGTATATATATATAGGAAATTTTGTTTTCAACTCAGCAGAATAAAAAAGAAAATAATGACCATATTGTTTTTCTTAATTCTTTCTTTCTTTTGTTAGATTCTACTTAAAAAGAATACAAAAAAAAAAAACAAAAAGAAAAAAAAATAAAACTTTAGTTGTCTAAATGTCAAAGTAACCTGGTATCAACGCCGGGACTAATATGTCTCTTGCCGAAATTTTTATTCATAAGAAAATAAAAAATATATATTAAAAATAGAAAATGTTGTGTGAAAAATTTAAAAATAGAAAGGCAGTAACGAGCCATGGCGTGGCACATCTCAACACTATGAAAAAAATGAAAAAAAAAAAAATTAAAGTGGTACGCCTTTGGCCATCCCAAATGGAAAAAAGGAAAAGAAAAGAAAAAAAAAGTGGGCCGCCATGACTCCCACAGATTCATATTTTGCTCTCCTCTCCCATTCTTTTACTCCACAGCAGTAAAAAAAACAAAGAAACTGATCCCTAAAACAACGACAAGCAGCGACAACCAACATTTTTTTTCTTTTTATTGGTTGGGATAGCTTGTGGCGTACCATTTAGAATATTTTTCTTTTTTTCTGGTTGGGATGGCCGAAGGCCTCCCATATATATAATATTTATTTATTTATTTATTTTTTTGCTTTTTTCGTGGTGTTGAGATGTGCCATAGCGTCCCTTACTGCCTTTCCATTTTTAAATTTTCCACACAACATTTCCTATTTTTAATATTTTTTTAATTTTCTTATGAATAAAAATTTCGGTGTCTCTTGATCTGTAACTTTAAGGTGCAATGTGATTCACAGAAGTCACATATAACTTTCTGGTGTGGGTCCCACTGACCATTTCCATAGGAGCACCATGTTTGACGTCGACTTCCATTAAATCCCTGCCCTTTCACTCTGATATTTTTTCCATGACTACTAATTAAACATAATACACGTCATTATATGTTGTTGATTATTTTAAATCAATATATGGGGTTTATTTCTTGCTTTCTCACAGATAGTTAAGTAACATAGGTCCAATATATTATATAGTTTTCTGAACTTAATTAATAACCATAGTTAATTAAGATCTTGCTTAAGTTCAACATTCCAAGTCATGGACTCAAGAAAACAAACTGTCACTATCTTTTGCATAATTTGCATTGTATCCCTAGAAACACACAAATTCTAAATTTTGTGACCGCTAGCTCAGCTTATAATTTTGATATATATAGGACACAAACATAACTTACTTTGCACTGATTGATCTGAAGGGTGCATAAAATATATTGACAACTTTGTCAAGGTCTCCTCACAAAATTATTTATGCACCCAAATTAGAGAAAGAGGTCATACATGTAAAGAAAGCTTTCTTCATATCACTTACCTTCTCATTTCCATCTCTCATTCAAAGTTTCAAACTAGCACACAAACAGTAGTACCAAAAACCATGTCGGCCAAAGACGATTGCGGTAACCACGGAGGATACTGGGGGGAGCGCAAGTTCTACCGCCGCCTCTGCGGTTGTATACTTTTCCTAATAATCCTTGTGGGGCTTGTAATTCTTATCGTATGGCTTTTACTTCGCCCGACAAAACCGACTTTCAGTCTACAATCCTTCTCTGTCCTCAATCTAACCGTGTCTAACTCTGATCAGAGTTATAATTATACAGTTGTGACTACTACACTTCAACTCACTCTCTATGCCCGTAACCCTAATTCACGCGTCGGAGTTTACTATGATCGTCTGCACACGTTTGCTACCTATAGGTACTCGACTATTTGTCTGTCCTATTTTATGCAATCTAGTTAGAAACAAAATATAGCTTAAAAGATCTAGCACTTGCTATTTAATTTCTCATTCTAGCAAAACTTTTTTGATTGGAAACAGAGTCAGTAAAAATGTCATTGACTTATATGATATAATTATATCTTTATTATATGCCAATACTGCATCTTCTATAATTTTGAACAAATAGCTCTCATAGAGAATTGAGGACCAATGAACTTTTTTCACTTCTTTCTGAAAAATAGTATAAAACTAGACTTCAGGGAACTACAAATAATTAGTAGAAAAATTTTCGTTAATTACAAGTTGGTTTTTACTTTTTACTGTGCAGCAATCAACAAATTACTTCTTCAACAACCCTTCCTGCAACATACTTGTCTTCAGGTGACTCAGTCATATGGTCTCCTTACATTTCCACTCCTAGCGGCGGTGCATTTCTTGCACCGTCAATCGGCAACTCATTGGCTCAGGATCAGGCAGCAGGCATCCTGCTTTTACACGTGGAGGTTACGGGAAGGCTGAGATGGAAAGTCGGTACATGGATCTCTGGCGGTTACCATCTCGACGTATCTTGTCCCGCGTATTTATCCGTTGACAGTAATAATGGTGGCGGTTTCCGTTTCCGGGAAATCGCCGGGTGTATTGTTGATATTTGATAGACTGAAACTATGAGATGATTGTTTTTTTTAAGAAGTACAAGGTTATTAAATAAGGGAAAAATCATGGAGTGTATTTCTTTCTTCTGCTATCATGAGGGACATATATGTAATTTGGGAGGACAGCCGTGTGGAAGTGTATTACTATGAAAACGAAATATTTCTCATTGATTGCTCTTAAACAATCTTTTAGCCCTAAAAAGTGTATTGCCTTTTCCTAAATTTGAAATTAGTAGACCACCGTTATATTTGAAAAACCCAGTAACCGCAACCAAGTTAGCCAACATAAGTTTTAAATTCGTATTAATTATAAATGGTTTAACGTTGGTGCACTTCAATGTAACATTCGTATTTAATTTTTGTGTTTCAAGGAAAAATTAGACATTTAAAACCCAATTTTTTTTGGGGGGAATACTGATAATAGAAGTTTGCATTGCTCTGCCAAAAAAAGAAAATGATAAATTATAATAAAATTGCAAAATATGTGACTACCTGTAAAAAAAATTGAAATGACACCATGAATCAGAGAGGCAGAAAATGACACACAAACACACTGAAAATGAAATTTACCAACTTGTCCTTTCTTAATTGCTTGACAATTACTCCGTTTACTAACCTTGTTGAAAAATTTAGCTCCTATTAACCTAGGCAATATTTTTTTTTTCCTTATTCTTCGTCATCTCTTTTTATTTTTACTCCATTTGAGACTAATTAAGAAACCCACAATCGTCTTGTTGAATCTGGTCAGGTTTTGAAAGCCCCGGGGTCCAATTTGTACTAAGCCCAATAAATGTAGCCTATTATGGCCCAAGAAATATAGTATTAAATTCTTTTCTTCAATTTTATTTATGATGTTGGTTTTTTATAATTGAATCAGGCCTGAAATGAGCCCAATAACATCCTGGACTGGTTACAGATGTAGGTCCAATAACAATAGTACTACTTTCATTTCTTCATTTTTATTTTATAATGTTGGTTTTTTAAATTATATAAGGCCTGAAATGGGCCCAATAGCATCCTGGGCTGGTTAAAAATTAAGCCCATTAAGAATAACCCATTCTCAGTTCTAACGCTACACGTTGTACGTTTGATTATATCAACCCTCTCGGTGCAAAACAACACGTAATTTAGTTTCCAACGCGACACGAAATATCTCATCCTCGTCAGTTATAGATATATACCATTTAAAGCAATAAAATATATCCAAGCGAAACACTTGGTGTGTTAATACAGGATAAATAGTCAATTCTTTCGTCCAATCACATTTCAAACCAAGACTTTTGTTTCCTCAATTCCCCGCCTCGTTTTCAAAAAAGGAAGCTATACGCGTTTAGGCTACACACGCATCCATTTTTTTCCAAGCCCCCTCCAAAATATTCCTGTAAGTTTGTTTTCTTATTTGAAATTTCTCCACCTCTTTTTCTCTATATAATACACATCTAACCCCTGTATTTCTCAATCAATATCATTCATCAAACACACAAATCATCTCTTTATAATCTCCCTCTTGATCTCTTTCATGGCAGACAAGCTAAATGGGGCCTATTACGGGCCTTCGATCCCACAACAACGCAACTACCGTAGTGTCGGCCGCTCTTCTGGTTGCGGCCCGTGTTGCCTTCTTTGTACCCTAATTAAATTCATCGTATCAATTGTGATCTTTCTCGGCATAATTGTGCTTGTACTCTGGCTCGTGCTTCGTCCCAACGCAATTAAGGTGCATGCTACCTCAGCCTCATTGACACAGTTCGATCTGTCAAGTGGTTCTTTACAATATGACCTAGATGTAAACATGTCAATCCGGAACCCTAACAAAAGGATCGGTTTCTACTACGACTACATAGAGGCCACGGCTTACTATGACGATTCCCGGTTCGGTTTCGACGACTCCTTTAAGACTTTCTATCAGGGGCACAAAAATACCAGCTCTATCGAGCCCAAGTTTAGCGGAAAGAACGCATTGGTTGGTGATTCGGTGAATAGCACATATAACAAAGAGACAAGTGATGGATACTACAACATCGAGTTGAAGGTTCGCCCGAAGCTGAGGATGAAGATATGGATCTTCAAGATTCATATTAAACCGAAGATCAATTGTGATCTGAAAATACCTGTCCCGGGATCATCAGGTTCGTTCAAGGAGACAAAGTGCGACGTAGATTTCTGAGCATCAATCCGTCACTTATTCATTTAATTTTTGGATATATATATATACACACACACATATACATCTTATTTGATGCTTATATATAGTATTGCTTTGTGTATTTCTTGTAGATTATGTATTTGATTGGCGGTTTTACATCATTTATGCACACTTTTATGTATTTATGTATGTAGTTTCTTCGTTGTATACATTGGTTTATTAGTTATCTATTGTTTTGCTTGATGAGATATTACATTCATTTGTAGACGAGTGAGAATTTTTCTTGTTCTTCTTTGAATTGTAGTTTGCGTGTTAACGTTAACTAGCTTCAATATATATAGAGAGAGAGGCTAATATACAAACGTTTGTTACTGGCTTCCGGAACAAACGGTTCGGTTCTCCAATTTTCAAAATCCAAATAGTCGATCCAAACGTTAGATATTCAATCTATATTAAAATATGCTTGGAGACCAAATTTTATATTTTTTTGAAATTTTTTTACTATTTATTAAGCTGGTTTGAAAATCGTTGTTTTTCAATGGTGCAGAAGTTTAATAAAATCAGTGATTTTCAAACCATCTTAATAAATAATAAAAAAATTCCAAAAAATGTAAAATTTGGTCTCCAATCACATTAATATAGATTGAATATCTAACGGTTTGAATCGACTGTTTGGACTTTGAAAATTGGAGAACCGAACCGTTTGTTTCGGAGGCTAGGAACAAATGTTTGTATATTAGCCACACTCTCTCTCTCTCTCTCTCTCTCTCTCTCTCTCTCTATATATATATATATATATATATATATATATATCAAATTGAACGGTTTGGATCGGTTTTTTAAAAATCAAAATTAACAATATATGGTCCAATGTACATGAGAGTTTGTACATTATAATGCATCATAGCCCAACTCTATATATTATTAACATGAGGAAGGTTCAAATGCCTCCATTTTTCATGCCTCCACCATGCCTCCATTTTTAAAAACTTTAATAACTCAAAATTTAAAACTAAAAAATCAAAATAAAACCGTTGGATATGATCTACATCATTTTATCTATGCACGTGTAAAAAATTATGACATTTCAATTTTGTTTTGGTTGTCATCAAGAGCTTGTAAAAAATGTACCAATGTGAATAATTTCTAGATGTTGATTTTTCAACTTATTGATTCACATGAAAACAAAATCAAAATGTGATAATTTTTTATGAGCACATAGATAAAATGATGTAGATCATATCGAACGGTTTTATTTTGTTTTTTTAGTTTTAAATTTTGAGTTATTAAAAATTTTAAAAATGAAGACATGATGGAGGCATGAAAAATGGAGGCATTTGAACAATCCTCTGTTAACATAGCTAAGAAAATGAGAACATCTGATGAAACATATTGGAAATACTGTCAAGTATATATTTTTTCTTTAAAATAAACAAGAAAAAAATATCTACGTAGCTATCTCAGAAACCAAATTTTCAATAGTAGTGCATGATTTCATCTAAAGTAGCTTTCACTTCCCCGAATTGATTTTTATCGAAATATTTAATAGTATACTTTTCATTACTTTTTTTAAAGCGATTAGCTGTAGATTTTCCCGATATTTTTATTAATACCCAAAAAAAAAAACAAATTATCAAATCTGCTTTCACTTCAACTTTATTTTTATTTCTACCCTAACCGCCCGTGGACTGGGCGGTCCACTCCTCATACCTGACCGCCCAGCAGCTGGGCGGTCCGCTATAAAACCCTATAAAAGAGGTTTTTCTCTCTCCTGAGCAGCACAGTATTCATTCCCCAATCCCACAAAAATTTCAGAACCGAATGAGAGAAAGAGAGGCGATTTTGAGGTATGGACAATAACAAACGAGGTAAGAAAGCGAGCAACCGAGATCGTGGCGTAATTAAGTAATAAAAATAACAAAAATGAAGCATATAAAATAATCGAGGCAAATAAAATATTGCATAGTTCACAAACTACTAATTAGACTAGTTCACAATATACATCTAAAATAGTTTATAACATAATTTAACAAAACTTAGTAATCAGCGACGACAGCCGAACAAACTCAAAATACGACGTCTGGGTCTGGGTGCAGGTGGTTGTGCGGCACTACCGGATGTCTCTCCATGGCTACTACCGGTTCCTGGGCTTTCATGAGTGCGGTGGCTACTACCGGTTCCTGAGCTTTCATGAGTGCGGTGGCTACTACAGGTAGCCTCAGCAACAACTCTAGCATTTTCTCTTTCGTTGGCTTCGTTAATGGCATCTGCATTGCATTCCAGTTGAAATAAAATCAAAATAAAATATAAGTAAACAAATAAAACATAAGTAAATAAATAAAATATAAGTAAATAAATAAAATCAACCGTACCTGCTCGCTGCCTGTCAGTTGTTGAACGGCGGGCCTGATGTCCCATTTGCCTACCTTCCATCTCGTCCATGGTCATTACTTGACGCTTGTGGGGTCTTCTTCCTTTTCTGATCCACCCGCTTGCGGGACAGACTCTATCACCAACATAGGGCGGCCACTGATACTGGTTGGGATAAGGATGGAAAGATGCACCCCAAGTACTCGCAAGGTAATCGGTACGGTACATGTCTGCGACATAATCATCCTAAGAGAAGTTTCTCTCTCGGCACACCGCCATAATATGAGAACAAGGTAGGTGGGCCAACTGGATTCCTTGGCAAGTGCATGTTACAGTATTGTCAGGTGCAAAAATAACAACATACTTGAACATCCTTTTCACAAACTCCATAGTCCCATCCGGTCTACGGCCGGTTGGAGCAAACTCATCTGGACAGTGCACTTCGAATTCCATTTGGTTATCCCCGTACGGGACAACTCTCATAGCTGCACCTTTCTCCCTATGTTTCCTTAGTTTCCCCTCCACCCTTGTTGAAAACGTTTGATTCCTGGACAGTAATTCAGAAAATATAAGTCAACAAATAAAAATATACATACCTTGGCAAAATCTCTGAATAAAAATATACATACCTGGACAGTAATTCGGTGGCTTTAACACGCCGTGCAACAAACCATGCATTTAACTTGTAGAAGGTGTCCTCCACAATTGCTGCCACGGGCAACTGCCGGCTCTGCTTGAAAACAGCATTCAAGGACTCAGACCCATTTGTGGTCATAATTCCCCATCGGAAACCTCCATCACGGGCTTGCAATATCTTCTCATATGCGGGTGGCTCAGCCAGATCGGCGGAATTATTTTTTCCCACCTTGAGTAAGTACAAATTTGCCTTTGGACAGTACTGCAAAAAAAAAAATTTCAGATGAGAAAATTTAAGTAAATAATTCAGAAAATATAAGTCAACAAATAAAAATATACATACCTTGGCAAAATCTTTGAACATCTCTTCCACCCTTCTCGGCTTCTTCTTCTTGCAACCAATTCTGAATGTATCTGCAACCCATTTTTCAGATCCGCAGTTCTTGTGTAGGTTGTCTGTAACATGTTGCATACACAGCCTGTGCACACAATCGCCGTTCGTTGTCGACCACCCGAAATCTGGGCGATCAAAAACATATTTGATTCCTTTGTGCT
This sequence comes from Carex parvula, assembly GCA_025461045.1. Taxonomy (NCBI): domain Eukaryota; kingdom Viridiplantae; phylum Streptophyta; class Magnoliopsida; order Poales; family Cyperaceae; genus Carex; species Carex parvula. The sequence goes on along the minus strand of JAJGRW010000997.1, from coordinate 133,384 downwards.
GGTCTGATATGACACAAAAGAACCAGTCGCCAACCACTTGTCTTCTTACGAAGCTCATGAAAAATCCCCAGTTTTCCCCGTCCTCCTTCTCAACAATTGCAAAGGCTAAAGGCAACAACTGGTTTTCAGCATCATATGCACATGCGATCAGCAGTCTCCCGTCGTAACGGCCAGACAAGAAGCATGCATCCACACTGATGACTGGTCTAATGTATGGCACAGCTTGAATACATGGACCTAACGCCCATGCTATGGTCTTGAATTGCAACGCGTTGTCGACATCCCGTACGCCTATATTCCAACATTCAAAGACAGTGCCGGGATTTGTACTTGCTATGGCCTGCAGCAATGGTGCAAGCAAGTTGTATGAACCATGCCAGCTACCGAACATTCGGCAAATCGCAAGTTCACGCCCTCTCCACAACCTGTTGTATTTTGGAACGACATGCTTGTAAACCCGTCTGACAGCTCTACCGACCTCCTTAAGGCTCATCGATGGGTCATCCTTAACGTCATTCTCAATTACATCGGCAATAAGTGAAGCCGTAAGATTTGCATGGTCTTTCCTTGATGACGCAGCCTTGCATGTGTGAGGTGGTTCACACTTCTTAATAATCCATGCCTCGCCCTTACCCACAGGGGTTGCATATAGACGGAAGTGGCAATGCAATTGGTCGACACAAACAATTACTAACCTTCTTCGGTCCCTTTTTTCCTCTCTGCACTCCCAGTTGCCGTGAACATGGACCTCATGTATTTTCTTCACAAGTTCATCTATGTTGGTGTAAACCTGCTGCGGAGCAAGCTCTTGACTGTACCTGACACGCGGCCCAAAAAATGAGATGTCTGCCTCTTCAAAAGCAGTGGTATCGTTGAATGTGGGGCACGGATGCCTATCTGTCCGACCTCTAATCGGAAATCTGTCTTCCTTAGGTAAATAATCTCCATCACTTTCTGACAGGTGATCAGAATCCCAATCCCCTTCCCATTCGTCACCTGTTTCCAAATTTCCTTATGGTACGGCATCGAGCTCAGCATCAAGGTCAAGGTCTCTCCGGATAGCAACGGGTGACACTATAGGTATTGATGGTGGTACAGATGGAAATCTGGGTTGGATTGGGGTTTCAGGAGGAGGTGGTGGTGGTGGTGGTAGATCGGTGGTAAAATCAGGTACATAATTCTCATAAACGGGTGATACGGGCGGTTCATAACTCGAGTGGCGGGGGTTGTCATACCTCGAGGGGCCGGGGTTGTCATAACTATAGTGGCGGTGGTTGTCATAACTAGAGTGGCGGGGGTTGTCATACCTCGAGTGCTCATGACCCGAGTTGTCATAACCCGAGTGCTCATAACTCGAGCTGTCATAACTCGAGTGACGCGGGTTCTCATAACCCGAGTGATCATAACCTCTATTTTCCCTAGATGTTCCAACCCCGGGTTCACGCTGAACTCTCCTGGAATATAAGTCCATTACCATTACCCCCTGTGACTGAAAAGTGTTGTAAACACTCCTCCATACCGACTCATCTGTTATTGGATACCTGGTATAGTAAGGTCTACCACCACTTACTGTGTTAATCCAGGTAGCTAAATCTATATCACACCGGTTGGGGTTCACACCAATTTTTTCATACACATGAGGTATTTGCATTTACCTCGAAGCCGTAGGCTGCTTCCTTAGTGTACTGTGCTCCCTCCGCACCCCGGTTCAACAAATGAGGTATTTGCATTTACCTCGAAGCCGTAGGCTGCTTCCTTAGTGTACTGTGCTCCCTCCGCACCCCGGGTAAACTTCCCGCCCACATACAGTGCAACCAACATATTTCCGTTCTGGAATCACTGTTCTGGAATCACTGTTCTGGAAATACTGTGCTGGAAATACTGTGCTGGGATTACTGTGCTGGGATTACTGTACACCATCGCCTCAAAATCGCCAGCACAGCTCTCCCATACGGTTCTGAAATTTTTGTGGGATTGGGGAATGAATACTGTGTTGCTCAGGAGAGAGAAAAACCCCTTTTATAGGGTTTTATAGCGGACCGCCCAGCTGCTGGGCGGTCAGGTATGAGGAGTGGACCGCCCAGTCCACGGGCGGTTAGGGTAGAAATAAAATAAAGTTGGGGTGGGAGCAGATTTGATAATTTGTTTTTTTTTGGGGTATTAATAAAAATATCGGTAGATTTTCGGACTTGGTATTTGTGTGCAGTGCCTAACTGAAATGAGCAGCATCTGGACCGTTCATTTTATATATATATACGATCTCAAAGCCTTCCCTTTCAGAATTTTATTTTTACAAAAAATATTTAAAAATAATATAAAAAAATAGATAGATTGCATGGAGATTTCGATTCCGTAGAAGAAACTGAAATATTGATTTGATTTCTTCAGAGAATTTTAGAAAGAACATAATTAATCAATGATTTGATTCTTTTAATTGCCACATCATGCCACACGACAATTTCACAAGAGGCCACGCAACAAATTCGACTTCTAAATACTTTAATTTCATGAACCTGTGAACCACTATCACAGAAAATTTTAAGTAGCTAAATGATCCAAATCAATTAATTAAATAGTTTCTTTAGAAATGTCTAAATGAACCAAATACTTGATTTGGTTTCTCCAACGAAATCAAAATTTCCATGTACTCCATCCAATTTTCTATGTTATTTTTAAATAATTTTTATGAATAAAAAAAATCTGCTCCCATTTCCTACAGATATATCCGTACACGTAATCATACGACCTAACTAATATTTTCCAGTTCGACCGGCCGTTTCATCTCGCCTGAATTAAAATGAAATGTGCATCTGCATTTGGAGAAATATACGATGAGAAGGCCGTGATTTTTATTTTTACCCAAAAAAAAAAATATTTTAATATAAATAACCAGGTTTTTAAAAGATTTTTATTTCTACTCAAACCGCTAGGAATATTTGCGGTTCGAATTAAAAATTCGGACCGCTAGGAATATCAGCGGCCTGAATTCTTAATTCGAACGGAATCGGCCTGAATTCTTAATTCGAACCGCTAGGATTCCTAGCGGCTTGAATTATACTTCGCGGCGAAGGAATTTCGTTTTATTAGAATATCAATAAAAATTTCGGCTGTCGTCATCTAATATCACCTGAAAGGCTACACATCATCTGCATTGGAATTGGGGATGGTGAAACAATTAATTAAGGAAGTTTGAACAAGTCACTCATGTATAATTTATTTATTTTTAATTAATTCTGGATTCGTGATGTGAATCAATTTATTAATTTGAACAACAGTGAATGTTAATTTGCACATGACACCTTAAAGTTGATCATAACTCCAAATTTGCCCAACAAAAAATATAAAAGCATTTAAATCCTCCTCATGAAAGTTATATTAATTTAGAAATCTAATGTCTGCATTTAAAAACACTCGTATACATTTTCATGAAGCTTATAATATTTTTCTTGCTGATACGAGTATTAAATTTATTGATTCAATTTTATGGTTCCAGTGGGCTTTATGTATTTATTCTGTACATTTTATTATTAATCTATTTTTTTCTTTTTGGTATGTGCTTTACTTTTTTTTAATTCTAATTTTCCAACTTTTCATATTTCTTTTAATACATGCAAGTCTCTCATATATAGTATAATTTAATGTGTGCACCAAATGAAATTTAAAAAAGTATATTATTTTCTTTTGAGTCCTTTTAGTGCTCATAAAATTAAAATGACATATTATCCATGAATTATATTTTGTCGTTATATATAAATTAGGATTATGCATTTCCTGATTATTAATGCTGCTTCTTATCATTTTCATGAAGCTAGCTACAAATTAAATGCAGACATTAGATTTCTAAATTAATATAACTTTCATGAGGAGGATTTAAATGCTTTTATATTTTTTGTTGGGCAAATTTGGAGTTATGATCAACTTTAAGGTGTCATGTGCAAATTAACATTCACTGTTGTTCAAATTAATAAATTGTTTCACATCACGAATCCAGAATTAATTAAAAATAAATAAATTATACATGAGTGACTTGTTCAAACTTCCTTAATTAATTGTTTCACCATCCCCAATTCCAATGCAGATGATGTGTAGCCTTTCAGGTGATATTAGATGACGACAGCCGAAATTTTTATTGATATTCTAATAAAACGAAATTCCTTCGCCGCGAAGCATAATTCAAGCCGCTAGGAATCCTAGCGGTTCGAATTAAGAATTCAGGCCGATTCCGTTCGAATTAAGAATTCAGGCCGCTGATATTCCTAGCGGTCCGAATTTTTAATTCGAACCGCAAATATTCCTAGCAGTTTGGGTAGAAATAAAAATCTTTTAAAAACCTGATTATTTATATTAAAATATATTTTTTTTTTGGGTAAAAATAAAAATCACGGATGAGAAGGGTACAAGATCAGGTCAGATGAAGGAATGTTCAAAAGCTAATTAATTAAAACGGAGTTGGTCACTGCTTTTACTTGATGATAGAACAGGTGTACCTGCTGAGATGTGTTTTATGAATATTTCTCAGTTTTCTTAAAGTCACAGCTTTGACATTAAGGACATAACTAAGACTAATACTGAAAGAGAGAAGCGTTTAAATACAGGCGATGCGTTTCCAATTTGTTAGATAAGGCTATATATATATATATATATATATATATATATAGAGTGGCTAAGATCAAAGTGGTAGTTCCTGAGCTATGGCCGTTTCATCTCGCGTGGGGTATCTCAAAAAACAATTCGGAATTAATTAAGATGTTTTCGCATGAATTAAAATGAAATGTGCATCTGCATTTGGAGAAATATACGATGAGAAGGGTACAAGATCAGGTCAGATGAAGGAATGTTCAAAAACTAATTAATTAAAACGGAGTTGGTCACTGCTTTTACTTGATGATAGAACAGGTGTACCTGCTGAGATGTGTTTTTTGAATATTTCTCAGTTTTCTTAAAGTCACAGCTTTGACATTAAGGATATAACTAAGACTAATACTGAAAGAGAGAAGCGGGTAAATACAGGCGATGCGTTTCCAATTTGTTAGATAAGGCTATATATATATATATATATATATGAGGAGGGATCCACTTACAACAAATTTGAGTTACAACATTCATTTTTTTCATTTTCAAAGTCCAAATCGTCGATCCAACCGTTCAACATGATCTCCACAATAAAATGTACTTGCAGATCAAATTTTACATCTTTTTGAATTTTTTTACTATTTATTAAGTATTTTACAAAAAAATAGCCATACTTAGACCATTGAATTTTGTACCAATCTTAATAAATAGTAAAAAAATTCAAAAAAATATAAAATTTGATCTGCAAGTACATTTTATTTAGATGATCATGTTGAACGGTTTGGATCGACGATTTGGACTTTGAAAATGAAAAAAATGAATGTTGTAACTTTGTTGTAACTCAAATTTGTTGTAAGTGGATCCCTCCTCTCTCTCTCTCTATATATATATATATATATGCAGGATCTTCTATAGTATGGCACAATGGATATTTTGATATCACTAAATTTACAAAAGAAAAAAGGAAAAATACCCTGGTAGTTATATAAATACTAGATTTATTGTAACACAAAATGATTCAGATCAACTAAGAGCATCTACATCCCTAAAACTATCAGAATTTCTAATCTGATGTGGCAGTTTCTAGACCAGTTTCAGGGATGTAGACCAGTTTCTTATTTAGCAACTGTGCTCAAGAATTTCTTAATAAGAAATCGTTTATAAACTGTGAGTTGGCAAAATGATTGGCTGGTGTTCACTTAATTTTTTCCTTTATTTTATTTTATTGCTGATGTGGCATTTTAGAAACTATTAGATTAATTTCAGGGATGTGAACCCTTAGAAACTCCATAGCCTATAATTTCTGAAAAATTAGTTAATAGTTACTTAGAAACTCTAAGAATTTCAGGGATGTAGATGCTCTAATTGATCCAAATAACCTCATATTAGCTAGACCAAACCTTTTCTTCTATTTTCTAGTTAATTGCTCTTCTATTTATAAATTATAATATGAGTTTGGTTACCGTGACATATATCGGTAATACTTCAGTCTAAATATTATCAACTCCAAAACTAATATAATCAGCTTCAAATAAAGAATGCAAACTGTTAAAACTGATATACTTCATAACTGGTGCATTTATACATATAAATTTTACACATTTTTGAATTTATTTAGTATCAAGTTAAGAGGTCAAATGTGAGAGTTTTTTAAATTATAATTTAATGCATTACTTTTCCTTGTTGACCATTTAACTTGATATTAAAATAAATTCAAAATTTTTAAATTTTGTATGTAAAAGCATCACTCACAAAGTATATCAGTTTGAAGTGTTTAAATTTATTATTTGAAAACCTATCCGATAAATTTTAAATATTACAGATGTTATGATAGCCTGACATTATATACAGGTATCATTTTTTACGCTTACGTATACGATCGAAGAATTGATAATGTCGACTTCACAATAATATTTTATTACATCATTCAGTCTTTGGTTCATTTTATAAAAATATATATTCTACGTCCATGGAACCTTCCTCATATGCTTAATAGTTGTATCAATTATCTGATATCTCTCTGCAGGCTCTACCTCGAGTCTTTAAGTCATTTAGTCTTAAGACCTATTATAAAATTAGTTATAGCAACAGAGTTCTTTGTCGACCCTTGTGCATTTACTTTTTTGCCCCTAATTTGAATCTAAATCAGGTGTCCTTCCAATGCGTCAAATGGTGCTGCCATTGGTATATTTCTTCACGCGGTTAGCCAATGGCTGATCCGTGTCTCATTCATTCTACACAGGGATATGAATGATTATTTTTCAATATTAATTAATTACTGGGCTTAAGGACACGAGTAAATAAGTTATTAAATGAACAAAAACAATTTGAGGTCTGTAATTTTAATACAAATATTTTTAAATGAGAATCACTATGCATGTCGCATAATTAAGCTAATAAATTTCTAATATAAAAAACTTTGATAATAAACTTTCATTTCTACCATCATCAATCTCTACTAGTCAACCGAATTGGTTCATGATAAATCAATAAAATTAGTTGAATATTTAAGTCATTTAACTGAATTATAACTCTACTAAGCTGAACCTTAAAGTTCATACATTGTTTGATGCCTAGTCAATTATATTATTTTCACCTTATTTCTTTTTAATTTGTTTGAACACATTTTGTAAATATTTTCATTTTGTTTAATAATTGATAATCATCAGCTGACTCAAAATTAAAAAGTGATGGCCTTAATTTCTCTTTCGATGACGATGACGATATATACACTTAAAATGTTGAAATTATAGTTTGTTATCATGTTCCTTCATTAAAGTGATTTAAAATATATCTAATTTTTAGTTCAAAGATAAAATAAAACAACAACAACAATAATAATAATTTGGACTTATTTTATTGTACTAATTTAATATTTTTTTTTTCTAACTAACAATATTTAGTGCTAAAATGTGTGCAACATTATATCATCTGAATATCAGGCAAACCTTTCGATTGTGTTTGTATTTGGTTATTAATTAGTAATTAGTATCCATTAGAGCATTTGCATCCCTGAAACTATTAGAGTTTCTAATATGACGTGGTAGTTGCTAAACCAGTTTCAGGGATGTAAATGGATTTCTTATTTAGCAACTTTGCTCAATAATTTCTTATTAAGAAATCGTTTATAAACTCTGACGTGGCAAAACGATTAGCCTGTATTTATTAAAATTAGTTTAATTTACTGCTGATGTGGCTTATCAATTTTAATTTATTGATGATGTGGCTTATTAGAAAATCTAAAATTAGTTTCAGGAATGTGAACATTTAGAAACTCCAGAGTCTATAATTTCTTAAAAACAGTTAACAGTTATTTAGAAACTCTAAGAGTTTCAGAGATGTGATGCTCTTCTTAGTTTCGTATGATATGCAAATAACAGTTCCTATCTGCATACGAGTTGGTCTATAGAAAAGGCAAATGAATAGAAGTACAATTTGACTACTGCCTCCATCGGTATTTACTTCTTATATTCCTACTTGAGTTATTGTTAACCCGATATTTTTATATTTAGAAAAGTATTAAATTTTTTTTCAAAAACCAGAAAAATGAAAATGTTTTTTTTATTCTATAGAAGGAACCATACCAGTTATATGGTTTCTTTAGAGATTTTCTAAGGAACCACATAACATATAGGATTTCTTAGAATTTCACATAGTTGCACGCTTGGCCACAAAAATTTTCATCTTCATATTATAACAATTAATTTTAATTTATAAATTAAATTCGAAAGAAAATAACAAAATAAATTTTTGCTGACAATTAATCCATACATTAAAATAATTTATTGACAACTACTTGTGAATCAATATAAATTAATTTGCTGATGGTAGAAATCCAATAAAAAATTTAAATAAATTTTCAGACTTTAAACATGTGTAACTTTATATAGAAAACATATTTCTTATTACAATCCCATTATGAAAAGCTCACAAAAAGATGTACATAAATCAAGCATAACTTGTACTGATCATTTTCGGACAAAAAAATATCGTCTGAAACCTGAATAAACTTGAGTTAAAATTTCTTACTTTCAACAGTTATATATATTTTTAATTATTTGAAACTGAGACAACGCTTGAAGTAAATTTAAAATTACTATAACAATTTAATACAATAAATTAATAATTAATTAAGCAATTCTATTTTATATAATTTTTCCCATTTTGAAAACACAATAACAATTCACTACAATTAATTAATAATAATTCATATATTAATATTAAAAAAAAGATAGAGAGAATAAGGAATCTTTTTTTACTGTCGTTGGTGCAATATAATACAAAACAACGAGGAATCGCAACAGTTTTGTGGCTACATAACAAATCCATGAAAGAACTGTACTATTACACGTTTTTTTTTCTATGGTATAAAAAAATCATCTTTCTAGTTTTTAAGAAATAATTAATATTTTTCTAATAAGAAAATGTTCGGCATATTCACCTTTTGTCCCATGTGTATTTCTTAAATAGTTGGGATTCATTTTGGACTGCACTACTTTGAAGTTACGGGTCAGATCAATTCTTTAAGAGCGACTGAGATGAGATGAGAAGTCACATGTCTTCTATGTTCCGTTTCATTTCTATTTAAAATCGCGTAGCAGGTAGGTAGGTATTCTTTCAATCTGCCTCCATCTAAGAACTCCATCGAAAGCGCGTTTTACAGTGAATTTAACAAGGCCTCCATGCCATGCGATATTCCTATGTTTAAAATCGGGGTCCAGTTCTGGTAAATATAATCCAGAGAATATATCAGCCCAATAAATGTGACCTAATTGGGCTCATGTGTGAGGCAACTGGGCTTTGTAATGGGCTGACATTTTCTAGCTCGACTGATTCAACATCAATTCATAGCTCTACTACCTGCTATGTCTATTCATATATTAATTCCCAATTTAATGGAAAAAAAAAATAAGAAAGAAAAATGCTTGCATAAAAAATTGGAAGAACATTGTTATATTAGAATTGGAATTAGATTTCTGACAAATAGTATTTAATTTGTAAATTTGTCTTTACTAGTTTTTTTTTTTTTTTGTAATTTTGTCATCTGCATGCGTTATAATCCTAAAATAAAAGAAAATTTAACAAAAAAAAGGCGCCGCAGCTCTGCATGACTTCTCGAGACCAAGACTTTGGTATATATTTTTTATCAATATATGTTGACTAATGGCTCTTGATCATTTTAAAACCAAGACTTTTGTATCCTCTATTCTCCGCTCGCTTTCAAAAAAAGGAAGCTATACGCGTTTAGTCTCAACACACGCTTCCATTTTTTCCAAGCCCCCTCCAAAATATGAAAATATCCCTGTAAGTTCGTTTTCTTATTGGAAATTTCTCCACCTCCTTTCTCTATATAATACACATCTCAGTACCCCTGTATTTCTCAGTCATCATCAAACACACAAATAATCTCTTTATCTGATTAATATCTCCCTCTTGATCTCTTTCATGGCAGACAAGCTAAATGGGGCCTATTATGGGCCAGCGATCCCACCACAACGCAACTACCGTAGTGTCGGCCGCTCCTCCGGCTGCGGCCCATGTTGCCTTCTTTGTAACCTATTCAAATTCATCCTATCAATTGTCATCGTTATTGGCATAATTGTGCTTGTACTCTGGCTTCTTCTTCGTCCCAACGAAATTAAGGTGCACGCTACCTCAGCCTCACTCACACAGTTCACTCTCTCGAATGGTTCTTTGCAATATGACCTAGATGTAAACATGTCAATTCGTAACCCTAACAAAAGGATCGGTATCTACTACGACTACATAGAGGCCACAGCTTACTATGACGGGTCCCGGTTCGGTTTCGATGACTCCTTGAAGACCTTCTACCAGGGGCACAAAAATACTAGCTATATCGAGCCCAAGTTTAGTGGCAAGAACGCATTGGTTGGTGATTCGGTGACTAGTACATATAACAAAGAGAAAAATGATGGATACTACAACATCGAGTTGAAGGTTCGCCCGAAATTGAGGTTGAAGATATGGATCTTTAAGATTAAATATATTAAACCAAAGATCAATTGTGATCTGAAAATACCTGTCCCAGGATCATCTGGTTCGTTCAAGGAGACAAAGTGCGACGTAGATCATTTCTGAGCGTCCATTATTTATTCATTTAATTTTTTGATACATATATAATTATATATCCATCTTAGTTGATGTTTCTATATATATGCTTTGTGGTTTTCGTGTAGATTATGTATTTGATCGGCGCTTTTATATCATTTATGCACACTTTTTTGTATGTATGTATATATGTAGTTTCTTCGTTATATAGATTGGTTTATTAGTTATCTATTGTTTTGCTTGGATGAGATCGATATTCATTTGTTTACGAGTGAGACTTTTTCTTGTTTCAATATATATATATGAGGAGGGATCCGATTACAACACTTTTGAGTTATCACAAAGTTACCACAATCATTTTCTACATTTTCAAAGTCCAAATCGCAAACCGTTCAACATGATCTCCACAATAAAATGTGCTTGCAGATCAAATTTTACATTTTTTTTGAATGTTTTTACTATTTATTAAGATGGGTACAAAATTCAATGGTCTGAATTTGACTAGTTTTTGTAAAATACTTAATAAATAGTAAAAAAATTAAAAAAAATATATAAAATTTGATCTGCAAGCACATTTTATTGTGGACATCATGTTGAACGGTTTGGATCGACGATTTGGACTTTGAAAATGTAGAAAATGATTGTGATAACTTTGTGGTAACTCAAAAGTGTTGTAATCGGATCCCTCCTCTATATATATATATATTAACAGAGCTAAGAAAGTGAGAACATCTGAAACATATTGGATGCAGTCAATTATATATATTTTCTTTAAAATAATCAAGTAAGAACATAATTTCTACGTCTAACTCATAAACCAATTTTTTTATGGTATTGCATGACTTCATCTAAATTGGTTTTCACTACCAAGAATTGATTTTGTCAAAATATCTAATTGTATACTTTTCTTGACAGAGATAGCCAACTGAAATTAGCTGTACATGTTCGGACTTGGTATATTTGTTTGCATTACCTAACTGAAATGCGCAGCATATGTACCATTCATTCATATGATCTCAAAGCCTTCCCTTTCAGAATTTTATTTTTACATAAATTATTTAAAAATAATATAGAAAAATAGATGAATTGTATGGAGATTTTGATTATGTGGAAAGAACCGAATCATTGATTCAGTTTCTATAGACTTAGAAACCGAATCAATAATTCATCAATGGTTGAGTTCTTTAAATTGCCACACCATGTTACACGACTAATAAACATAAAGTCATACACAACAAATTCGACTCCTAAACACTTTAATTTCATGCAAATATGTGAAGCATTGTCACAGAATATCTAAGTAGCTAAAGGAACCGAATATTTAATTCGGCTTCTTCTAAAATTTCCCTGCACCCCATCCAATTTTCTATATTTATTTTCTTAATGTATTCTATGAATACAAAATTCTCTTCTTTCCCACATATATATCCGTACACAGAGGCGGAGCTATATTCAAGGGATGGAGGTCAATTGACTCTCATTTATTTTGAAAATATCTGAACCGATTTTCTATATAATATAGGGTAAAATGTTATAGATACGGTAATATTCGCCTACATTCGTAACATGAAAATTTTATATGACTGACTCTCGTTCATGTTTGACCCTCATAATTTGAAAGTCTGGTTCCGCCCCTGTTCATACACGTAATCATACGGTCTAATTAATATTGTCCAGTCGATCATTTCATCTCGTGTGGGGTATCTCAAAATTAAACAATTAATAGTGATTAAGATGTTTTCACATGAAAATGAAATATGCATCTGCGCTTGGAGTAATATACGAGTAGGGTGCTACAAGATCAGGTCAGATCGAAGGAATGTTGAAAAGCTAATTAATTAATGGGTTATTTTCTTATGTACCCTTCAACTCTTGCTTATTTCCTTATGTACCATTCAAAACTTCAATATATTATATTGAGTAGAACTACGGTGTGACGTGCTCACCAACGGGTTTGGTGAGCACACCTCCAAAAAACGCATTTTCAATGTTCAAATAGTCGATTCGAACCTTCCAACGTGTTCTTCATATTAATATGTGCTTGGAGACCAAATTTTACATTTTTTGGAAATTTTTTACTATTTTTTTAAAAATTTTGAAAATCATCAGCTTTTCATTAAATAAAAAAAAAATTCAAAAAACACTGATTTTCAAAAATTCTAAAAAAATAGTAAAAAATTTCCAAAAAATGTAAAATTTGGTCTCCAAGCACATATTAATATGAAGAACACGTTGGAAGGTTCGAATCGACTATTTGAACTTTGAAAATGCGTTTTTTGGAGGTGTGCTCACCAAATCCGTTGGTGAGCACGTCACACCGTAGTTCTATTCTATTATATTACCTCTCAACTCTTTTCATTCTTTCTTATTTACCTCTTACAATTAGTTTACACATTTTAATTTTAATATTTCTCATTATACCCCTTCTTTATTTCGTCTCATTCAATTAAAACAAATGAAGGCATGGGAGAGAGGAGAGAGACAATGGTGGTTAGTGCATTTTAATTAGCACCCCACTCTAAATCTAGTAGGAGTGTAGGACTAAACTCATGATCTAGTTAGCGGGTTACCGGAGCAAATTCCTTTTGGCCCTGTTCGCTTTGTATTTCTTCTCTCCTTTACCCTTCAAGGTCTCTACTCGCCTAATGCTTTCCCGACCAAGTGCAAAAAGTAACCGAGAAACCCAAACCCGCACTACAACTCGCACTCCGATCCGAATTGCTGCGAATAAAATAGCTCCGCTAGAGAAGCGAAAGAGAAGCTAAAAAATAGACTCTCCTCCTCATCCTTCGCCTCACCATTGTCTCTCTCACAAGCCTTTCATTTGCTTTTATTGAAGAAGATGAAACAAAAGAGGGGTATAATTGGAAATATTAAAATTAAAGTGTGTTGACTAACTGTAATGGGGTAAATAAGAAAGAATGAGAAGAGTTGAGAGGTAAATATAATATATTGAAATTTTGAAAAGTAAATAAAAAAATAAGAAAGAGCTCAGGGCACACAAGAAATTAACCCTTAATTAATTAATTAAAACGGAGTTGGCCCACTTCTTTTACATTTAAGGACAGCAAGAACTGGACAACTAGGTGTACCTGCTGAGATGAATTTTTCTTGAGTTTGTTTTGGTCACACCTTTGACATTTAGGATTAATTAACACTGAAAGAGAGAGGCGTGTAAATACAGGTGATGCGTTTCAATCTATATATTAATTTGATAAGGCTATATATGCAGAATGGGACAATGGCTCGATTGATGTCACTAAATTTACAAAGAAAAAAATATATACCCTTGTACTTTGCTTTGAAAAATTGCTAGATTTAATGTAACACTAAATGCTTCAGAGCATAGCAAGACCAATTTTTTTTTTTCTATTTTCTTGTTGTTTATTATAAATTATTATATGCTTGTATCATTTTGGAGGGAGGCTATACTATGCATAGCGCATATTGGTTCGTACTATAAATCAATAGCTCTATTTTTAAAGTATGAACAGTCAATCTGAACCGTTCAACATTATCTCTATATGAAAATGTACTTGTAAATCAAATTTTACATTGTTTAGAATTTTTTTACAATTTTTATATATAGGTAAAAAAATCACTTCATCTAAAGATTCTAGACCATTCAAAAGTAGTGATTTTCTATTTATTTAAAAAATAGTAATTTTTTTTAAAAATATAGATGTAGTCTTCGAGTACATTTTCATATGAATATCATGTTGAACGGTTTAGATTAATTGTTTGAACTTTAAAAACAAAAATATTGATCCATAGTATGAATCAATATGACTATGTATGGTTAGAGCGGTGTAGGTTCGATGGGCATCAGACCTACCTTTGGATTTGATGGACTTCAAGACCATCTGATTCGCTTTAACACCCGTGCACACGAAAATTGAAGCGGACATGCACATTAAAACGGATAACACATAACTTAAAGCGGATCAAACAGTCTAGGAGCCATTGAACCTAAAGCCAGTTCGGTGTCCATGGAACCTACTCTGCTCTAATGTATGTTAAGAAGTTAAAACTTACATATATTACTGTGCTGATGGTACCAGTCTCAGAACATCTCCATCCCAACAACTAAAATAAAATTTCTAAATAACTCTTAACTATTTTTTAGAAACTAAAGCCTTTCAAATTTCTAAACTTTCACATATTTGAAATTAATTTTAGAGTTTTTATTAAGCCACATTAGCAATAAATTAAAAAAGTAAAATAATTTGAGCCAATCATTTGGCCAACGTAGAGTTTATAAGCATTTTTTTAATATGAAACTTTCATACATAGTTTCTAAATAAGAAACTTTACCACATCCCTAAAATCGAAATAGAAACTATCATCTCAGATTATAAACTCTAATAATACAAGAGATGAAGACTGCTCTGACAAGTCACATAATTTTTTACACTTAGGGAACCATCATTGATAATGTCGACTTGAAAAGAATAATTTATTGAGTAGAACTAGGGTGTTCTTAAGCTCACCAAGTTTCTTTGTGAGCTTAACTCAAAAACCCATCAAATTGGTTTCAAGCGATGCATCCAAACAGTTGAAACCGATCTACTTCACGAATGATGAGTTTACATGTCAAGTTTTTAAACTTTTGAACTAATTTAATATAAAGTCAAGCGGTCAAAAAATGAACACATTAAAATTAACTTATAAACCATATTTTTTTGACCGCTTGACTTTATACTAAATTAGTTCAAAAATTTATATATTTGACATGTAAATGCATCACTCGTGAAGTAGATCGATTTCAACGGTTTGGATGCATAGTTTGAAATCAATTTAATAAATTTTTTAATTAAGCTCACAAAGAAACTTAAAAACACCCTAGTTCTACTCTTATTTTATTACATCATCCAATCTTTGGTTGCAATAAAAAAGTATATATTCTACCTCCATAGGAACCTTCCTCAAAAGCTTAGAGTAGTTATATGTCAATCTCTCTCTCTCCGAGCTCTATACCTAAGAGTCTTCAGAAGCAAAAGGAGTTGTTTGTCAGCCCTTGTGCATTTACTTTTTTGCCTCTAGTTTTAAATCAAATCAGGTGTCTTTCCAATGTATCAAATGGTGCTGCGCATTGGTATCCTTCACGCGGTATCAAATGGTGCTACCCGGATATGAATGATTTTTTTTTTCATATTAATTAATTTGCTTATCAAATCTGTTAATTACAAATCATTGGTAAGGAGCATGATTATGCATATCACATAATTAAGCTAATAAATTTCTTATATCATATATATTAACCTTTAATTTTTTAATACTTATTCGATAAATGTAAAACCTCTATATTCATCTATACCATCGAACCAAATTGGCTATAGATAAATCAATAATATTAGTTGAATAATAAAGTCATTTAACTGAATTATAAATCTATCAAGCCAAACCTCAATTAAGTGCGTAAATTGTTTATGCCTATTAAATTATACTATTTTCACCTTATTTATTTTTTATTTTGTTTGAACCCATTTTGTAAATATTTTTCACTTTGTTTAATAATTGATAATCGTCAGCCCAGTCAATTAAAAAAAAGATGGCCTTTCTCTTTACATGACGTTAGACTTAAATTTTGTTCAATGTTAAACTAATATTTTTTTTTTATCATGTTGATTTATTATTTACGTCTTAATTGAGATGTATCACTAAAGTGATAAAATACATCTCATTTTTAGTTCCCAAAAAAAGATAATAATAATTTGACTTACTTTTATTTAAATTATATTTTCTAACTAACAGTATTTTAGTGCTAAAATGTGTGCAATGTTATATCATCTGAATATCAGCAATTAATACCATGTCATTTGTGTTTGTATGATTGTATTTGGTTTAATAAAATTTCGGTTTGATTCGTATTATATCGAGACAATACAGAACCTATCTGTACCAAAATTTTTATTAATAGAAAAAAAAAATTAATATCGACATTGAATAATAATTTTGTGAAATTTTGAAATGTAATAAAGACGTTACGGTTTGTAACGTCTACGGGACATCACGAACCATAACGGCCAGCTTAACAACGTAATTACGCTTAACAACTCAGCTTATAGGCTGGCCGTTCGGAACTATGACGGCCAGCGAGAGAAGAAAAAAAAACAAAGAGTTGGGCCGTTCCGAAGCATAACGGCCACCCGAGGTAATGCGAAATATATTATCTCGTTCCCATTCTTAAATTACTACTTTCTACAAACTGCTTCGGTCCACAACTACAGGTCCAATTATTATACGCCACATCATCACTTATGCAGCAGTTCGTAACTTTCGACTTGTGATTTCAAAATTATTATTTTTTAGTGGAAAAAAAAGCCCGTAAAGCCAGACAATTAGTCGAACAAGTATCCTCTCCAATATGTGTAAAATATTCCCTTCACTTTACGGTTTGAGATTTACTCTCATTCGCTTTGAGATTCGGGCTAGCGCTGGGGCAGTATTATTGGGCTTTGACATTCGTGCAAAGTTAAAAAGAACGGTTCATATCCACTAATTATAAAAGATTCCTTTTTACGGTACTGGGGAGGATGTGGGAAAGCTATCATGGTTCTTCAAGATTCGATAGGCACCTTTTGCCGGCTTCTTCGTAAGAAGAGATGGATGGGTAATGTAATGTGCAGCTTTTGTGGGAACGGCCTCATTTTATTTTATTTTTTTTCTGCGGCTGACCGTTATGCTTCGGAACGGTCCGATATTTTTTTCTTCTCTCGCTGCTGACCATTATGGTTCTGAACGGCCAGCCCGTAAGCTGGATTGTTAAGCGTAGTTATGTTGTTAAGCTGGCTGTTATGGTTCGTGACGTCCCGTGGACGTTACGAACCGTAACGTCTTTGTTACATTTCAAAATTTCATAAAATCATTATTCAATGTAGATATTAATTTATTCTTTTTTCTATTAATAAAAATTTCGGCCTATCTGTATACATATATATTATTGGTCTTTAGAAAATGCATATATTAATCTGAGAGGAGATCAAGTCTTGTATGTTTCATTGCTGTTGAAAATCTGTGTAGTAGGTAGGTATCCGGATTCGAATTCATTGCATTTTTTATATTAGGTAGGTATGTTTCATACGGTTCAACCTTCCATGGAGGAATTATTTTCCGCTTATTAATTTCATATTATTTTTGAGTCAATTCATTGCATTTGAATTTGATCAAGTTGCAGTTTGCAATTAGAATTAATATACCTTGATTACTCTCCTAACAAACTCTTGTTATTATATTCCTTAATGAGTTCACATCCGCTGCAATCCCCTGTTAGAGAGAGAGAGAAAAAGAGTAACAGATTTGGATGCTTCCTTAATTTGTCAACAGAACCAACTCTGATACGTCCCTTCCCGAGAGGGGCCGGGCCGTACTTGGACTCGGTCCAGTAAGGAGAGAGCACGCCCTGTTCTCAGGAAGCAGGCCGTGCGGAGGCCGGTTAATGAACTAGCAGCCCGTCCCGCCTAGAATGAAGCGGGTCGAGCCGGGGGACACGCGGGGTGCCGGATGGGTATTAACGCTCTAACCCTTTATAATACCTCTCCCAAATGTCGTAAATGCGATCCCATTTTCTGGGGAGTTCTTTGCCTTATATAGAGTATGCCCTACTGTAGCGAGGTCTTGTCAGCATTAATGACGATGCCCCGCATACTGTAGGGGACGTCCGCATATTAGGCTGTAATGTTTGCATAGTTTATCTCAGACCGAACAGCGGGGCCGTGCGTCGACCATTCTTGGCTGTTCGGCCTGCCGGGCTTTGAGTCCCGTTTTGTTTGGTTCCGAGCTGGTCCAGAGGAGGGGTTCGGGACTCGGTTTGTATTTATCCTCGGGCTGGCCCCGGGAGGGGGTCCGAATCCCGGGTAGTTTTCTGGGCTCGGGTTGGCCCCGGGAGGGGGTCCGAATCCCGAGTAGTTTTCTAGGCTCGGGTTGGCCCCGGGAGGGGGTCCGAATCCCGAGTAGTTTTCTATTCTCAGGCTGGCCCCGGGAGGGGATCCGAATCCTGAGTCGCTATTTTGGGCCATTGGCCTGTTTGGGCCGATTTGCTATGAATTTGTATCTGGGGGTGTTTGGCCGGGCCAGGCCTGGGCCTTCGGAGGGCCATCGGTACATGGGCCTATCAAACTCGAAATTTGATTTGCCGTACAAAAAAATCCAGATCATCCGTTTCAAATTGACAAAATATTAAAGAGCCCTCATAAAATTGCAAATTGGCTCGAATTGATCCCCGAATTATAATGGAACAGTCCTAATTTCATATTGAAAGAGGATGCCGGACTTTTTGTCCGATGTATATGAACTGGACACACAGTGATTGAGCACGCTTGCACTCATTTTCTCAGCCGAAATTTTTAAAGTTACCGTTATCTCAAAAAAAAAAAATTAAAAAATCACGAAATCTAAGTATTTCGAGATCTACTACGGCCACAGAATGATTATGTGGTCCCAAATACTCCAGACCGCACAGGCATTCTGCGGCTCCAGCCAGGGGTCCGCAGAACCATTATGCGGCCCCTTATTTTTTTTCGTGGGGGGATATCACTTTAATATTTTTTTTCTTGAAATATGTATCCCGTGTGAGATATCTCAAAGTTGAAAGCAATTTAATTTGACCAAAAAAATTATATATATGAGGTGGTAGAACCATTCTGCGGCCTCATTCATTTTATTTTATCATGTGCTTTGACTACTGGCTCGATCGGTTACATCGGTATTTCCTACTTGTGTCATTATTAAAGGTTGGCATATTTACCCGAATTTTTTTATAAAAATTCAAATCTATAGAAGGAACCGTATCAATTATGCATTTTCATTAGAGATTTTCGAAGTAACCACATATTTGATAGAGTTGTACGCTTGGCCACAAAATTTAATCTCCCGAAGAACAGTTGCGGTTCTTTAGAGCTAATTTCTACAATTCAACTCCAAATTTTTTATTAGAACAATTCTATTTTAATTTATAAATTAATTCGAAAGAAAATACTAAATAAATTAATATGTTGAAAATTAATTCGTATTTTAAAATAATTGATACGAAAATGTTAATCAATATATATTAATATATGGATTTTAGAAATCCAACATAAAATGTAAATGAATATATGCAAACTTTAAATATGCGTAACTTTATATAGAAAATTATGACTGTTTACAGACAAAAAAAAATCTAAAACCCAAAAACTTGCGAAATAATTCTTATTTTCAACAGTTATGTATTTTGTTTTTATTTATTTGAAAACGAAACAATAGCTATAAAAATTCAATACAATATAATAATTAATAAATGCAATTGAACAATTTAATTTTCACATTTTAAAAACTGAAAAACAACTAAATACAATTAATTAATATCAATGAAAGAAGGGAGAAAGGATCTTGTGTCTGTCACTGCTGCAACAGTGCGACACTAAGGAATCAAAGCAATGCACTTACTAAAGGAACTGTAATATTTAGGTTTTTTCTATGACTTCAAAAAAATTGCCACCTTTCCTGTTCTTTCAGAAATAATTAATATCATTCTAAAAATAAAAAGTTGGGCATATTGACCTTTTGTCTCATGCCATGGGCATATTAAGCCTTAATTCATAGCTTTGATGTTAACGGTTCAGATCAATTTGTACGAGCGACTGAGAACTGAGAAGAGAGAAGTCTTGTATGTTTCAATTCTATTTAAAATCTGTGTAGTAGGTTGGTATCATTTCAATCCAGATAATATCAGCTGAATAGCCTGATACCCAATAAAAGTGACCTAATTGGGCTCATGTGTGAGGCAACTGGGCTTTGTAATGGGCTGACATTTTCTAGCTCACCTGATTCATCATCAATTCATAGCTCAGCCAGCTATGTCTATCCATATACTAATTCCCAGTTTGTTAGAGTCTGGATCCTTTGCATTAACATACCGTTTGAGTTTAGCTCCGAACCGTTTGATTAGAATTCGGACCAATTCGGTTTCCGCCTATAATGCACAGGCTCTTTAATATTCGTATGGATATAAATCAAACGGTTCTAATTTAAAATCAAAATTTGACTTAACTCAGAGGATACAAATTCACTTGGTCATAGCCTTTCTTGCTACACTGATCCCAGAATTTAGTAAACTCTCCTTTGGGTTAATAAATCAAGCCTAAAAAAAGTGTTATTCTCTGATGTGTAAGTTTTACAATTTTACTTGGTTAATTACTCGGTTCTGCAAGTGGTCCTTATCCATATCCGAAGGGGGCGCTACTTGTTCATAGTAAAAACCGGATCCGATAATGATTTCAACGACTTGCTCAGTTAGTATATTTTCTTTAATATTTTGGACTCCAATCTGGATCATATCTGAATTCAACATTGTAATGTGTAGGAGCTAGTACTATTATGGATCACACGTTGAGTTGGCCCAATATCCAGTACAATTTTTCAGTTGTATGTCACATTATAAGGAACACGTATCCTCTGCATTAACTCAAAAGGGAATCTTTTGAGTTGATGCATCTCGGCCGTTTGATATTAAACGGAGCCAATTTAGTTGTCTGTTTTTAACAGAGGGGTCCTTTAATACTAGTGCAGATCTAATTTGTACGGATCTTAAAGTGAATTGGATAGTCCAGAAGCATTAACTCAAAAGATTCCATTTTGAGTTAATGCAGAGGATACGAATTCCATTATAAGTAATTAGTAATTTGTAGGAGTGTAAACAAGTCAGGTTCTCCGACTTTGTTTAGCTGTCCAATCCGATCCATTTATAGATGTTGCATTTTTCACTGATAAATACCCTAAAAAGAAATAATGGATCTACCGTCGGTTTTCAAATATTTCGAAAAACACTCTGATCGCCCCACAGTGGGACGGTTTGCTATAAATTTTTTTTTAGAGATTTTAGTGTGTATATAATGAATATTTTATATAGATACTAACAATAATTTGGTCTTACTGCTTTTATGATTTTTTTTTCTTTTTATGGATACTCATATTCTTTGGATTTATAAATAAAATATATATGTGTGAAACTAGAGCTGAACCTTAGATATTGTATAAAACTTATGTACCAAGAAAATATATTTTTATTCTCTTTCATAAAATATTTTCAATTTTCTTTTATTTTTAAGTCATTTTGTACCATCTTTGATAAATCATAAAATATAGTAAAAAATTCCAAAAATAGTGAAAATTGGTAGTTCATTATATAATCAATTACTGAGCTATTTAGATCGAAAAATAGAAATAAAAAACTTAATCGGAAACTTCAACTCAAGTTTTGAGGCTCTTCCCTTTGTTTTTAGCAATTCTGAATTTTGAAAAACTGACGCATGCATCTTTTCGCAAGCTTTTCGAAAAGTGGTAATTTGCTGAAATCGGACACTCGAGCGCCGTTTTATGGCCATTAGAAGTTTTGTCGTCGTTTTTTGCCTTCTCAGTGAAGATATCGTCTCTCTTGCCTTATCCCTTGTCCTAGACTCGCCTGTTTACGAGAGATGTCTTAGATAAATACATGTACAACATACAAGTGCTTTGGAAATGAGGGATAACTCAAATGTTTCTCATATACATGTACAACACACGGATCATACAATTATACGCACGTATAATTGTTGGAGCATTCATATACATCTGTCTGAAAGAAAAATGTTTCTCATTTAGTTTTGAAATAACTCAAATAATATTTTTTATTTACTTATTCTTAATGGATTTTGACTTCGGATTGTATCAAATTTACTGAGATACCAATATAGACCAAAATTAAACAATAAGAGCATCCAAAAAGAGAGAAGAAAAATAGAAATCATAGAAGCAGTGAGACCGAAATCATTCTATACATACTAAACAATCTCTCTTAAAAACAATCATAGCAAACTGCCCCATAGTGGAGCGGTCAGGGCGTCTTTCGAAATATTTGAAAACCGAGGGCAATTTCAGTAAATTTCTTTTTTAGGGTATTAATAAAAAAATCGGTATTTTTAAGAGGTTGAAATTTGCGAATTTTATTCTTTAATACAATTTTTTAATATGATGATAAATTTATTTATTATTAAATTAATTAATTTTATACACTTCAAATCATAATGATTCAAAATAATTTCTTATTAATAAATAAAAACACAAAGTATTACTGTAAAACCTTCCAAATATTTTGTAAGAATGACATAAAATTCTACTGCCCTTTTTGAATTTATCATTTTCAGTATGAAAGGATGTTATTTTATCCAATTATGTTAGTGGTGATTTCTTATTTTTATAAAACCGACCCTTTATTAGGAACCATTAATTTGATAATTAAACTCTGGTTAATTATCTGAGATAATGTTCGATTGTAGATTTCACGCTGAGATTACGCTTTTTTATTTTTATTTATGGAATTAATTAACAGAATGCATTTATTTTTAGTTTATATTAATATTTCATTCAATTTTAGTCAAATGACTTTATCTCAATATGTGATTAAAAAAGATTAATTCTTTCAATTATTATCTTCGGGCTGCTTCAAGGATCCGACTCAACTGCTTTTTCTCAGAGAAAAGCAGGGTCTTGCTTTTCCGATCCCAACCATTCAAATTTGTTGAGATTTGTGCATGAAAAAATTTCTTTATCGAGATACGTGAATGAAAAATTTTGAATGGTTGGAATCTGAAAAGCAAGACTCTGCTCCATTCCCTGCTTCAAAGGAAAAAGAAAAACAATAAAAGGTAACAATAACACACATATGGAAGAAACAATTTACATAAATCCAGATCTGACTCAGACTCTGTAATTTACGAATCACTGCCGATACTTAACTATCCAACCAGATTAGCACAGACCAGAATAATCAAACATTAATTGTAATGTTTGGATCCAGTCCCAAACCTGAGCTGGTATATAATTAATTTCATGTATTATTGATTTATGGACCGTTAATTAAATGGCCCTAAACTCTTTATTAGTTCCGGATCAAAATTTATTGGTACCTGTCACCACTGGACCTAGCTAGCACCTCGATCTATTTACTAGCGTTCATATCATATATATCTGCTATTATTATCTCCTTAGATTTCTTTCAAATCACCTTAAATTTCTTCCAACATTTATGTAGCCTGTCTCTCGTTGCTCATCAATGCGAGCAAATTGCTGGCTGAAACTGTAATTTATTATAACAATTTAACTGTAATATATATAAAGGAGTTGGCTACGGTGCTCGCGTAGCATAGAGGGCCTCTATGCTACGGCTCAATATTTGAGTTTTCAAAATTCTAATGGTCGATCCGAACCGTTCAACATGATCTCTATATGAATATGTGTACTTGCAAACCAAATTTTACATTTTTTTTGAATTTTTTTATTATTTTTTTAGATAGATAGAAAATCACTTGATCTGAGTGGTATAGAATTTTCAGATCAAGTGATTTTCTACCTATCTAAAAAATAGTTAAAAAACTTTCTAAAAAAATTTCTAAAAAAATGTAAAATTTGGTTTGCAAGTACATATTCATATGGAGATCATGTTAAAAGGTTTAGATCGACCATTAGGATTTTGAAAACTCAAATATTGAGCCGTAGCACGGAGATCCTCTATGGACTCAAATATTGAGCCGTAGCCAGATTCTATATATAAATAAGAATTAAACTTGTATCGACTTAATAAGTTCACAAATAAAGTTGATGGATTTAACTTGAAAGATCACCTTATTAGTACTAAAACAAAGATGAACTATCCATCCTGGTCTTTAATTTTCATCGTGTCTAATATTTATGTTTCAAATATTATATTTTTTAGCTCATTTTGTTTAAGATTAAAATCAAGAGATTGAAAACGAGATTGGAAATGGTAAATTTGAAACAAAAACGCTTAGTTCAGTAAAATCATAAACTTTTGTAGAACTTGGCACAATAAAGTAAATTCATGTCTTAAACTTTTAGTTTCCACGAATACGTAAGGGTGTTCATTGGTTCGGTTTGGTTCAAACTAAATTAAAATAAACAAACTAAAGTTTTATTCGGTTTTTAAAAATCAAACCAAACCAACCGAAATAGAATAACAACCGAACAAACCGAAGTAAATTTCAGTTTGTTCGGTTGAACTGAAATAGGATATTAATCATAAAAATAAACATCTTTTTGTTGATTTTTTTTTAATGTTTAAAAGATGGATTTAAAATTTTTGTTTGGTTTGGTTTAATCAGTTTTAAACCGAATCAAGCAATATACATTATGTCGTAGTCTTTAATTTATTTTAAATGTTTGGTTCGGATGGAGAATGAGTTTAAAAACTTTGGTCAGTTTAGTCTAACCGGTTTTAAATTTTCTAAACCGAACTGAACTTTTAAACTGGCTTTAAAAAATAAATTGAACTGAACCATTTAAACAAAAAACCCGAACCATTTAAACCGAACTCTATTGGTTCAATTCAAATTAACATGGATATTAAAGGATTCTGTGCAATCTATTTCAAAATATGGAATAATGCAATATAAATGTGGGTATAGATCCTCATTTTTATTAAAAAACAAATATGAAATAATGCTGAGGATATACGGCTAGTAAAATAATGCATGTTATGTTTATTAATGATGGCAATGTAGGCGTGGCAAAAAAGCTCGTAGCTCGTGACTCGCTCACTAACAGCTTGTTCGTTACTGGACCGAGTTGTTAACGAGCCAGCTCGCCACTAGCTCGGTCCAGAATTAACGAGTTAAAGCTAGGGCCTAGCTTGCTCGTCAGCTCGGCTAGCATCAATTTGTGAATTTGTCTGATTTTGTGTGCATTTTATACTATCTAGCTCGGTCCAGCTCGGTTCAGTTCGATCCAAAAAGTGTATAGAATTTATTTTCTTCTTAAAACAAGATCCAATCAAACCCAGCGAGCCAGCTCGTCAGCTCGGACTGGCTCGTCACGATTTCAAGCTGGACTTTTAGCTCGAGTGGCAAAGGTCCAGCTCGCTCGGTCCAGAATTAACGAGCTAAGTTAGGACATAGCTCGGCCCGGAGCCAGCTCGTTGATAGCCCTATGGCAATGGTAGGAGCAAATAAAAGAACAATTAAAAGTGGAGAATCCCACTATACTCGCCGGTTGAACAGCATAGGGAACAGGGATATTATTTTGAACATTAATTAAATAAACTATTAAACAAAGCCATTAATTTTGTCCTATTATAACTCTAAAGCGAGTTGTTTCAGATACTTCTCTGAAGTCTGAACCTTCCAGCCACTGATCACAATTAATTATAATTATATAAAATACTAATCCAGATTTAAACCTCGTGTGCTGGATATTCTTAATTTAACGTGACTGTCAGAGCCTCACAGATAATTCTCAATTAGGTAATTAATACCCTTTTTTTTTTTTTTAACTTTCTATGAAATATGTGTAAATTAGCATAAATATCTAAGAATAAGAAAAATAAGTGAATCGACACTACCATTTATTCCGAATTTCTTTTTACCATCTTTGAAAAAAAGAAAATACCCAAATGGCATTTTTTTTAGAATTTTCAAAATTATCAAGTCCGCACATTATTTATATGGAATCAACAAGTTGGTTGTGTAACTATAAGGACCTGTTCGGCGTCAAGAGGGGAACGGGAATGGGGTTGGGAACATAAAATTTTTGAAATGAATTTTATTGTGCTTGTGGGAAAAAAAAATTCAGTCTGAGTGAATTTTTTTTTCCACGCACACAGTACTCTGCCGAACAGGCCCTAATCTGCACAACTAAAGGATGGGTTTATTAGGTTAGAGAATTTTAACATTCTTTGGTTGAGCATGCACAGCTATAATCTGCAAACCTGGTAAATATAAAAAAAAAAGTGACTAAATGAGTAAACGGTTATTTTTTTTTAAAGTTGGTAAAAATAAATCGGTTATTTTTTGAAATCATTTTTTGGAATCATTTTTTATTTTTATTTCAAATCATAAAAAATCGGTTATTTATTGAGTTAATAGTTAATATCTTATTTTTTTTTTCCTTTTTCCTTTTTCTTGTATGTTTTGAACATGTTTTCGATGTTTTCGTTATATTTGATATGATATTTACATAAAAGTTTATTAAAACGAGCTGAATTATATAAAGCAAAGCAATTTTCATACAAAGTATATATCCAGAAAGGCATCTCCATTAATCTGATATGGAGATACATGTCAAATCTATTTTTGGTGGGTTGTAGGTTCGCGAAGACCCGTAAGAGGGAGCATGTGAGGAAGGATAATTGACAGTCAGAAACAGCCAGGTATTTAGATCTCATCTCTGATCAGTCTAATTTAACCTAAAATAGTACCATTCTCATAATTTATCATTTTACTTTGTGCTTTGACTAAATAATTAGACTTATATTTTTTATTTTCCCATTTTGAACGCCTTACTATGGTTATGTCATTATGTGGTGAGAAACAGTAAAGAGGATCAGTCCAGCTTTCCCATTTGACTGACATTATGATGAGTTGTGAGTTGTGACAAAATTGTCAGAATGAAGCAAGGCACCAAAATATTTCTTTCTCTGACAAAAGTAGTAAGTAGTTAATATTTCATGTCATGCGAAAACAAGTCAATACTGTATGGTATTGGTACATGCCCGTTTTCAGAAACGGCATATATAATAAGAGGAGGGATCAAATTACAATAATTTTGAGTTACAATAAAGTTATAACAATGATTTTTTACATTTTGAAATTTCAAATCGTCAATTCAAACTGTTCAACATGATTTTCACAATAAAATGTGCTTCAAGATCAAATTTTACATTATTTTGAATTTTTTTACTATTTATTAAGATGTGTACCAAATTCAATGGTCTGAATTTGACTAGTTTTTGTAAAATACTTAATAAATAGTAAAAAATTCAAAAAAATGTAAAATTTGATCTGGAAGCATATTTTATTGTGGAGATTATGTTGAACGGTTTGGATCGACGATTTGGAATTTCAAAATGTAGAAAATCGTTGTTGTAACTTTGTTGTAACTCAAAATTGTTGTAACTCGACCCCTCCTCATATAATAAATTAGGTTTGTGTACGTACCAACAGAATAGCCTCAAATAGAGTCGAAAAATTGGGTCGTGCCTTACCGTGACTAACACGCCGTGACTTTGGTCTCGTACCGTGCCGTGCTGTAATTAAGTTAATTTTTCACGTGCCGTGCTGTACCGTGACCAAAATGTCAAGAGGTGACTATGGCACGCGAATGGTCACACCACGTGAGTCACGCT
This sequence comes from Carex parvula, assembly GCA_025461045.1. Taxonomy (NCBI): domain Eukaryota; kingdom Viridiplantae; phylum Streptophyta; class Magnoliopsida; order Poales; family Cyperaceae; genus Carex; species Carex parvula. The sequence continues at coordinate 105,591 of JAJGRW010000997.1, read as the reverse complement.
GTGTCTAAACGTGTTGTGACTCGCGTGATCATTTAATCATAATTTAGATTAGTTTATTTAAGATTTATCATTAAATCAATATCTAATAGTCCTAATTACACGTGACTCGCGTGACTACGTGCCGTGCCGTGCCAAAGTTTCAAAAGATAAACACGGCACGGAACATGCGAGTCATGGCACGTAACTAACACGCGTGCCGTTCCGTGACGGAGCCGGCTCCACCATATCATTTCTCCCACTCTACCTCAAATCTTGCAGGGAAAATATCTCCAAGTTGAAACGAACTTATATTTAGTTTTTTTTTTTACGACAGAAATTATATTAAGCTTATTTAGTGTTAATTCTGTTTCATTATATAATAATTCTGTGCTGAGGTACGTTGATTGTTTATTCTTAATTTCTTACATTAACGTACAGTACACAACGAAAAAAAAATATATATATCCTTTATTTTGGTGAAGCACATGATCGCTATCCTTTACTAGCGTTCGTATCTGCTATTTACAAGCTGAATTTATATAATTTTAAATTGTTTTAGTAATGTAAAGTTGTTAAAAAATAATAAAAAATAAATGCATTAAAAATGAATGTGTGGTAATGTTAAGTTGTTATTTTTATTTTTTTGGAAAATGGTTAATTAGAATCGGTATAAGCTTTAAAACATTAGCGTCATATTCATATTTTGTAATGAAAAATCAACGCGCGCGTGTCGCTGCAGATATTAACCATGGTATAAAACATATGTGCGTCACCAATATTTCGCAATGAAATATGGATCGATTTATTGTTGTTGAACTTTAAACGACCAGAACTTTTGGTAAATCAGAATTGCAAAACAACGTCGTTAATTAGGGCCACAAAAATTTTAGTTGAAATTTCTAATTCTAATCAATCATATATTTTTTTTTTATTTCAACTAGAAACAACCCGTTAATTATTCATCAGAATATTTATTTTGACAATAACAAATATTTTAAAATTAAGTACTAATATTTGAAAGTTTTTAATACTTAATTTTGTCATTCTATATCATGGTCGGTGAATTAACTATTATCCAAAAAAAAAAAGAAATACCAAAAAGTCCCTGGTAAAGTTAAAATTTTAGAATATTAAGGTGGTAGCTAAATTCTTTTCGGAATTTATGATTAATAAACATCACACAATAAATTAAATATAATTCTCAACTATGAAAAGTATAAATTTAAATAATAATTTTAGAGATTATTACAATCATTATATAATTATTTTCATGTAAACACAAAACATTTGTAAAGTCTGAATCCCATAAAAAATATCTTTAGAAAATCCTAAACTACTGATATTTTTCCTCAAACAATCGATCTCCCGATCCCCACAGGCCACGAGTCCGGATCCCCTAAAGTAACTCAATTTTTGAGTTTAGACGTGTCCGGTGCCTATTCGGTGGTAGCCTATTCGGTGGTAGCGCAAGAGGCCAGTATTATTTGTGGGGTCTAGGCCCTTTAAGATTTGTGTTAGAGCATCTTGGACGGTTTGGATCAAAACTCAAAAATTGGGTTAATGCACTGGATCTGAATTCCAGGCCACACGGGTGTGGAATTCACATCCTCGTTACCGTAATAGGAAATCTTTTACAATTACTAGATCTGGATCGTTCTTTTTAACTTGACACGAATCTCAAAGCCCAATAATACTACCCCTGCACTAGCTCGAATCTCAAAGCGGCTGAGAGTTAGGATTCCATTGGAATCTTTTACAGTAATGGAGAGGATACTTGTCCAGTTGGGCCGAGTCTACCACTTCAGCTAGGAATCGTAGGATTCCATTGGATGATCGGAGGAACACTTTTTCCGGTTTTTTTTCTTGATGGCAATGTCCAGGTGTCAAAACATGATTGGAAGGCAACTTATCAGTTGTTCCATCCAGACTAATTTGATCCTTTGATTTAAAATAAACGGCTACTGATCAGCTAACAATTATCCAACTGAGGGAGTATCACTGCAGAGGATCCGAACCCAAACTTCACATGCGCTCCTCTAATACCCAGCTCGGCAGCTCCTCACTTCACTTCTCTCCTCTACAACTCTACAAGTCAAATTGAAATCTTCTCATCTCCTCTGTGCTCTCTCTCTCTCTCTCTCACAAAAATGTCAAGCCATAGAGGAAGCAAAGGGTTCTCTCTCCGCCGGCCTCCCATTGTCGACATAGGTTGCAACTGCCGCCGACCTCGCATTCTCTTCTCTCTCTTCTCCTCTCACCCCAAACCCAAACCCAAACCCACCACCTCCTATTCTCCTTCCTCCTCCACTACTCTCACAACTACTACGGCCGCCACCACCACTACTACTGATACCTGGGACCCGCCTTCATTCACCACCAATTCCCTCTTCTTCGAACCGCCTATCATCCTCAACGAAGGCCGACCAAACCATACCACCAGAGAAAGAAAACCTAGAAGAAAGAAGAGAATTTGCAACAATGGCAGGGTAGTTAGAGAGAGTGTGCCGGTGACCGTTGATTCGGCCGAGCCGTATGAGGATTTTCGCGAATCAATGATGCAGATGATAGTTGAGAAGGAGATCTACGCATGGGATGATTTGAACGAGCTCCTACACCAGTTCCTTTCGCTCAACTCGCCACATCATCACCCGCTTATCCTCCATGTCTTTGCTGATTTGTGGACTGGCCTCTTCTCTCCTCCCTCACCTTGTCTCTAGTTTATTTCTTTTGTTTTTATGTAGTACAATCTAGTTTAATTTCATATGCGCTAGTTGGTGTCTTGAACCATGGAGCAGTTTGGTTTGACTGCCAATTTTCTAACTTTATCGTGATACTTTATGTAACTAAACTATGTGTCTCTACTTTAGGGGAATTGTTAAATCTTATGCATTTCTACTGCAAGTACTACTAAAAATAGTGATAAGTAAAGTAGGTCAGAATCTGTAAAGCTTGGATTGCTGCTTAATGAAATATTTGCCAAATTGTAGCAGCATACTTGCACAAGTTATGAGAATTTGTAGTTGCACTGATCAATCAGTAATTTCATTACTAGTGTTTTTCTTTTCTTTTTTGACAGTTTGACTTACATTATTGCATTGATAGACAGATGAAGGTTCAAAAGTCTCTATAAAAATCGTTATATTTGATCTATATTATTTTCTATGTGCACATGTAAAAGATTAATTCTAAACGTTGATTTTTATCGGTATCAAAGAATTTGATCTAAATCGTTATATTTGATATATATTATATTTTATCGGTATCAAGCAATGTTCTAAATAGCGCGCTATAGCGTTTTCGGACCAAAAAAGGTATGACGCTATGGCCATATAGTCTCGCTATAGCATGCTATTTCGCGCTATAGCGGCGCTATATGGCCATAGTGCCGTTTTTTCAGCTATTCCGCTATGACGCGATAAACGCTATTTAAACCTTTGGTATCAAGAGTTCAAAAGCCTCTGTAAAAGTTTAATTCTAAATCGTTATATTTGATATATATTATATTTTATAGGTATCAAGAGTTTCCAATAATACACCGTTACAGATAAATTCTAGACGTTGATTTTTTAATTTATTGATTCAAATAAAAACAAAATTAAAAAGTGATAAATTTTTTATGTGCATGTGGAAAAAATAATATAAATCACATTCTAGTGGTTTTATTTTAACATATAATTTTTAAAATATTTGTTAAGTGAAAATTAAAAAGTAAGGCATGAATGAGAAATAAAAATAGAGACGCTTTGAATCCTCCTCCTATGAATATTATGATCATCCTCAATGGTTAACTCCAAAAAAAGTACCATATAATATTAGTGCCACACATTGGCGGACCCAAATTAAAGAGAGTCAGGAGTAGGCAAGTGTCTATTTCTGGATTTGAATTTTTTTTAGATTAAATATTATTTTATACTTGTGTCTACTCTGGGATAGAAATAATGCCTACTCCTAGATTGAATTCACGGTCCAGTAAAAGAAAATTACAACGAAAAGAAAGTCAGCTCAGACTGATTCGCGTAAAATAGAGAAAGAGTCGTGGTCCGATTTGCTACTCCACCCAGAAGAATTGTTATTTCGCCAAGAGAAAAAGACATCCGTTACTAGAGATCTAAATATGTACCGTGCCGTAACAAGCCACGCCATGACTTGAATAACGTGTCGTGTTTTGACTGAATCAGATTTATATGTGTCGTGCCGTGATCAAATTTGGAAGGATGGTTAGGGCACATAAATGGTCACAACACAAAACATTAGTCATGCCGTGACCAGTCACGTTTGGTCATATTTAACTATTTTTTTTTATAATTTAGGTTAGTTTATTCAAGATTCACCATTCAATCAAGATCTAACTGTCCTAATTATATGCAACTCACGTGACCAAATCTTTCGTGTGTCGTGCTGTGTCGTACCAAAATTTTGAAAGATGGTCACGTCACGTGAATGGTCATGACACGGGAAATGCGAGTCATGACACGTACCATGTCATGCCATGACAGAACTGTGTGTAATGTAACTATTTTAGATTCATTTCCGTTACTATGCTCCGATTCGTCGGGAGAGAAAAATTTATACTATTGTTAATATATTGTGTCTGATCAAAATTCTGAATCCTTTCCCTGAGTGCCATATGTGAACATACTAGTTTGTGAAATGAGACAAGCGTGTGACACGATGCAATGATACATGAACTATACTGTAGAATTAATTGTGTGGGTGCGTATGCATGTGTGCGTACAGTATACGAGTCGCTTGTAAGGTGCGTGACAAGTAATGATGGGTAGGTAACATTTCATGGATTGAGATCTGCTGCGATTCGAATATTGAGCACAGTAATTCTGCAATCTCTGCTTTTTTAAATCTAGCCGTTCAACTTTTTAGTGCACGTATTTCAAAACAGTTGTTTTTCTATGCACGTATCTTAAAACAATTCGACAGCTGAATTTAAAAAAGCAGAAATTGCAGGGTACTGTTCACAGTACCCAGATCGCAGCAGATTCTCACCCAACATTTCATAGCCGAAAAGGGTCGAACGACAGAAGCATTTCTTTTCAGCCTTTCTTGCTTTGTTGGATCTACCCCGGCGAGTACTGTACTTCGTACATGGATATTAAACTTTTAACCAAACAATAGCATTATTGTATATCCTTTCTACTATTCTTCATTTACATCGTTGTTGCGTATTGTCTACTTGTTGGGGGCCTGGGGCGTTGCTTTCTTCGCTAGTATGTACAGAAGGTAGGATCGATCTTTGTTGTTAGACCTAGCTAGGTTTCGGGCTATTTCTCTGCACTGCAAATCCAATTCTTCTCAATCGATCAAAGAAGTTTCTAAGCCTATTTTTAGTGCATTTATTTTTTATTTTTTAACTGTTTAAATTTTATATTATATTAATCCGAAATATATAACTTTTATAAGTAAATGCACTAGATCGATTTAAAAAAAAATTGAATTTTACATTTGAAATCAATTTAAATATATTTTAAACTCGCCGAAGAAATTTTGATGAATTTGAAAGACTCATTAGTGATATATATATATATATATATATATATATATAGAGAGAGAGAGAGAGAGAGAGAGATTGGCTACTCTACTTATATATATAAGCATATGAAAGCATATGCTTATAACTCATTTTGCATTTTTAAACTCTAAATAGTCGACCTGAAGCGCTCAATTGTTCGCCATATTAAAATGTTCTTGGAGCCCAAATTTTATACTTTTTTGAAAACTTTTTACTAATTTTTTAGAAATTTTTTAAAACAGTATGCTATAAAATTTTGAAAAATAATAAATTTTGTTAAAAATGGGGTTTGAAAATTTCTAAAAAAATAGCAAAATTTTTTGAAAAAATATAAAATTTGGTCTTCAATCACATCTTAATATGGAGAACATATTGAGCGCTTCAAATTGATTATTTGGACTTGAAAAACACAAAATTAACTTATAAGTATATGTCCTCATATGCTTATATAAGTAGAGTAGCTAAAATCTCTCTATGTATAGTTATGATACGATGTCAGATTTATCTGATTTGAAGTTTGATCAGTCAAATTTGATTTGTATACTTGTAATTAAGGAAAAATCTTAGACAACAGTTCAGACAACATGAATAACTACGATACTATTATAATTTATTTTTTCTCCAATAAAAAACTTCACGTATATATTTTGTTGTTTAACTTTTTATAACGACAATATGCATAAAGACGATAATATTGTAATAACGACAGAAGTTTTAACTTGCAACTTCATATATTTTGTTGTTAAATTTGTTTCCTATATTAAGCTCTTCAAATTTTTTTTATGATTACTTTGAAAGAAATTAACTTGTGTTGGAGCTTGAGTTCAGAAAACACCATTCTAGTTGAGAATAAAATTTATATAAAAAAATATATGTCATAATTAATACTACGAATGAATAATATTTATAATAAAAAATATAATTAAAGCTTATTTTACAACAAGAATCTGAGAATGTCTGCAGGATAAAGGTTTTTAATTGCATTAGTATTCTCACAGATGTATTCTCACTATAACAAATCGGAACATCATCGATTGAGGAAATCGGTCGCTGAAGCCCATCAGTGATCACTCCTCGGTTGCTAAAACATCAGTCGTTGAAGCCCTCGTCGCTGTTGATCAAGCGATGACATCACCAATCACTGAATGATGTTATCCCGGTCGTTATTAACTTTATAACATTCGATTTTTTTTGTCGCTGATGGTGTTTTGCCGACATCATCAAAAGATCTCAACGTTCAAATATCTAACATATGTCTATTTTAAGATGTATTTTCTCATTGAATAATTATTTGAGTACCCTCACTCCTGTACCCTCGAAATCCCTGCATTCCATTTAGAAAAATTATGTACTATGGTTCCCACTAATTATATGGTCCCACTAACTATATAGTCTCACTAATTATTATTGTAAAAAGATATTACATGATCCCCACTAATTATTATTCTAAAATCCCTACAACACTCTTCTTTTATGATCTCCACTAATTATATGGTCCCCCTCTCTCAGTTTCAGCACTCATCCCCACGTTAACTTTCATAGATATAAATACTTGAAAGATAAGATATTAACACTTGAAAAATAAGATATTAATACATTGATGCGTAACTTGTTATGATCATCCCTTTTTCAGTCTCCAATTGTCTCCACATCAACCTTCCACTAATGAAGTAGTGGGGACCCCATATCACCGCATCAATCTTACCCAATTGTCTCCGCGTCAACATTCCTCTAACAAAAATAGTTGACCACATAGGTATAAATAATTCAGTGCAGAGGTATAAATACTTGCAGTACTTGATACTAATACTTTTAGACGTCATTTAGTGTCATATGTAAAAAATACTTGCAAGTATAGGAATAAATACTTGCATGCCGATGTATAGATACTTGTGTAGTGATGAATCTGAAAGTACATCATCATGGATCTCATTTGAAAGAGAAAATTGCACAGAAGACGTTCGTGATTTTAGATTCGCAAAATTTCTCACAGATTGTTAGAAATATGAACAAAATTAAATGGAGAAAAAAAAGTCCACCTCCAAAAACGTGTATGGTCCCCCATGTTCTCCACAGGTATTTATGGTGCAGGTACGTTTGGGAGATTTGATTGGGGAGACAATTATTTATGTAAAAATTGTTCAGCTCATAGGTATAAATACTTCCGTGCATAGGTATAAATAGTTCATTGCATATGTAATACTTTAGGAAAAAATTATGTGCTAGAGTTTTTGCGACCCTCCAGTTAGTTATGATAATTATGATGCGGGTACTACAAGTCTTACGAAATCACTTAGGATATTAGCCAGAGTTATACTTCTTTCTAGAGAAACCAAGTGTGACTTCTTCAATATCCAACATAATAATAAATATAAAAAAAAATAATCTTTTCGGAGGATATGAAAAGGAAGAGCTTTCGTGTTGCTAATATCTTTTTATTACCTAAATGATAAAAAGTGCTTATTTATATATGATATAGTGAATGAATGTGGTTTAATTAGTGACTGAATATTATACCATTCATTTATGCACGTGCAGTTGTGCATTTAATTCAGTTAAAGACGTGTTGTGATATAATCCGACATTTTTATTAATATCCAAAGTTTAATACAAATTATTAATTATACCCAGAATCGGACCAATTATCGATATATACCCAAGCCGGCCATTTTCTGGCCGGCTATGTACCTTTTTTTTTTTTTTAAAACTCCAAAAACTCTATAAAAGAGCACCCCCTCCCTTCAGATCTTCACACAGCCCGAGGCAGCTCGCTATCACTGTTGAGGTAATATTTTTTTTATTTATTTATTATTATTATGTTTTATTTTATAGATTAATTAATTATATTATTAAAAAATTTAATAATAAACCCTTAAACCATATAACCCTAAACACTAAACCCTAAACCCTATAACCTTATAACCCTATAACCCTAAACCCTAAACCCTATAACCCTATAACCCTAAACCCTAAACCCTATAACCCTATAACCCTAAACCCTAAGCCCTAAACCCTATACCCTATACCCTAAACCCTATAACCCTAAACCCTATAACCCTATAATAGCTTAATTGTTTACCATTTACTTAATTGTTTACTATTTACTTAATTGTTTACGATTTACTTAATTGTTTACGATTTACTTAATTGTTTACTATTTACTTAATTGTTTACTATTTAGTTAATTGGTTTGTATTTACTTAATTGTTTACCATTTACTTAATTGTTTACCATTTAGTTAATTATTTTTTATTTACTTAATTGTTTACCATTTACTTAATTGTTTACCATTTAGTTAATTGTTTACCATTTACTTAATTGTTTACCATTTACTTAATTGTTTACTATTTACTTAATTGTTTAATATTTACTTAATTGTTTACCATTTACTTAATTGTTTACCATTTACTTAATTATTTACCATTTAGTTAATTGTTTTTTATTTACTTAATTGTTTACCATTTAGTTAATTGTTTACCATTTACTTAATTGTTTACCATTTACTTAATTGTTTACCATTTACTTAATTGTTTACTATTTACTTAATTGTTTACTATTTACTTAATTGTTTACTATTTACTTAATTGTTTATCAGTCAATTGTTTACTATTTAGTTACCTGACAATTATTTACCATTTAGTAACCTGACAATTGTTTACCATTTTCTAAAATGTAGTTTGTTTACCATGGCCTTTATTTCATTACACTATGGTGGTAAGATGCTTAATAGTGCACAAGGGGCGTATTACAACAAAGATGCAGCTCATTCATTGATGATTCCAGATGACATCTTACTTTTGGACCTGAAATCCATAGTTTACACACACACACCGGTTACAACCAAGAAAAGTGGGACCTAGAATTGGCAACCCGATATTGCCATCCCTCCAGCGGAAAATTTATGGTTGCGAACTGGTAGATGAGAGTACGTGGAGAGGCATGTTTGGTTATTTGAGATCCGAAGAGAATTTTCTAATAGAAATATTTGCTAGAAGAGTTCCGGTAGAGTCCGGAGTTGGAAGTTCGGGCTCTGGATCAGCGGCACCACATTATACCCCACAATCAGAAACCTACAGACGTGACTCCACCTTACCCCTCAACGAACCTGACCCAGAACCCTACAACTACGTCACTCCACCAGCACCTCAACGAAGACACTCAGTAGCATCCCCACCTAGACACAATCGAGGCAGACCAAGACACTCAGTTTCAACCCCACCTAGATCCGTAAATGCCACTCCTTTACCGTTACCTCCAGTATCACCTTACCCCAGACCTGCACCAGTAGACGATGCAAGCTGCCCGGACTTTGAAGATATTAATGAAATACCGGAGGACGATCTGGGGAGCGGGGATGAATTTGAGGGAGAAATGTGGGGGGATTCAGATCACATGGAAGGTTGCGATGAAGACGGTCCGGTTGAAACAGCTGAAAGGCATACTTATGAGGGGGGGCCGCTTAGTGGCCGGACTGATACGCACCCGTTCCCAGACCTCAATGATGTTTCAGAGTTTAGAGAAGCAGATATTGGTTACTATGGGCAACGGATTGAGTACAAAGGTGAGCTGACTGCAAACCAATATTTTAAAAGCAAAGAAGACCTAATGAAGAAGATCAGAGAGCACCATATAACTAAGAATCAGGAGTTCAGATCTTGGAAAAGTGACAGGGATCGGGTTACTCTGTTGTGCAAGGACAAGAATTGCCGTTACGAGCTTAGGGCAAAGCCGACGGGATGTGGAGACGCATGGGTTATAACTAAGCAAGACAGGCCTCACACATGTAGGACTGAGAGTACGAGGAACGACCACGAATGTCTGACGGCATCACTCATTGCCGATGTCATTGAGAACGCCATTAAAAAGGACCCGTGTATGAGTATCCGGACGGTGGCAGACATTGTTTTGTCTATGTATGACAATGTGACACCTAAATACAACCGACTGTGGAGGGACCGTGAGCTGGCAATAGCCCGATAATTTGGGAGTTGGGAGATTTCATACAGCTTGCTGAGACCACTGTTGCTTGCAATTTGCTACAACAATGCCGGCTCGACGCACCAATTTCTGACCAGCCCGGTACGGAATAAGGAAACAGGACTAATCATGCCAGGTGTTGCCCAGTTCAGAGCCGTAGCCTGGGCGTTTGGTCCATGCATTGCGGCGTTCCAGTACCTGAGACCAGTGATCACCATCGATGCCTGCTTCTTGTCTGGGAGATATGAGGGGAGGCTTTTGATAGCTTGCGGCTACGATGCCGAGAACCAATTGTTGCCTATTGCATTTGCAATTGTGCGGCAGGAGGATACTGAGAATTGGGGTTTTTTCTTGCAGTGGTTGAGGAATGAAGTGCTCGGCCCGTGTAAATTTGTATGTGTCATATCGGACCAGCACAAGGGGATCAAAGCTGCACTGACAGCTGAATACGGATGGCCTCCCGAGCTTTTTGTGCACAGGTATTGTATGCAGCATGTTGCTGACAACCTGTTCAAGAACTGTGGATGAGACATATGGTACGGATGAAGGTTCAGGGAAGGAGCAAAGAGGAAGAAGCCGAGAAGATTGAAAGAGATGTTCGAAGAGTTTGCTCATGTATGTCTAACTTATAACATTTCGTTTAATTATCTTATACGAATTTTATGAAAATAAAATAACACCTTTGTTTTTGTGCAGCTAAATCCGAAGTGCAATGCGTATTTAAATAGAGTGGGTAAAGTACGTCCTAATGATGTGATGGAGCCGTCCATTTATGAGAAAATTTTCCAAACCTGTGATGGAGGATACCGGTTTGGTATCATGACAACAAACGGCTCCGAGTCACTCAACAATGTCTTCCGAACGAGTCGTAGCTTGCCTGTTCGTGCCATAGTGGAGGATACGTTCTACACGTGCAACAGATGGTTTGTTGAGCGGCGTCAGCGAGCAATGGAATTACAAGACAATGGACAGGTTCTTTCTGACCGGGTTTTGCAAAAGATCAAAAAACGTTGGGGGAAAGCTTCAAAAATGAAATTGGTGCGTTACACGCAGAGCCAAGGTCAGTACCAAGTTTCATCCCCAAATGAGTACGTTCCTTGCACCCGTAGCGACATGGGCAACATGGAACCCACTCACAGGGAGTTCATGTATATTGTGACGCGCGGTCCCGACAGACAAGTGGAATGCACTTGCAGAGGTATCCAGTTAACTTCTATTCCGTGCGCTCATGTCTTAGCTGTTTGTCGTGACCGAAACTGGCAAGAGGACGACTTTATTGCAGACTGGTATAAAACACCCTATCTTGTGAGTACTTGGAACCATGTGTTCAATCCAATTGGCAATATGGGAGACTGGCCTCCTAACCCTGGAGACAGAATCCTTCCGAGTAGTGGTTGGATTAGGAATGAGAGGCGAAAACACATCCGTCATGTAATGACGATGGATGAAATGGAAGGTAGACGAAGGGGGCATCAGCCTCGCCGTTCCACTTCCGATAGGCAACGAAGAGGTATGTAACATTCATTCAAAATTATTTTTCTTTTCAATTTATACCAACTTACTAAGTAACACATGCAAATGCAGAGGCAAGAAACGCAGCAAATGCGGCAGAAAATGAGCGAGTAATGGCGTCGGGAAGTGGGTCCGGAGGGTCACGGCGTAGCACAGCTACGAGCTGTTTAGATGCAGCTGCTATGTATGCCGAAGCAATGGAGGGGCGGTTGACATAGGAGGAGAGGCGGTTGGGGTGCAAGGAGAGCCATCTGTCCAACCGAGGAGGTCCACTACTAGACGCATAACAAGAGCATCTACAAGCCAAGCAGCGCCATCTGCAGCCCAGGCCGGCCATCTACAAGCCAAGCAGCGCCATCTGGAGCCCAGGCCGGGCCATCTAGTGATCAACCAGAGCCACCTGCTATGCCATCTCGTAGGTCATCTTTCGCAAGTGGTTTACTTCGGGGATTTAAACGTGGTAGTAATAGGTGATTTATATACATGTTGTAAAAATTGTGTGGACTCTATTTGCATTTTGTGTGTACTTTATTATTTTGTACGAAACTCAGAAATGAAATATTTGACTCTTATAGAAATCACCTAAAACAAAAATAATGCGGTTTAAAAAAAAAAAAAAAAAGGTACATAGCCGGCCAGAAAATGGCCGGCTTAGGGAGGGAACATAGCCGGTCAGAAAATGGCCGGCTTGGGTATCTTTCGATAATTGGTCCGATTCTGGATATAATTAATAATTTGTATTAAACTTTGGATATTAATAAAAATGTCGGTGATATAATTGATCAGATTTCAGATATAAAATGACATCTGTTGTGATAATTATTTGTATCATATTTTAAGTTTTACCAAATTAACTTTTATAGCAAGTAATAGCGTTAATACAATCTGTTGAACTAATGTTTTTATTTATTTATAACGCATCTATTAAAGTAGACATAAATCAAAGTTCTCCTAAAAATTTTCTGCATAATTTGATTTGTTTAAGAATTAAACATGATCCAATGTTTCATGAAAATTACGACAAAATTCTCCGACGAGAGCTCTATTTTTATATAAAATTAAAATAAATACTATGAATACTGTAAAATTAATTTCTTATTTACATAAAAATTTTACATTATTAACTTTTAATATATATTTTCCAATCAATAAATTCAAAGTCTGACACTCTGACCCCGTTTTTTCTGCAATCAGGAAATTGCAGAGGACCTCTTATATGAACCTGCTTTACCTTTTTTTTCACTGTTTTAAAGCGATTTCTTGCAAAATTGGTTTTGGCTGACTATTGTACACTGTACAGGCTTCTGAGTTCTGACAAGAAAAGGACAACCTGTAAGCATCATTTCATTATCTAAGAAAAGCTCCCCTAAGGGTTTAAAATAAAAAAAAAATCTAAGAAAAGCTGGCTGATTTGGTAAACACAGAAACACCATCATGACACATAGCAACAGATGTCATGTCCATCAGATATATTGTATCTAGCATTAACTAACAACATAGATTTTATATTGAGGAATGTTCAAATAGTTTAGTGCTTCAATATGATATTTTTTATCTCTATTTTTAAAATCTGAATAATCAATCTGAATCGCTCAATATGATTTTCATAATAAAATATGTTTGGATATCAAATTTTAAATTTTTTTAAATTTTTTTACTTTTTTTTAGATAGGTACAAAATCACTTTTTAAGGAGATTCTAGACCATCCGATAAAGTGATATTGTACCTATCTAAAAAAATAGTAAAAAAAATCTAAAAATATAAAATTTGGTCTCCAAACATATTTATTATGAAGATCATGTTGAACAGTTCGGATTAACTATTCGGACTTTGAAAATAGAGATAAAAAATGTGAAGTATATTAGAGCACAAAAATTATGGTGCATTTGAACCCTCCTCTTTTATATAATTTGAAAACGAAAATTGGACAATTGATACATTTGAAAGGATATTTAAAAGGATTAAAGAATGAGTCTATGTTAATATGAAATTACGGATTACGGATTAATTTATACTATGATTTCATATATTTATTTTTAAATGTTAAACAGTCGATGTGAATCTTTAAACGCGATCTTTATATGAATATAATTAGAGATTGAATTTTACATTTTCAGTGTATATGTTTATTTTTTTTATTTTTTTTAGATAAATAGAAAATCACTTTGATCTAAAATTTTGGACCATCCGAAAGTTATGAAATATGAATGTGCATCAATTTCAATTTCATTAATTTCACAACTATCTTAAACAATGAGTTCAGCAATCTTTTAAGACGGGCGGAAATCTTTCATAATTTGCAAATATTTTTTTTTTTTAATATCTTGACAGAAGCTGCCAAGGGCCTTTAATAGAATTAAATAGGTCTTATTACAGCAATCTGAAAGTACTAAGAATTAAATAGGTCTTATTCATAATTTGCAAGGTTCTAAATAGCGTTTATAGCGTCGTAGCGGGAAGGCTAAAAAAAAAGCTATAGCGAATAGCGTCGCTATAGCGGAAGCTATTCCAAATAGCGTTTTTTTTTTACATTTCGTATATTCAATATTTGTACTAAATATCAACATTATTTAAAGTCTCATAGAACAATAAATAACACCAAAGTAATTAAGAAATTATAATATTCATATTGAACCAGTACAAAGTTTAAATTGCGGTTCAAAATATCCATAGTAATATCATAAACTATCGATTTTTCCTATTAAAAATATCTTAAGCATCATGATTCATGACATAATTTTTTTTTCTATTCAAATTTTATTTTCGATTTGGACTTTTTTTCTATTCAAATTTCAATTTCTATTCCCAATTTCAAATTGATTTATCTGTAGCAAGTAGCAACAAATTCAATTTCGGTTTGAGATTTTTTTTATCTTTATTTAAAACCCATATAAATTGCTTTAAAAAAAAAACCCATATTGTATAGCGCAAATAGCGCGAATAGCGGACCGCTATAGCGCTGTAGCGGTCGCTATAGCGGCCGTAGCGCAAATAGCGCATTTTGATGTCATAGCGTAGCGTTTGGGGTCCAAAAACGCTATAGTGGCGCTATAGCGCCGCTATAGCGCGCTATTTAGAACACTGATAATTTGCAAATATTATTACGAATGATATAATAATGTGATAGACAGAGCAAAGCTTGCCGACATTTTTATTAATATCCAACCAGCGTTAATTAGAAATTAATATTTATGCCTAGAATTTCTGACTTTCTCTAAAAATGCCCAAGCCGGCCATAAAATGGCAGGTTTACTCTTTTTTTTTTTTTAGAGACACTATGAAGAGCAAGATAATGAAATCTAACACTGAAAATTTAAATTTTTTGTTTAAATTATTTGTTAGATTACTTCTTTTGATATATAATTAGCATATTTATACTAAAATATGCTAAATTACTTGAAATTATATTGAATTACACTATATTAATTTAAATTACACTAAATTACATTACATTATATTACATTACGCTAAAATACGGTAAATTACGCTAAATTACATATGAATAGGGACGATATCTTCACTGAAAAGGCGAAAAACCACGACGAAACTTCAAACGGCCATAAAACGGCGCTCGAGTGTCCGATTTCAGCAAATGACCACTTTTCGGAAAGCTTGCGAATACGCATGCATCCGTGACGACTATGTTGTTTTTTGAAATTCAGAATTACCAAAAAACTAAGAGAAGAGCCTCAAAACTTGAGTTGAAGTGTCCGATTAAGATTTTCATTTCTATTATTCAATCCAAGTAGCTCAGTAAATTAGTTCCATAATGAACTTGTAGAATACCAATTTTTACTATTTTCCTATTTTTTTACTATTTTTATGATTCATGAAAAATTGCACAAAATCAGTTTACTTTAGCGTAATTTACCGTATTTCAGCATAATTAGCGAAGTTATTGTAATTTAGCATACTTTAACGTAATTTAGTGTAATTCAACATAATTTATTGTAATATAGTGTAATTCCAACATAATTTCAAGTGATCTAGTATATTTTAGTATAAATATGCTAATTATAAATCAAAAGAAGTAATATAACAAATAATTTAAACAAAAAATTCAATTTTTCAGTGTTAGATTTCATTATTGTGCTCTTCATAGTGTCTCTTAAAAAAAAGGAAAAAAAGGAGTAAGCCGGCGATTTTGTGGCCGGCTTGGGCATTTTTTACGAAAGTCGGAAATTCTGGTCATAAATTTTAATTTCTAATTAACTTTGGATATTAATAAAAATCTCGGCAAAGCTTGCATGTGTTATGTTTATTTAAATGACAAATTCAAACTGTTGAAATTGATTCACTTCACACGAGTAATATGCGTATATGTAAAATTTTGAAATTTTCGAATAATTTAGTACAAAGTCAAATACTCAAAAAGTAATGACAAAATAAATGTATTTAAATGACTTATAAAACTTCATTTTTTTTACCGCTCAACTTTATACTAACTAAATTTGAAATTTTCAAATTTTTTCTCTTACACGATTTACTCATAAAGTAGATTGATTTTAAACGTTTAAATTTGTCATTTGAAATCAAACCAATAAATTTTAAAATAATGCTCACCAAGCTAACTTTACTTGTGATAAATATGCCTTTTCCAAACAAATTTTTGACTTAATTAACTTCCGAATTCACCACATTTATGTATACAACACTGCAATACTGCACTGATGCTGATGCTGGTTCCTTGCCAGCTTATCTGTGCTTAAAATAGCAATAAGTTCATTGGCAGTAAATGAAATTTGCGTCAGATATTAAAACCTTGCAGCCGCACAAAATGTACCTAATGCAGAAGTCCCATTAAAACATTTATAAAACTTGAAACAAATTACCTTTACTGATTTCAAATTTTCAACAAAATGTACCTAATTATTAGTACTGCAAACGAATCAAATCAAATCAAACTTACCCTAGTTTAAATTTGAGTTTGAATAAGATCCGAACCGAACTGGTTTGATTTGCTTCAGAACGAACTTCAATCGAACGAGTTAATTGTGATTTTCTTTTTTGAATCGAAGTCAATCGAGTCACGAACTACAAGCTTTTTTGGCAGCCCTACCGCCCTTAGTTATTTTTTTGAAAATTGGATAGCTTAAACTAAGCATTACATTGGATTGACTATTTTGCGAGCTGAATAACTTTGTATTTGTAGGGATTTTGATGTTTTTATAATTTGCTTTTGTAAATAATATTTTTAAGTATCAATATATCTGTTGGCGGCATTTCGCCGCCAACCATAAAAAAAAAGGCATTGCATTGGATCTTATCTAATCATATCAGGTACCTATTTGTACCTATTTGAAATGAAACCTTAATTTTGCACCGAGCCACTGGCATTGCTCTAATTTGAACGGTACATGTTAATTTGCGATTCGAACCTAAATAGTTCGCGAACCAATTTCGAATGACCTATACACAATTTGAGTTTGAGTTTGAATAAGATTCGAACCGAACTGGTTTGATTTGTTTCATATTGAATGATCAAGAAATTTTCTCTTTTCCATAGAATTAACTTTAAAAATTAGTAATTTTTTCAAAATTCAGAGCAACACAATTGGACACCTCAAATTTGATTTTTGAAGCAATTGCTAATATTCAAAATTTTAGTGTTGCAAATTTAATATTTTACTTTCTAATTAAGTTGTGAAGCGTATTCTTTTGAACATTGAATTTTTCGTAAAAATATAATAATTTATACATATTATATTAAAAAATAAAGCTGAATTTTTTTAATATGAGGTGCTGAAAATCATTTTTTTATTAGGAAAATTGAAAGATAACTTCGCAAAAATATGAAAAAAAAAAAATTGGAAGCGAGGAAAAATTTTGTTGAAAAATTTAGCTGTAAGAGAGCAGTTTGTTTAAACTTTGAAAAACATAAAATATATTTTATAAAATTTTCCACCAGCTTTGGACTAATTAAGTTCTTCCGTTGTGCTCCAATTTGAATGAAAAGAGGTGGGAAAATTCAAGGCAAGCAACGGTAGCTATCAACGTTTAATTAATGACAAATACAAGGGGGCAAGCTAGGTACTTGGTTTCTCACGGATTTCATGAACATTTTTTAATTACAGCATAAATTAATGAAGGGGTATCTCATGAGTGTAATTAAAGAGGTGCTCACTAATCCCGAGTTCCAAACTTGGTAGTCAATGCGTCGACTTTAATATTGGAAATTAATTTCAATATAAAAGTACAATATCATACTTAGAGAGGAAGAGGGGTTTATTTTACAATATCATACTTAGAGAGGAAGAGGGGTTTAGAATACGAGTTCGTATGCTCTGCATTATTTCAGATTTTGGGTTTTGAAATGTGGACCGTCCGATTAGAATCGGCCTATATCTGTAATTCACATTGTCCTTTTAATATTCGTGCCAGTACAGTTCGGACAGTCCGAATCCTTTCTGTAAAAATTTTAAAATAATAATTTCGTGCGGAATTATTTATAATTTTTTGAGAACGGAATAGGTCTGATGCCCATCGGACCTACTTTTAGGTTCAACGAGCATGATGACCGTCCGATTTAATTTAAGATTTGTGTGCACGAAAATTGAAACATACATGCACGAAGTTTAAATCGTTCTGCACGAATCTTAAAGCAAATCGACGGTGATTAAACCCATCGAACTAGAGTAGGTCCGATGCCCATCGGACCTAGGGCATCGGACCTACTCTCGAGTGTAATTTTTTACCTAAAAGTAAACTGAAATTAAGTCCATAAATTATAGATCTAGAATAGAATAATGGAAACTCATAATAAAATGGAAATAATAAGGGACGATAAATTGGTACCGACGAAATGAGGACCTACGGCTGCGGAAATGTTGCATCCACAAACACTATAATATGCGTTGGAATTTTTGGTGTAGGTGTTTCGAAAAAATATTTGAATATATTCTATGGTGGATCAATGCTGAGGGCATTGAATCAACGCCAAATGATATGGAAACAATTATTTTGGATAACAATTCCAAAGCAGTTACCGAGCATCGCAGAGTAGGGGTGTTCAACTGGTCAGTTCGGGTCAAACCGAACTTTTTTTGTCAAACCGCAATTTGGACTGAATTTTGAAAATCCAACCTAACCGACCGAATTAAAATTTCAAACCGATCTAAAACCGAACGGATTAAACCGATTTAAACTTCAGTTTGTTCGGTTGAACCGAATACAAACATTTCAAGTTACAAATAAACATTTCAAAACCTGTTGGTTCGGTTCAAACCAATTTCGATAACATTTTTGATTACCACACAAGCCGGTTTTTGATAAACCGATCCATTATAAACCACAAAAATAGACCGATCCATTTTTTATCAAACTGGTTGGTTCGGTTAAAACCGATTTGGAGATTTCAAAACCGAACCAAACCATTTAAACCGAACAACCGATCCAATTAAACCAAAATTTGCCGGTTCGGTTTAAAACCGAATAAACCAATCCATTTGAACACCCCTATCCCAGAGGGTGCTAATTAATGGTTTAGAGCAATACCAGAATCATTACAGCCTGAGAGGAATAATCCATTGCAAAGGATAATAGTATTCCAAGGAATTGACAACAATTCTAATCCGTTACCGGATAGAGATCACATATTTTTGCCTGTTCTATTTTGATTCTTATACAATTGGATAAACATTCACCCCCTCTCCATTGATAAACATTTTTGTTTGAGTCACGTCAATAAGATTCAAATTTGAGTCCGATAAATTTTCAGTCCGTGCGATCCGCTTTAAGATTCGCGTACATATTCGGACAGATTTAATGCGCACGTATTCTATAGCGGATTGTACGAACTAGAAACCCACTGGACTCTAATTTGAGTCCGTTTGACGTTAGATCCCAAATTGCTTCCTCTTTTCTCTCTTGTATCTTTTGAAATTGACTGTTCAACAGTGAGTAACCTGGTTCGGTCCTTTGCTCCCCGCCCTTTCCTCTTCTAACCGAACTCAGTTTGGGTCCGATGTCTATTGGACTCAAAGTGAGTTCGATGGGTTGGATGGCCGTCCGATCTGCTTTAAGATTCGTGCCGCAACTTTTGCATATGCTTTTTCGTGCGCACGACTCTTAAAACAGATCAGACGGTCCCAAACCCATCGAACCCAAATTTGAGTCCGATGGACATCAGACCCAAGCTGCTCTCCTTCTAACCACGTTGTGAAGCACATTTAAATAAAAAGAAAAACATTTATGTGAGTACAAAACAATTATAACTCTTCCTACAGCATGTCAGTAATCAAGGATATGTTTGGATGTGTCAAAAATAGAGGCTATTTGAGAATTGACGATGCAAAATTAATTAGCATATATAACTAAATTGGGCAAAATTTAAGAATTTTTCAATAACATTTAATTTGACGAGATATTTAGCAACAACAAGCGTAAAATGTCAGTAATTATTGATCCATTGTTTTCTCGATCAATTGCAAACTTTCTTTTTTTTTTGGCTAAATCTAAGTTTGGAAAGAATCTATTAGAGGTTAATCTCATTTTTAAATAGCGTAATCTAAAATTTAAATTTAAGAATTTTTCGAGAGATGCAATTCTTTATTAAGTTACTCAAAAGTCGAGAGTTCTATTTCTCCTCAAGACTTCGCAGCATCTACAAAGTATTCAAAAAAAAAGAATTTTGGCTATGTTTTGATCAATATTATATTTGTATTTCAAACGTTAAATATCAAATCTCAGTTTTATTTCGGAAATGTTAAAAGCTAATAAACATAATTGATTGAATTTTTATATAATTCAAATTCGATTCCATTAAGATATTACATGATTCATATAGAGATTCATATTTAATATAATTTTGAGGATTTAAATGCAGATTCATATTTATTATCATAGCGATTTTAAAACCAGATTGCGGTAACATGAATAAATATAACTATTTGATATTACAAAATTTAAGATTGAGAGTCATGACTTTAATTAAACTAATTATTATTTAATTTCTGTAAACGTACTTAAGAAATATAGTTTTTTAATAATTTTAATCATATTTACTATATTAAGATAACTTTTTTTTTCTTTTTAAACCCTGATAGTGGCTATCAGGTTTGAGTACATCTAAATAAAGTGAAGTATACTAAGAGCATCTGCATTTCTAAAACTATTAGAGTTTCTAATCTGACTTGGCAGTTGCTAAACCAGTTTCGGAGATATAGATGGATTTCTTATTTAGCAACTTTTCTCAATAATTTTTATTAAGAAATCTTTTATAAACTCTAACGTGATAAAACGATTGGCCTGTATTGCTAAAATTAGTTTAATTTACTGCTGATGTGGCTTATCAATTTTAATTTACTGATGATGTTGCTTATTAGAAACTCTAAAATTTAGTTTCAGAGATGTGAACATTTAGAAACTTTAGAGTTTATAATTTTTTAAAAGTAGTTAACAGTTATTTAGAAACTTTAAGAGTTTCAGAGATGTAGATACTCTAAGATAACGTTACTAATCAAATTCTTAATAGATTTCGAATTTGAATTGGGTAATATCTTAATGTGAATCCAATAAGTATCACGTTTTTTTTTAATTATATATTGAATATATTTTTTGAAAATTGATATGTTGATCTATGCATGTGAATTCGAATTAGATTATCGGCTTACGGCTTGATGCAGCTTGAGCTTGGCCCGTACTAAAGTTGATCCACATGGGCGCTCCAAATGAATTCGCATCTTCTGAGATATCTCATATTTTGTGTGATTTTTTAAAAAATCTCAACTGCTCAAATCCGTTCTACACGAATCGCAAAGCTGAAATTATACTGGCTCCTACGCTATCTCGAATAGGCACCGGACACGTCGGTCACGCAAATTCACCATTTAAAGCTAATCCAATATACTTTTAAACCTGACGAACATTGCTCTCCTTCTCCGTTGACCGACGTCCGATTCCCATCTCATAAAATTTGAAAACTTAAAACTCATCACCTATATATCTCATGTGACCACAAGCCTGGAACTTCATTTTGTTTGCTTCCGATATGAAATCCATATATCCGTCATTTAATATTTCTAGAACTATATATTTACTGGTTGCACACGTACATTCTATGGAGAAGGTGTTTTATGTATCAAATTATTTCTCTCAGGTTTGCTATTACTGATCTCGAGTCTCGACCGGTACCTGTTTTTCTTTCTTTGGCATTTCACATCTAGTATCATTCTACTATATTTACTAAATAAAACTCTGTCATGCTTTGAGCAATAGAGGCCACAAATTTATTTTAGAAAAAACAAGAACAAAGAAATAAGAATACCTGTCATATGTGCCATCGTATCTAAAATATCAAGCTCAAAGAAAAAGGGAAACATGTAAAATATGTTTGCAGCTAACTAATTTATACACCAAAATGTCCTAATTGTAACAGTTAAATAACGGTAACGATTTTAACAGAGCTATTTTGACTTCACGCAATGCACAAATCCTATACAACGTTGTTATGATTGTAAAGTCCATGTGCTACATGAAGCCAGAACTGCTCTGTTAAAATATTTACCCGTTAAACAATAGAAGCAGATAAAAAAAAAATCATGTCACGCTTTCTTCCACTTCCTTTCCATTTCCCTCGTTAAAATCAAACCTATACGAGGAAGAGGAAGATGAAGAAGATGAAGAACAATTGCAGGAATCACAGTTACATGCAAAACCCAGAAGCAAATCCACAAATGCATCAATTATATACCCATGCGCGCATTCTGGATTCACGCTTAGGTACCATCCAAGCATCTCTTCTAACCAATCCCAATCCTTAACCCCATTTGTTAGCACCATTTCTTCCATTGATTTCACAAAATCTTTGTATGGATCTTCGGACTCCAATTCTATTGCAAATGCACACGCTTCAAGTCCACATGCATCACTAATCTGCGTGCTTTTTCTAGCCTCTTCTAAAATCGAGTTTGTAGAACCCGGTTCAAAAAATAAACGGTCAGATTTCACTGCATGTACGAGGGATTCGAGCGGGTCGTTGGTAGATGGCTCGGATGAGGTGGAGAAACTCTCTGACTCAGTTAGGGTTGACGAATGCGTGAAGCATGAATCGGTCGAATCAATGTAGGTAGAATATAAGCAAGTTGGAGAGTTATCTCTGAATGATTTGGTTCTTGGGTTATTGCATGAAAGCCATGGCCATGGAGGTGGTGGCGAGGTGTCTTTAGTTTTGGAGAAGAAAGAGCTTAGACCTAACTTTTTGACCATTTTAATTTTGGTTGTGAGGAGAGAAGAGAGAGAGAGAGAGAGAGATGGTGAGGATATAAAGGAAGGGAGGTGGGAATTAGGTTAGGTTATGAATTTCAGTAATAATGGGTTGTTTTGATTTTTGAAAGCAAGAGAAGTGAGAGGGAAAAAGAAAGACAGGAGAGATTTGATGGAGGGGCGGATTGTGCTTTGTGTGGGGGTAAAATGACGGGTTTGTTGGCAATAAATACAGGGGGAGGGAACAGGACAACAGGTCAAGGATTTTAAAAACATACATCATGATTACTGTTCCTGTGGCCTGCTACTAATTTCAGTGATTTTTTTGGGGATTGGTTTTTATTGGAAGGGAGCACATTGAGAAATCATATCTTCTGAGGTAAAAAAATATTTTTATTTAGATTCAGTTCAGACAATCTGATTAGAATTCGGATCACTCCAAATCCAATCCGTGCGTATTCTGATTGGATTGTCCGAATTTAAACAATATATTTAGCACAAAAATATTCTGTTACATTCGGTGTCTAGTATTTTAGGAAAAATAGAAATGAAACCTGAAGTTCGCTTTGGCCAAATATATATCTGCGGTCTGGTACTGCACACAGAATGCCATATGAATCGGAATTACATACGATCCCAAGCAAAAATGACGGTAGTTCGTATAATGGTATTAGTCCCTTAAGAATAAGAGTATATTTTGAGTTAACTCATCTCAGCCGTTTGATTTTAGACGGAGTCAATCCAGCCACAATCTATAATTTAGGAGTTCTTTAATATTAGTGTAGATCTAGTTTGTATGAATCTTAAAACGAATTGAACAGTTCAAATACATTAACTCAAAAGATTTTTTTTAATGCAGAGGATACGAATCCTAAGAAAGACGGAGAACGCTGCCATGAATAGAAAGCGAGAATTGCACTAGGGTGGACGACTATGTTGGATGTATACACCTTAGCAGCCTATGCTAAATTTTGAAAAAAAAAAAAGAAGAAGAAGAAAGAGAGAATTGCACCGGGATGAGGTGGTCTCGATCGATCTGAATTAATTTGATTTTGTATTATTGTTGGATTTCAATTTATCACGAGTTTAATTAAGTCAGATATCTCATTATCATAATTTAATCTCTGATTGGACTTCTAGGTCATTTAGCTTCACATTATATCCTAATTTCGAGTAAGTAATTAGGATTGGATCAAATCAGGATGAAGTTGATCTATGTGAGACATTTTTCATATTTTAGGTCATCCAAGTTCAGGTCGGATCAAATTTTAAGTTGGATCCTGGATTGTTTTCAGTTAGATTATTTTGGATTCTAGTCAGGAGCTCAGATCATCTCATATTTAAAAATATTTTTTTTGTTTTGAATAAATTTCTTATCAGTCTGAATCAAACTTTACCAGCTCATTTTGCACCGATTGGATTTGTAATTGGTAGATATGCAGTAGCTATATAGACACCAACATTGATGGCATGGTCCACTAAATTTAGACCATTCATGAAAACCATCAGTATTAAATCAGATTGTTTAGATTTAGACATCGAGATCATAGAGAAAAAAAATCGTTTTGCACAGTTTGTCTGTATCTTGCATCGATCTGATCCTCTGCGGTGATCAAGAATGTAAAAATGTGTGGCCAACTATCGCCATAGTGTATTAGTAGGGGTGAAAACGGAGCGAATACTCGTAAAATTATATTCATATTCCTTTTTAATTTTTCCGGATACGGATACGGATTGGATATCAGCCGGATACAGATATGAATACGGATCGGATCAGATACTAATTAAAATAATATTAAAAAATACTAAAGTTCATAATATTTATCTAATTTTAATGGTGAATAACAATATTTTTCATAATATTTATTAAAATATATTATATATATCTACTATTCGGATACAGATAATTAAAATGTAAAACCATATCAGTATCAATATCCATACGGATATTCGAATCGGATATCAACATCTAATTTTTCAAATACGGATATAATACAGATCGGATATTATCCATACCATTTTCACCCCTATATATCAGACAATTACAAAAAAAAAAAACCGTTGTTGTCTGAGATTCAAGGACATAATCTACGCGGTCTGTCACAATCGAGAATTCGGATCCCAAAAGTAACTCAAAGTTTGAGTTTACATCTGGGCAATTTGATCAGAATCTATACGAATATTAAAGAAACCACGTAATTATACTTCATATCGAATCGGTCTAGATTTTGATCAGATAATTCGGATCAAAAAGTGATCAAAAAGTCAAATTTAAGTTACTTCAGGAATCTAGTACTCCTAAGTCTAAGGGAGTTTTGAATTCAAATTCCATAAAGTCACTTAAATTTTAAATTTAGATTCGGACCGTCCCATCAAATTTGGCACGAATGTTAAAATAATTCGTGCATTTCATCATAGTTGGATTCGCGCGCGTTTGTTGTTTGCCTCAGAATTGAGATTCTATATTTCTGTTTTTCTTTTTCTTTCTGGAACTCATCAGAATTGAAATACTATTTAGTCTCATTTTCTTGCCTTCATCTTTTCACGGTTTCATGTTAAATTTTTGCTTCATATCCCATATGGTAACAACTCAATTTTGTTGTTAGGAGAATTAGAATGTTTCTAGAAATCATCAAAAAAAAAAAAAATCAGAAACCAACTTGATTACAAATTTTTGTAGAGAAACTATTTTTACCGAAGATGAAGTTCGGTATGGAATTCTCACACCGAAATTGAACTTCCTCAATTCACAAAGTTAGAGACCTTTTCACAATTTGCTTCTGGGTTTTAATTGCTGCAGAAATGGTTACATAGATCTATCCGTTTCAATTTAAAAAAGTGAAAAAGGCAAACCGAAGTTGAAGTTCGGTTTCAATTTTTTTTTGTTTTTGAATCCAAACTTGAAATTCGGTTTTATTTTTTTTCATAAGCATTTCATACCGAAATGGATTACTTGTGGCATCGTATGAGAAGAATAGACCAAACTGAGTTCAAACTCAATACCGAACTTCATCAACGGTTTTCAAAATTTCATACCGAACTTGATCTTCGATGGTGATGATTTTTCTAAAAAAACTTGTAATCAAATTGATTCCTAATTTTTTTAATTGTTTGGCGATTGTTTAAAAAAAAGGAGAATTACATGCCAACATATCCAAAATAAATTGTCTGTATCAAAGAAGATGTTTCAACATGAATTATTTTTGGGCATATATCAGAATTACTTTACGTTCGATGGACCTCAAATCCATCTGATCTGCTTTATGATCCGTGTGTTTTGCTTTAATATTAGTGTGTGTTCACTCAGACCGTAAAACATATTAGACGGACTTAAAACCAATTCAATCCAATTGTAGGTCCGATGCACGTCAAACCTACGCCGGTCTAATAATTAAATGATCTGTTTTACAAACTTTTTTTGTAGGTTCTGCTCCAATTCAATTGTACGGAATATTAAGTAATCTAACAAAAATCTGGTCCGTTCATCTTATATGAACATTTCAGATTAATATCTTTAGCACGGACGTGTCAGAATGGGTTTGGATGGGGTTTAATCAATGTTCTAAATAGCGCGCTATAGCGTTTTCGGACCAAAAAAGCTATGGCGCTATGGCCATATAGCGCTGCTATAGCGGCGCTATATGGCCATAGCGCTGTTTTTTCAGCCGTTCCGCTATGACGCGATAAACGCTATTTAAACCTTTCGGTTTAATATATTCTCTATGATTAGTTGTGGACTAAAATTAATGAAATCTAAACTTGGTTATTTTAACTTAGGTCAGTCTAAATTATTTATATTTATTTGTATCAAAAGTTATATTAAAGGCTAAGTAATTTTTCTAGTTACTGCAACAATTTTTCTTTATTCGTGTGTAAATAAAATTGTATAGTTTCGAAAGTTATGTACCAGTTAAACTTGAGCCTATTTAATTTTACAAGCATAAAATTATTGGACCATAAACAAATCTAATTTTAATAGTTGAAGAATCCAATAAAAATTTTGGACCATAAACAAATCTAATTTTATTTTTATTTTTCTTATTTGTTTTGAGTAATTTTAGGATGTTTCTCTAAACTTTTTACTTATAACAAGAGATCCTCCGAATTTTTATTTTGTAACAAGCAACTTTCTGGCTTATTATTGGAGTGATATTATTAAATTTGATTGTAATATCACTATAATAATTCTAATAATTTTATTCTTACATAACAAATATGTAGTTTCCAATAAATATCAAATAGATAATATATACTTAGTTCATATTGTTTTCATCTTCATTTATAAATTAAAACTAGTCCTATAATCTGATTATGCATGAAGTAAAAATTTCTATAAAAAATAAAATAAATCGGACAAAGTAAAATATGAAATATAAAAAATTAATAATTAAATGTTTTGTAAGATGCTACTCAATATTTTATTATTTTATAGTTGGTTATATAGTTGTCAAATTGGAACGGGAATAATTTTTAAATGATAATACTGAATGCATGCAATTAAAATAACTAATTTTAAAATTAATAATTGACACTACTATGCAATTTTGTAATGCATGGTTACTTCCACAAACATCATAATATTAGTCTTAGACAACTTGGTCTTAAATTACATGAAAAAAAAGATATATTTATAATCCTGATTTTAGTAAAAGTTATAGGGACTAGGTCAGGACATATTGGGGTTGATGAAATTGCTTGATAGATGACTAACTAATTGATTTTCAAATTGTATATATTATACTTAAAATATCTACAGTAGGATTAAAATACATTATTAATTTTGTGCTCCATCGGTCCATCCATATCTCACATTCTTATTTCTGTTTTCAAAATTCAAATAAAACAATCTATACAACTCAACACTATCTTCATATTAAATATGACTTGGAGACAAAATTTTGTATTTTATAGAACTTGTTTATTCTTTATTAGATAGGTGCAAAATTATTGTTTTTGGACCATCCACTGTTTTGTCAAAAAATAGTGATTTTGTATCTATCTAAAAAGATAGTAAATAAATTCTAAAAAACATAAAATTTAGTTTTGAAGCACATTTTAATATGGATATCGTGTTGAGCGGTTAGGATCACCTGTTTAGATTTTGAAAATTGTAATAAACGATATGAGAACATGAATAGAACATAATATAATAGTGCATTTAAACTCTGCTCATCTACACTCTATATAGAAAACAAACTAATACTTTTTTTTTTTAACATTTAGATAACTATTAGTAGTAAACTAGTAATAGACAAGATGCACAGTGGTGAAAATAAGTCAACATAAGTAATTTAGCAATGAACGCAACTAATTATTAAAGTTCAATTGAAGGTACAATCTTTAAGTAGTGATTCTGAATCGATTAGACTTTATATATTTAAAAAAAGAAAACGAAGAAGATAGT
Source organism: Carex parvula (assembly GCA_025461045.1). Taxonomy (NCBI): domain Eukaryota; kingdom Viridiplantae; phylum Streptophyta; class Magnoliopsida; order Poales; family Cyperaceae; genus Carex; species Carex parvula. The sequence continues at coordinate 76,992 of JAJGRW010000997.1, read as the reverse complement.
GATTCTGAAGTAGAAAATCTTTTACAATTACTTGATCTGGACCGTTCTTTTTAACTTGGCACGAATCTCAAAGCCCAATAATACTGCCCCCTCCGACAGCCCGAATCTCAAAGCGGCTGAGAGTTAATCTCAAACCGTAAAGTGAAGGGAATCTTTTACAGTAATGGAGAGGATACTTGTCTGATTCTGAAAGGGGAGCAACGGGGGAACTCAGATCTTCCCCGATACTATAATAGAGAATATTTTACAATTACTTGATCTGGACCATTCTTTTTAACTTGGCACGAATCTCAAAGCCCAATAATACTGCCCTCTCCGTCAGCCCGAATCTCAAAACGGCTGAGAGTTAATCTCAAACCGTAAAGTGAAGAGAATCTTTTACGGTAATGGAGAAGATACTTGTCCGCAACGGGGAGTGGTAGAAAGGCAGTTGGTGGGAAGTTAAAATCCAAATATTTAAATTTTCATGATCGTTCGCATGTCACCAAATTTCTGCCCCCATGCATTTAATTACTTGGAGATATGTTTCCAAATTGACTAAAGTACCGAGTTTGCTCACGTTTTTCACACATGAACGGTTTGTTTTACTTGATGATCTCCTCAAACTTCACCTCTGCAAATATTTTCATTATTGAATTTATATTTGAGTAAGGCTATGATATTGTGCATAGCGCGGATTGGTCCATTGGATTAATATTTTTGTTTTCAAAATTCTAACAGTCAATATGAACTATTATTTGTACTTGTAAACTAAATTTTATATTTTTTTAGATATTTTTACTATTTTTTTAGATGGATAGAAAATCTTTTTTTTTTATGGTTGAGAATTTTCAGATCAAGTGATTTTCTACCAATCTAAAAAAATAGTAAAAAAATTTCTAAAAAATTTAAAATAGTTTACAAGTACATATTCATATGGAGACTATGTTGAACGGTTCAGATCAATCATTAAGACTTTCATAATGTAAGTCAATATGCACTATATATACAGAGTACCGTAGCCTCACTCTTTAATTTTAACTCCAATAGGAAACTTGTACCCAATGAGATTATTGCTCCATTTGTTACCATCTGACGTCGCAAACGATAAAATTTTATTAATATCGTAGCCGATAGTTCATGTGGAAAGTCATGAATTTGAAACTCGGATAGAGATCTTTTAAAGAAATTATACTTTGAAAGGTTAAATCTTCATCTTTTTCTTAAAAAAATGTAAAAATGTCTTTATTTATATCATGATCGCTACCATGTAAGATTTAATTAGCTTAATAATATCCGTTTAGTTAAAATAACTTATGGCTTTAACCTAATTTGAATACATTTTCATCTCGTGCTAATCAGAACAATTTAACAGTATAAAAAAAATAACAATGGAGTCTGAAATAGATTTCTACTGAATCAAAAATATAAATATTTTAGAATTTAACTCTAAATTATAGATTTTGCTTTTAGTTGCTATATTCGAAAATTATATTTGTATTTTTTTTTTCAAAAAGAGACGAGAACTCATGCCACTACACTAAATCTGTGGTTCTAACTTTGAATTATATATAAATAGCGATAAAACACATGTACTGATATAAAGTACAATATGTGTGTAAAATATCATAAAATTTAACGAAAAATTGATTAATTTCTTAGTCTTGAATTAAAAAAAAAATCAATTACATGATAAAACAATACTTTACTGAATTTTTATAAAAAAAAAACGCAATAGTTAGAACAATTTTCGGAAGGGGCCTATCTCCAATTAATATAGTGAAAATTGTATTAGATGTTAACCATCAAACTGTTAAGTACTATCATTAATTTCTTGGAATTTGTGATTGATGAAGGTCGAAACTGATAGCTAGCTAAGTATTACCATATTATGAACTTGTGGTGACAATAAAATTCATACAACCTGAGGTTCCCTATTCTTTGAGTTAGGATTCAATTCGAACTCGATAATAATAACCACCTCGAGAAATATCTTCAACGAAAGGCTTTTGATCCTTTGTTTATTTTTTTCCTTTTCATTTTTAAATTTGGGACGTCTTGTATTTTCTGTTTATATTTAGTATTTTTCAATTGGTTTGCATTAAACAATTAGGGCCTGTTCGGCTTGCTACTGTGTCTGTGGAAAAAAAAAAATTCACTCTGAGTGATTTTTTTTTTCCCCACGCACACAGTGTTTTGGTCATTCAAAAATCTTCATTCCCAACCCATTCTCATTCCCTTCAATCTGCCGAACAGGTCCTTATTCTATAGAGATATACAAATACCACGGTATGATCGGATATGTAACATATTTAGATCCCTAAATATATCATGAAAACAACAACTCGTTGTGACGTCCAATCCAATGAAAAGTGTCAATTTTAGAATAAAGACGATAGATCATTTTTTTCATTCGTACAACACACAAACAATAGAACTCAAACAAGAATGTATATAACTAATGCATTGCATGAAGCAAAAATTGCACTGTCAATATCTTAACCCAATTTTAAGCTTTTACATGCATCAATCAGAAAAAAACAAGAGGTTTGCTAATATTAATTACGAGAGTTAAGTGGAACTTAATTTGTCAAATTTCTTCTTAATGCCATTAAAATTCAAAATTTAGTTTCATCTAATTTCACCAAAATGACTTTCACTTCGTTTTTTTATTAATTCCTCTTAATTTCACAAAATTGAAACTTTCGTGTTAGCCTTTTTTAATCTATAATTTATCGATTGGAATGAGAATGAAACATTAAAGTAGTCAATGAATCTCATAAATAAAATTAATGACACTGTAATGAAAATAATTTAATACTGTTTGAGAAAAAAATGTGCATGCCTTGATAAATATATAACAAAAATAATGTAAACATCAGGACCACACTGCAGAAATTGAGCCGGTTTTACGGCGATGTGTGATCCTACCAGAAAGGTATTATCGAACCAAAATCATGTAAGAAACATGTGTTGGATTGGTTCTGAAAATTTGTCTATGTGGTATTGAATCGGTCCAAAACATGTTTCTTACTTGAATCTGATTCAATGATGTCTTTCCGGTAGAATCACGAACAAGAACCACACTGAATATATTGAATCATTGATCGACCTTTTAACTTGAACTTATTCAGGAGATTTCTCTCTTCTTTACTCCCTATAAAAATGGCAACTTAAATTTTTCTACCAGAAGAAATAAAAAATAGAAAAAAAAAAAATTAGCGAGGCACCCATAATAAGGACTTTGAAACATAGATGAATTTGTTTTCCTTTCCCTTTTGTTTTATTTAAGAAAAACTTGTAATAAATTTGATATATAGTCGATTCAATTACTAATAAACATAATTATATTACAAATTTCGATTTTAATGCAAATTTTTCGTCAATTTTCATGGTTGTCGGTGAAATTTGATTTTTAACATATTCCTTGCTGAACGTATTATACTAACAAATTTTCAATTATGCTTACGATTAAAAAAAAAAACTTATTATACTTTTCCATTTTAATCTTAAAATTTAGACTTGCAAAAGATAAATCAATAGAGTTCTTAACTTTTTCATGGTCTAGTATTTAATAATTGGATAAGGTAGAATAACATTAGAGTGAAAAGATGATTAAATCCATGATAAATATTTTTTTGTCCGAAAAACTATATTTTAACTAGTCAGATATTATTTCTTGATAAAAAAAAATATTAATTCAAAAAAGTTTTGTGTCCAAAAGATGAAAAAAGTGAGAGACGCTTTCCTAATTTATCCAATCCTAACACGATTAACCAAATAGTTGGATCAAAAATCAAATTAAAAAGCAACATAGAATGTGGAATCAATACAGAATATAATAATTTTGGAAGAAAATGATTTTATACAACATAGCATAGGGTATTATTTCTCTGTTTCATTTTATACAAAATATATATGAAGCAATGTGATTTTTTTAAACATATAAATATCTTATTCTACTCTTTCGTTGGATTATTCAATGATTTGAATTCGTTGTTGAAATATATCTAATATTTTCTTAAAAAAATAGCACAACATGTCACAATGCTACATGTAGCATGCTAGTCTTATTCAAATAGTATATATTAAGCCTTTTGAGTTTTATTCTATTATGAGTGTCAATGTGCGATTCCAGATCCACTGCATTACCCCACCGTTTGAGTTTGAATCTGAGCCGTCCAATCAGAATTCGAGTTAATCCGGTTCAAAGATGTAATGTACAAGACACTTTAAGATTTGTATTAATATATATCTAACTAGGACTGCAAACGAACCGAACCGAATCGAACTTACCTCCAGTTTGAGTTTGGTTTAAATTAATTTTGAACTAAGTTTGGTTTGAATTAATTTCGAACGAACTCAATTTCGAATCGAATTTTTTACGAACTCAATTTCGAACTTTTACGAATTTTGTTACGACTTACGAGTTATGACTTATGGCTGGGCCATAGTTCGAAATTTCAACACTTCAATAAAAACTCAGGCATTTTGAATTCTAATTACACAGTACACCAAAGTTTATATCAAAGTTCATTACAAATACCAAAATTTATATCAAACACCAAAGTTCAGTTCAATCACATAATCCAAAGTTTTTCAAATAGCCTTCACCAAAGTTTTCAAATATCCAATGTATTCAAAGTACAATTTAAATATCAATAGAAGTACATAACAATCACCAAAGTCTTAGAATTATTACAAACTCAAATATTATCCTAAATAAAACATTAAAGTTCATTATCAGTGGAAATTAACGGTTCACGTTTGAGTTAATTTTGAACTAAGTTTGGTTTGCGAACCTATTTCGAACGAACTAGGTCCAGTTTGAGTTTGGTTTGAATTAATTTCGAACGAACTCAATTTCGAATCAAATTTTGTACGAACTTTTTCGAATCAAACTCGAATCGAATTACGAACTACGAATTTTTTGTGCAGCCCTATATCTAACAGACCGGTTTCAAACTCAAAGATGAAGTACTTTAGGTTATATAAAGAATAGTCCTGATCCTTTGAGGTAACTAAACTTTAGGTTTATACAGCTGGAGGTAGAATGCATGTGACATCTTTAATATTCGTGCTTAAGCGGATCAGACGTTACAGATCTAAGCTCAAAATTTGAGTTATCACCAAAGGAGATATGAATTCAAGTGCAGATCCAAACTCAGGTGATATGAATTCATAAACAAGAAGTCGGTGAATTTGATTTCACATTTTGAAATCAAAACAGTAGAGAGAGACGAAAGTGGAAACGCAGCAGCTACTAAACAGGAGATTATATCAGAGAAGGAGGGGCCAAGAGAAGCAACAAATGTGGAGATAATCTAGGGATCTGTACAAATTATAAGTGTATAGCGGTCAGGGTGTTGTCTTGCGAGTTGCGTAGTGGAGAATTAGGTGCATAGCCTCGCCGTTTTTCTCCTCTCTTATTAAAGAGAAAGGCTTGGGTCCGATGCCCATCGGACTCAAATTTGGGTCCGATGGATTTGGGACCATCCAATCCACTTTAAGATTTGTGCGCACGAATTTTAAAGCAAATACAAAAGTTACGGGCACGAATCCTAAAGCAGATCGGACGGTGGGAGAACCCGTCGAACCCACTTTGGGTCCGATACCCATCGAACCCACTTTGGGTCCGATGCCCATCGGACCCAAATTTCTCCCCTTATTAAATTGTTCAGTACTTCCAATCATGATGTAGAATCACAAAGCCCAATTTTTGCTGTATTTAGTAGATTGGCCATGGTACCGAGGTAAATTGAAAATTTTGGAGGGGGATTGTTGTAAGTGGATTTATATAATTTAAAAATTAGAACATTAAATCTTCTAAATAGTGATTGATTGTTTTTTCTTCGAAAAATAATTGGAACCGCATCGGTTTCTCTAAATAAAACTTTTGGATGAAGAGTAGAGGAAGTGAGGGATTGGAAAGAAAATAAAATTTTCCGTCGAATCGTGTTTGGTTGACAAAATTATGTCGGAGGTGAAGGGTACAGAAGGTGAAAGGTTTGATCTTGTATCATTATAATCAATAGAATTGGTTACCCTCCCGATTTGGAGTGTAATGGATGGAAATTTTGTTGCAAATATTTTTAGAACAAAAAATACAAATATCTTACTTATATAATTTTCATACAAGTTTTTTGTCACAAAACTACTACAACCACCGAATTTCTCATTAACCTTCTAAATTTTAATCAACCAAATAAGAAATAAGACGGAAATGAAAGTTAAATTTATTTTTCCTCATTAATCATCCAAACACAAATAAATTAAATATGTTAATCTTCATTTCTATTCCATTCCATTCTCTTTTATTCTTCACCTCCCCTTCCTTCCTCTACTCTCCATCCAAACAAGGTGTAAGGATATATATACTGATTAAGATGGAGTTAATGGGTCTGAAAAACACTAGAACCGCAATATTAATGTGGTTCTAGAACCCTGCAACTAGTGTGGTTTCATATATTTTTCTAAGAAAAAAAATCAATTAATCTCTTTTCCGAAAAATTGATTTTTTTATTTATAAACTAGAAAGATCTGGACTGTTCAGGCTCAATCTGATTTTGAGACGAGAAAAATAATTTCTTAGTTCTATGCTAAAATAAGTAATTATTCTATTTTCATGTAGCACAATCTGACAATTTCATTGAAAAATATCATGCAGCTTTTTTTTTTTTTTTCCCAACAAGGGACTTCTTACTAGTTGATAAGCTTATTCCTTTTCATTTTTATTGTAGACCCTCTAATTTCCAAATATTTTTAGCGCATTTGTGCCGCACGTGATATCCAACGAATAACAAGAGTCAGAAAGATTGGTTACCTTTTTTACTTTTTACTTTTTGTGACACTTCAGACATATATTAATTAACACAAAAGGCATCAGAAAGATTTTTGTAACATCTTAAATCATCTGATCTCCATCCAACAAATAAAAAGGCAGATTCATACTCTGTTGCATGCAGACAGGTTACTAAATTATTATTGAATTGGTTTCCAATGCAAAACGTGACCTAGAATAGATTGTTCAGCTCAGCAGGCTTGCTTGTCAGACGCAACCCACACTAATTCGATGTCGATTTACTCAAAATTACTTATTTTGTCCTCTAAAATTTATAATATAGTATTTATCTTTCTAAATTAAAAAAATACAAATATATTCATATAAAATTTCTATATTATTCTTTTAAAAAAATATAAATAAGTAATCCGTGTAACAAATGATTAGCTTATTGTTGATATCTTTGTACGAGCGCGAAACAAGAAAATAGCAGGATTTTTTTTTAAAAACCATAATTAAAATAATTAAATTTAAATAAACAACACGATTGCGCCCAGATTTACAAAAACCATCAATACCGAAATGCCAATTCGGTCCGATCGAATTTTTTTACTCCGGACCGAATTGGCATTTCGGTCCCCTCTTTTTCACAACAAATCAAGGTTTTTCATGTGGCCGACCGTGTGTCCAGATGTTTTTCATTTCGGTCCCCCTCTTTTGCATCCGGTTTGAATTGTGAATTCATTAACTTTCTTTTTATATGAATCTTTGTCAAACATATGTTATGGTCGTAATATACAATCCATAATGAAAATTTCATTTATTATTTTATTAAATGATAATTTTTCACCGATAACCCTAGAAATTTATTCATCGATAACCCTAAAGTTATTTTTATTACAAAGAATTATATTATAAAAACTTATCAATAATTTAATCCTATTCCTCATGAAATACCATTTCTATTTATAATTGTCAATTAACAAATATATTTTGTTTAAATCGTATCAATGATATTCGGATTTTGTACTTAATAAAAATTAGTTTAGCAACAAACATGTCTATATAAAAACATGTATACATATTAATTAAGTACAAAATTATCATTGATACGATTTAAACAAAATATATTTGTTAATTGACAATTATAAATGGAAATGATATTTCATGAGGAATAGGATTAAATTATTGATAAGTTTTTATAATATAATTCTTTGTAATAAAAATAACTTTAGGGTTATCGGTGAATAAATTTCTAGGGTTATCGGTGAAAAATTACCATTCAATAAAATAATAAATTATGTGCGTTTCAAGCCGCATATTTCATGAGGAATAGGACATATAATTTAGCATATTTTAAAATTGTATTTTCTCCGGACCGAATAGGCATCTCGGTCCGGCCAAAATTTTCCTCCGGACCGAAATGCCAATTCGGTCCGGACTCTTTGTTGGATTTTATGTGGCGTCGGCTGCGCAACAGTTGAAAATGAGGGGAGACCGAAATGCCAATTCGGTCCGGAGAAAACAAATGCGGTCGGACCGAATTGGCATTTCGGTATTGATGGTTTTTGTAAATCCAGCCGCAATCATGTTGTTTATTTAAATTTAATTATTTTAATTATGGTTTTTAAAAAAAATCCAAAATAGCAAGGAAATCATTTGGTAGGGTTACACGTCATGGTTTAGGTAGGAATAGGAGCTGTAGATTTGATTCTTTTTGAGTATTCATTCGGATTTGACATTACATATTTTTCTATTCCTCTTCCTTGTTTCCATTGTGCTATACAGATATTGTTCCATCTCTAACGATACCTTCATTTCTCTCCTTCAAAATCCAAATGTGGCACAGTGCAAAACCTACTTGCGGTACATGACGAAGCAAAACCAGTGATAGATCGACAAGCAATACAACGAAACAGTGCATGCTATCATGAGAGAATAGTACACAAGTGGTATCAGAATCAGACTATCAGGTATATATTAATATTATTATTGTATTTTGTCGCTGTTGACTGATGTCAGCTCATGATGGCACTAAACAGGCCGGTCTATATATCTCTTTCTATTTTGTTTGGGTTCTCTGTTCATGCTCTCGTGATCATTCAAAATTGGTGCACAATCTAGTGCAACAAATACTGACGCCACTTTTTTTTTTGGTTTTGCTCATATGGACTGTGGATTTGTGAGATCCATTGTGCGGCGAGTGCAGTGAATTTCGAAAGGAAAAATAAAAAATCATAACATCTTCTATTTAATTAAAATAACAAGAAATCCTATTTCCGTAAAATAATTTTACATAAATCTTATTTCCGTAAAATTATTTTGTAGAAAGTTGTTTTCAAATCCAGCGAATAATTTTGTGGAAATTCATTGAATTTCCGCAGAATTGTTTTGCGGATTGTGTAGTTTTGGAATTTTGTTCAAAACAGATGTAGATTGTGAAATTTCGTATTTTTTATATTAAAAAAAATTCGGTACTTTTGCTGTTATATTTTATTTCCATAACAAATTAATTTTTTTATTTAAAACCATTATAAAATTATGTTCCATTCAATCTCACTTTTTTTGCAAACATTTTATTAATAAAAAATATATAAAAATAATCTAGAGTATTAGATAGTTTGGATCTCATAGTAAGATATTTTTTGGTTTCCTTTAGGGCCTGTTCGGCGTGGTACTGTGCGCGTGGAAAAAAAAAATTCACTCAGACTGAATTTTTTTTCCCACGAGCACAGTAAAATTCAATTAAAAAATTTTCTGTTCCCAAGCCCATTCCCGTTCCTCTCTTGACGCCAAACAGGCCCTTAGGAAATAAGAAAAAGATCCGGCTCTTTTAGGATTGCGAATTCAAAATTTCAGTATGGTATCTAAAGGAACCAAAGTTTTTTTTTTTTTTCTGTCATTTTATAATCTTATAAAGAACTGAAAAACAAAATTTGGTTTCTTGGCTGGAACCAAAATAAGAATGTAATCTATCTTATATTCTATATCATTTTTATATAATTACTGAAAAATAAAAAATCTACTTTTTAGTCCTGACAATAATTTAATATGTTCAAATTCAGACACAATGCATTATTGATGCTTCAAATTCATGAGATGCCTTTCTGTTAAGCAACCTTTTTTTTTAACGAGGTCAATCAACCCTGACAATGAATCCATGCTCCATTGTGAATTTTAGCTTCTGACTCCAACAATATCATGTCATGTCAAATGATGTAAAGAGCCAATAAATTATATGGCTTCTTATTTTATTATTATCTTTGACAAAGCCAAGGAACGGCTCTGCAGAAGCTGAGAAGCGTCATGCTTCATGCTTGTATTTCCATATACACTGTTTGACTCGTTTTTACCAGTGAATTTACATCCTCTCCGGTACTGTAATAGAAATCTTTTACAATTACTGGATCTGGACCGTTCTTTTTAACTTGGCACGAATCTCAAAGCCCAATAATACTGCCCCTGTGCTAGCCCGAATCTCAAAGCGGCTGAGAGTTAATCTCAAACCGTAAAGTGAAGGAAATCTTTTACAGTAATGGAGAGGATACTTGATCTTATACCAGTTGCAGTTCTGAGACGTCAATCAAATCTAAATATCATTTACTATCAATGAAATTTTTTCATGTCAAACTGATAATTCCATAAATTAAAATATTCGGAAAAACTACCGACTAGGTTTAAAATCGTGATTTCAGTATAATATAAATACCAATTTTTTAAACTTAAATAAAAAAAACAAAATTTGTGAATAGTTAGGGCAAACTTCCAAAATAATTAGTGAAATTTGAGAGTAATAATAAGAGAATAATTCAGATATGTTTAACTCATCTATTCATTTGAGAAGGTACGAGTGGAAAGAAATAATTCGTGAATTATTTACAAATCTTGGTCCCAAATAATAAAAGTGAACAAATAGTTAGCACTGTCAACAAGTCCAATCTACGTCGATGATATAGCCATCGATCCATATCTTGGTACCATCTTTCATAAATCATTCTAACAAATGTTATATAACAGTTTTTACAAATTTGTACTGTCCGTTTATATAATGAACCAGTTAAAAATTTTGGGTAACTATCATCTATGATAAAATCAACTTATTGTGAGATTTACTAAAAAATTTCAAATTTGTGTCATGATATGTTACGTGTTGTCCTTAAAAATGTGTTTTCTATGTCTTGTCAGGACTTGGAGATTTTAGGGGAAGAGGAGATTCTTGGCAGAGGCAGGGGGAGGAGTACCAAACCCATATGTTTGGTACATACCTCCTTGATTCTCTCCTGGATTGATATGGTTTCTTCTGCCTTGTTGATGATGGTTCTTATGACTAGGGGAAGAAATTTTAATTTTCTAGTTTTGATGCATGCTTTTGTTGTTGGACCTTTTTTTGATTGTTGTTGTTTAGGATTTAAATTTAAAGTTTTTGACTATGTTATTTGATATAATGATCTGAATATACTCCAGTTGTTTGGAGTGATTTAAAAAATCGGTGGGCTATGCCCACTTTTAATTTTAACTCTAAATTGAACTCGAATTACAAATTAAACGTCCAAAGAGGGGCAAAAAAAATTTCAAGGGAGGCAAAGTCGGTCGGAACCGATAAATCTCCACTAAAACTCAAAATCCAGGGTGGGGGCAACTGCCCCCCTGGAACACTCTGGGTCCGCCCCTGAATAAGTCTTTCCACTTCATTCGGTCATACAATAACCTTCCGAGTCAGAATCATCTGAGGTAATTAACTTAAATTTTGACTTTACATTAAGACTGTTTGATTAGAATCTGGACCGATCCGGTGCGAAATAGAATGCACGGAATTCCTTTAATATTCGTTCCAAAACTAATCGGACGGTCCTAATCTAAACTCGAAATTTGACTTACCTCCAGCTCCAGGTGATATGAATTCATCACATTACCCCATAATTAATTAGAACCTCTTCCTTGCTTAGCATTGATCAGATAGCTTTATTAAAGATTTTACGGACACTCGTGCTAATATCTGATATCTCAAAATGTCAGTGACGTGCAGCGAGTCCAGCTCAAGCAGAGGACAGGAGGCCTAAAGATGTTAGCCCATTGTTTAAAATATCATAACATGAAAATGTAATCCGTTGTATCAAAGACAGGAGGCCCAAAAAATAATAGCCCATTTACATTGCGGGCCGCAAGAAGCACGTAAGGCAACGAATTTCCTACCACATCACGGAGAGTTCTACCTTCTTTCACTGCCGTTTGCCTTGTGTAGAACCAATTTTCCAAAAGCTTTCAACTGTAAAAATGTTCTAATTATTACACCACAGTTGCAATGTCAGTTGGCTTTTGAAATCAGCTAATGTTGGTTTTGTTTAGTTTTTAAATTGCTTAGAGGGGATTTTTTTTTTTAAAGGGTAAGAGAGGACTTTGTTGAGGGTATTTTGATAATGAGCTTTATAATCTGTAACAAGCATTTGTTGTCAATGTTCAATTTTAAGAGAGATTGTTTTGGTCGCATTTATATTTTGTCAAAGTTGGAATTTTTAGCCTTTCTATCTTAATTTAAAGAAAATTGTTGGACCTCTTTGCTTAATTACTAGACAACTTAACAGCTTTCATAGCTTATAGCCTTTGTCAGATGCATGTTGGTTGCTACAACCTTAAAAATAAATTGTTTGCTTTGTTGTTTGTTATAACCTCAATTTTATTGATACATTTTAGATGGCACCAATTGAAGTAAAAATTATGATGCCATCATCTTACTCTTTCACTCAACTACATCATCATGAAGTGATGTCACACTAGCAGATATATACAAAACAAGCATATTGCTCAAAGAAATTGAAAACTGATACAAGTGGCAAGAACCCTGCAATTCTCTGTTACTATGAATGCATCATGCTTGAGCAATATTTGATATGAAAATTTTAGCAAATATAATCATGATTATTTTAGTTGGCTCATTAATAGTATATACTATATAGCTTTCCATTAACATTATGCCATATATATTTTTTTAAAGAAAGACTGTAACAGCCCATTGTATTACTTCAGTTAACTAATTACAACAATCTAAATTATCCAGCCGAAAAGCAATAAAACCATAGCCAGCAACCCCTACAATACCCTTATTTTTGCCTCTACCACACACTTACATCATCGGCCAGGAAATTAAAAAAAAAATTGTTTCTCCTGTAAAACCTACTTAGCTGGTGGTACCAACACACTGGTACTCAGATGCAAAACCTATCAAGCCTTCTTACAATCTCAGCAAGTACAAACGGTATGCGCTTGTCGGACGGACGGAGTACCGTCAAGCGATTAATCGGTATGCTGCCGATTAGTCGGAATTATGTGGCTGATTAATCGTTTTCATTAAAATTATGTGTATATATTCATAATTTATTAAAAATGATTTATTTAACTTATCAAACTTATCAAATAAACTTAATTTAACTTAGTTCTATTATTATAACATGATATTGCACTTATTTATTCTTAACAACAAACTAGTATCGGGTCCGTGCGTTGCAACGGAGACATATTATAAGATTGAACATTAAAATTGAACAAAGACATAAATATTAAATAATATTAAAAGAAAAAACAACATATGACTATGAATGTCATTTACTACAGATCCTGACAAAACAGTTGCCAATGCGATAAGATTCATAAAACACACCTTTGCTAGTAATACTTTATATATATATATATATATATATATATGGGAGTTGTTCAACACCTTAGCTAGTAAAATATCAACACCATCGGTTTATTGTTCAAAACAGATGGTAAAAATGCACTTAACACCGTTTGTCCAGTTTTTCAACATCGGTTGTCCAGTTTTTCAACCGTTGGTAAAGATAGTCAACACCATGTGTTTCAACCGATGACATATGTACATACTTTTTCTATCGGTGACATAGGCATCGGTCCAAAAAACAGATGGCAAAGTGCAATTTGAACCGATAGTGAATGATTTTTTTTGTAGTAGTGATATTGCAGCAGTTTTGGATTCTCTTGTGAGAGTAGAAGAGATAAAAAAAATTGATGTGAATGATTGCAATTGAATAGAACATATATATGCAGACAGAATTGATGAGGGACTTGACTAATCAGCGGATGCAATTAGTTCAATGGACACTCTTCACTGTCCGATTCTTGCATTTTATATTTTGCTTGATTAACGAAGTTGTTATACAAACTCATAATAAACCCGTCTTCTCTATCTGAAACCCGATTCATCAATAGAAATAATATAGAATCCACGTTGACCCCTTGACTTTTCCGTTTTTTTCAATTGAACACATTATTTTCTCCAAGTCTTTCTGTCTCTCTCTCGATATCGATTGTTCTTTATCTCTCGCAGGATTCATCGACGGATTGCCGTAGAGATGGAAGCCTTGGCCGTTGCCGCCTCCACAATCACATCGAAGGGATTCATTGGCCATAACTTTCTTGAAAGATCTGCTCTCACTTGCCTTAGTTAGGTTGATCCCTTGTGCGCGCAGCTCTTAACACTGAATAAACCTAATTGTTGAAGTTACATTAGTGACTTTAAAGAAAAAGCCCAATAAGAATTTTTGAAGAGGCCCAACCAAGTCCATTCTACAAAACTCTAAAATCTTCTAACCTAGTCTGTAACTAGGGGTGTTCATTGGGTCCGGTTTAGTCGGTTTTGAACCGAACCAAAGTAGTTTGGACCGAACAGTTCGGTTTTTTCGGTTTAATGGTTCGGTTCGGTTTGAAAATTTTGAAAACCGAAATAACCGAACCGACCGAATTTTTATATATTATGAATTTGGTCCGGACAGCCCCGGTTTATTTCTTAATCAATTGCTTTAAATACTTCGGTTTATTTCTTAATATTCCGGTTTATTTCTTAATATCCCGGTTTATTTCTTAATACCTCGGTTTATTTCTTAATATACTTCGGTTTATTATAAATCAATTGCTTTAAATAAAAAAATTAATATATTTCGGTTTGAACCGAACAAACCGAAATAAAACTTTGGTTCGGTTCGGTTCGGTTGCAATGCTAAATCAGTTCGGTTTGATTTTATTTTTGAAACCGAATTATAACTTTGGTTTGTCTAGTTCGATTCGGTTTCAATCGAACCGAACCGATGAACACCCCTATCTGTAACAATGGAATCCCGTAGAAATTTGTTGTGTAATAATTTATTTTTAAATGTCTCTAAACTAGTGTATACCAAGCACAATCTAGAAAAGTCTTAACCGACTTTAGAGTAGTATAAATAGGTGGAAATGTATTCACGCATGTAAGAGAGTGATAAGTAAGAGTGAGTGAATATGAGAAAGTTGTCTAAGTTTTTGTAGTACTCTTATCTTAAAGTTAAAAATAAAGTTAATATTCAACAAGTGGTATCAGAGTGGTTAGGTCTTATTGGCCAGAAGGTTTGTATAATCTGTGAGTCTGTCGTTGTGTCGAAGGTCCTACTGACTAGGAGGTTTGTGTAACCCGTGAGTCTTTTGTTGTGTCGGAATGTCAGATTTGAGTGGCATGAGTGGTCTGATTGAGAAATTGAATAATAATAATTATAGAGACTGACGTACTTGTATTAAGTCATCTGCAGGGTCAAGACTTGTGTGAGATTGTAGGTGGTGATGAGATCGAACCACCACCGAATTCGATCCGAGCTTATAAGAAGTGGAGGGTGAAGAGGGGCCGAGCGTTATTCTTGTTGAAGACTACGATGGACAAGAGCCTACTGTCTCACATTGAAGATGTGGAGACACCAAAAGAGGCATGGGATGTCTTCGCCGCGTTGTTTTAAAGGAAGAATACAAGTCGGCCATGAAAGCCACCAGTAGAACATGAAAGACTCTTAAAAGGAAATAAAAGACAACTAGTACAAGATAAAACACAACTTGAAGAAAATGAAAGACAACCAGTACGACATGAAAAACAAGAAAAAGAACATGAAATACAACTCTAGGAAAAAGAAATACAACTAGAGGAAGATAAAATACAACTAGAAAAAGATGAAAGACAACAAGTAGAACATGAAACCAACCAATAGAACAAGAAAAAACACCTAGAAGAAAATGTAAGACAACCGGTACAACATTAAGACAAATAGTACAATATGAAAGACAACTAGAAAATGATTAAAAACAACCAGTACAACATGAAAGACAACCAGTTCAAGATGACAGACAATTAGAGAAAAAAAATACAACTAGAAAAACATGAAAGACAACCAATTCAAGATGGAAGACACCAAGAATAAAATGAAATACAACTCTATAAGAGATACAACTAGAAGAAAATGAAAGACATCCAGTAGAAAGTAAAAGACTACCAGTGTAGAACATGAAAGACGTACAACATGAAAGACAACTAGAAGAATATGAAATACAATCAGTAGTAGATGAAAGACAACAATATAAAGCGAAAGACAATCCGTAGAGCATGAAAGACAACCGAACATATGAAAAACAACTAGAAGAAAATGAAAGACAAGCAGTAGAAAATGAAAGACAACTGGAAGAAGATGTAATACAACTAGAGGAAGAAGAAATACAACTAGAAGAGGACGTAAGGCAACAGGCAAAACATGAAAGCCAACCAGTAGAATTTTGAAGACAACTTGAAGAAAATGAAAGACAACAAGTATAAGATGAATTACAACTAGAAGAAGATGAAAGATAACAAGTACAAGATGAAAGACAACTAGAAGAATATGAAGACAACAAGAAAAAGATGAAGTACAACTAGAGCAATAAGAAATACAACTAGAGGAAGAAGAAATACAACTAGAGAAAGAAGAAATACAACTAGAAGAAGATGAAAGACAACAAGTATAACATGAAAGCCAACTAATAAAACAAGAAAAACACCTAGTAGAAAATGAAAGACAATAAGTATAAGATGAAAAGCAACTAGAAAAATTTGAAAAACAATCAGTAAAACAAGAAAGACAACTAATACTTGATGAATCCCAACTAGAAGAAGATGAAAACCAACTAGTAGAAAATAAAAGACAATCAGTTCAAGATGAAAGACAACTAGAAGAAGATGAATAAATATCAGTAGTATATGAAAGACAACTAATAGAATGTGAAAGACAACCAGTAGAAAATGAAAGACAACTAGTACAAGATGAAAGACAACTAGAAGAAGATGAAATACAACCAGTAGTAGATGAAAGACAACCAGTAGAACGTGAAAGACAACCAGTAGAACATGAAAGACAACTAGTACAAGATGAATGACAACTAGAGGTAGAAGAAATACAAGAAGTAAAAGATGAAACACCACCAGTAGAAAATGAAAGACAACCAGTAGAAGATGAAAGACAACCAATAGAATATGGAAGACAACCATTAGTAGATGAAATACAACTAGAAGAAGATGAAAGACAACAAGCAGAACATGAAAGCCAACCATTAGAACATGAAAGACACTTAGAAGAAAATTACAGACAACCAGTACAAGATGAAAGACAACCAGTACAAAATGAAACTAGTTCAGGATGAAAGATAACTAGTAAAACATGAAAGACAACCAGCACAAGATGGAAGACAACAAAAAGAAGAAGAAATACAACAAGATGACAAAGAAATACAACTAGAAGAAGATGAAAGACAACAAGTAGAAAATGAAAGCCAACCAATAGAACATGAAAGACACCTAGAAGAAAATGAAAAACAACAAGTACAACAAGAAAAACAACTAGAAGAAAATGAAAGACAAATAGTAGAACATGAAAGACAACCAGTACTAGATGAAAGACAACTAGAAGAGATGAAAGATTATCAGTTCAAGATGAAAGACAATATAAGAAGATGAAATACAAACAGTAGTAGATGAAAGACAACCAGTAGAACGTGAAAGACAAGTTGTAGAACATGAAAGACAATCAGTTCAAGATGAATGGCAACTAGAGGAAGAAAAATACCATTCAAAGAAGATGAAAAATAACAACTAGAACAAGAAAGACAACAAGTATAAGACGCAAGGCAACAAGAAGAAGATGAAAAACATCTAGTTTGAAGAAATACAACTGGAAGAAAGATGAAAGACCACCAGTTGAACATGAAAAACAACCAGTAGAACATGCAACAGTTCTAGATGAAAGACAACTAGAGGAAGATGAAAGACAACTAGTAGAACTTGAAAGACAACCAGTACAAGATGAAAGACAACTGGAAAAAAAATAAAATACAACCAGTAGTAGATGAAAGACAACCAGTAGAACGTGTAAGACAAGAAGTACAACATGAAAGACAACCAGTACAGGATGAAATACGACTAGAAGTAGAAGAAATACAACAAAAAGAAGATGAAAGATAACCAATAGAACATGGAAAATAATCAGGAGAAGATAAAATACAACTAGAAGAAAATGAAAGACAACCAGTAGAATGTGAGAGACAATAAAAAGTAGATGAAATATAACTAGAGGAAGATGAAATATAGCTAAAAGAGGATGAAAGACAACAAGTATAACATGAAAGCCAACCAGTAGAACATAAAAGTCACTTAGAAGAAGATGAAAGACAAGAAGAAGAAGATGAAAGACAGTGCAAGATGAATAACAACTAGAAGTGATGAAAGAGAACCAGTTCAAAATGAAAGACAACTAAAAGTAGATGAAATACAACACGTAGGAGATGAAAGAGAACCAGTATAACGTGAAAGACAACCAGTAGAACATGAAAGACAACTAGTACAAGATTAAAGACTACTTGAAGAAGGTGAATTACAACTAGATGTAGAAGAAAATACAATTGGAAGAAGATGATATACAACTAGTAGAAGATGAAATACAAATAGTAGAACATGAAAAACAACCGGTACTAGATGAAAGACAACTAAAAGAAGAAGAATGACAACTTGTAGAACATGAATGACAACCAGTACAAGATAAAAACAACTAGAAAATGAAAGCCAACCAGTAGAAGATGAAATACAACCAGTAGAAAATAAAAGACAACTAGAAGAAAATGAAAGACAACCCTTTCGAACATGAAAGATAACTAGTAGAAGATGTAATACAACTAGAGGAAGAAGAAATATAACTAGAAGAAGAAGAAATGCAACAAACAAAACATGAAAGTCACCATTAGAACATGAAAGCCACTAGTAGAACATGAAAGGCTCCTAAAAGGAAATGAAAAGACAACCAGTACAAGATAAAACACAACTTAAAGAAAATGAAACACAACTAGTAGGACATGAAAGACAAGAATAAGAACATGAAATACAACTATATGAAGAAGAATACAACTAGAAAAAGATGAAAGACAACAAGTAGAACATGAAAGCCAACCAATAGAACAAGAAAAACACCTTAAAGAAAATGTTAGACAACTGGTACAACATGAAAAACAACTAGTACAACATGAAAGACAACAAGAAAATGATTAAAACAACCAGTTAACATGAAAGACAACCAGTTCAAGATGACAGACAATTAGAGAAAAAAAATACAACAAGAAAAACATGAAAGACAACCAGTAGGACATGAATGACAACCAGTACAAAATGAAAGACAACAAAAAGAAGATGTGAAAGACAACCAATTCAAGATGGAAGACACCAAGAATAAAATGAAATACAACTAGAGGTAGAAGAGATACAACTAGAAGAAAAGGAAAAACATCCAGTAGAACGTAAAAGTCTACCAGTGTAGAACATGAAAGACAACTAGTACTAGATAAAAGACAACTAGAAGAAGATGAAAGACAACTTGTAGAACATGAAAGACGTACAACATGAAAGACAACTAGAATAATATAAAATACAAACAGGAGTAGATGAAAGACAACCAATACATATGAAAAATATGTAATACAACTAGAGGAAGAAGAAATACAACTAGAAGAGGACGAAAGGCAACAAGCGGAACATGAAAGCCAACCAGTAGAATTTTGAAGACAACTTGAAGAAAATGAAAAACAACAAATATAAGATGAAAGACAATAAGTATAAGATGAAAGACAACTAGAAGAATATGAAAGGCAACCAGTAACACATGAAGACAACAACAAGAAGATGAAAGACAACAAGAAAATGATGAAAAATAACTAGAGAAATAAGAAATACAACTAGAGGAAGAAGAAATACAACTAGAAGAAGATGAAAGACAACAAGTATAACATGAAAGCCAACTAATAAAATATGAAAAACACCTAGAAGAAAATGAAAGACAATAAGTACAAGATGAAAAATAACTAGAAAAAGTTGAAAAACAACCAGTAAAACAAGAAAAGACAACTAGTAATTGATGAAACACAACTAGAAGAAGATGTAAACCAACTAGTAGAAAATAAAAGACAACTAGTTCAAGATGAAAGACAACTACAAGAAAGACAACTAATATAACGTGAAAGACAACCAGTAGATAATGAAAAATTAGTACAAAATGAAACACTTCTGGAAGAAAATGAAATACAACCAGTAGTAGATGAAAAACAACAAGTAGAACGTGAAAGACAAGCAGTAGAACATGAAAGACAACAAGTACAAGACGAAAGACAACTAAAGGTAGAAGAAATATAAGAAGTAAGAGATGAAAGACAACCAGCAGAAGATGAAAACAACCAATAGAACATGGAAGACAACCATTAGTTGATGAAATACAACTAGAAGAAGATGAAAGACAACAAGCAGAACATGAAAGCCAACCATTGGAACATGAAAGACACTTAGAAGAAAATTAAAGACAACCAGTACAAGATGAAAGACAATTAAAAGAAGATGAAAGACAACCAGTACAACATGAAACCAGTTCATGAAGAAAGACAACTAGTAAAACATGAAAGACAACCAACACAAGATGGAAGACAACAAAAAGAAGAAGAAATACAACAAGATGACAAAGAAATACAACTAGAAGAAGATGACAGACAACAAGTAGAAAATGAAAGCCAACCAATAGAACATGAAAGACACCTAGAAGAAAATGAAAAACAACGAGTTCAACAAGAAAAACAACTAGAAAAAAATGAAAGACAAATAGTAGAACATGAAAGACAACCAGTACAAGATGAAAGACAACTTGTACAAGATGAAAGACAACTAAAAGAAGATGAAATACAAACAGTAGTAGATGAAAGACAGCCAATCGAACGTGAAAGACAAGTCGTAGAACATGAAAGACAACCCGTTCAAGATGAGTGACCACTAGAGAAAGAAAAAAAAACCCTGGAAGAAGATGAAAAACAACAGCTAGAACAAGAAAGACAACCAGTATGAGACGCAAGGCAACAAGAAGAAGATGAAAAACATCTAGTTTGAAGAAATACAACTAGAAGAAAGATGAAAGACCACCAATTGAACTTGAAAAACAACCAGTAGAACATGCAACCAGTACTAGATGAAAGACAACTAGAGGAAGATGAAAGCCAACCAGTAGAACTTGAAAGACAACCAGTACAAGATGAAAGACAACCCAGTACAAGATGAAAGACAACTTGAAGAATATGAAATACAACCAGTAATTGATGAAAGACAACCAGTAGAATGTGTAAGACAAGAAGTACAACATGAAAGACAACTAGTACATGATGAAATACGACTAAAAGTAGAAGAAATACAACAAAGAAGATGAAAGACAACCAGTAGAACATGAAAGACAACCACTAGAAGATGAAATACAACTTGTAGAAAATGAAAGACAAATAGTAGAAGATGAAAGACACCCAACACTAGATGAAAGACAACTAGAAGAGATGAAAGAGAATCAGTTCAAGATGAAAACAACTATAAGAAGATGAAATACAACCAGTAGCAGATGAAAGACAACTAGTAGAACGTGAAAGACTAGTAGTAGAACATTAAATACAACTTGTACAAGATGAAAACAACTAAAAGAAGATGAAACACAAACAGTAGTAGCTGAAAGACAACTAGTAGAACGTGAAAGACAAGTTGTAGAACATGAAAGAGAACCAGTTCAAGATGAATGACAACTAGAGGAAGAAAAATACCACTCGAAGAAGATGAAAAACAACAACTAGAACAAGAAAGACAACCAGTATAAGACGCAAGGCAACAAAAAGAAGATGAAAAACATCTAGTTTGAAGAAATACAACTAGAAGAAAGATGAAAAATAATCAGTTGAACATGAAAAATAACCAGTAAAACATGCAACCAGTACTAGATGAAAGACAACTAGAGGAAGATGAAAGCCAACCAGTAGAACTTGAAAGACAACCAGTACAAGATGAAAGACAACTACAAGAAAATGAAATACAACCAGTAGTAGATGAAAGACAACCAGTAGAACTTGAAAGACAAACTACAACATGAAAGACAACCAGTACAAGATGAAATACGACTAGAAGTAGAAGAAATATAACAAAAAGAAGATGAAAGATAACCAATAGAACATGGAAAACAACCAGGAGAAGATAAAAGACAACTAGAAGAAAATGAAAGACAACCAGTACAATATGAAAGACAACAAGAAGTATATGAAATACAACTAGAGGAAGATGAAATACAACTAAAAGAAGATGAAAGACAACGAGTAGAACATGAAAGCCAACCAGTAGAACATGAAAGTCACCTAGAAGAAGATGAAAGACAAGAAGAAGAAGATGAAAGAAAGACAGTACGAGATGAATAACAACTAGAAGTGATGAAAGAGAACCAGTTCAAGATGAAAGACAAGTAAAAGTAGATGAAATACAACACATAGGAGATGAAAGAGAACCAGTATAACGTGAAAAACAACCAGTAGAACATGAAAGACAACTAGTACAAGATTAAAAACTACTAGAATAAGACGAATTACAGCTAGATGTAGAAGAGAATACAATTATAAGAAGATGATAGAACCAGTAGAAGATGAAAGACAAATAATAGAACATGAAAAACAACCAGTACTAGATGAAAGACAACTAGAAGAAGATGAAGACAACTTGTAGAACATGAGTGACAACTAGTACAAGATAAAAAGCCACCAGTAGAAAATGAAAGCCAACCAGTAGAAGATGAAAGACAACCAGCAGAAGATAAAAGACAACTAGATGAAAATGAAAGACAACTCTTTAGAACATGAAAGACAATTAGTAAAAGATGTAATACAACTAGAGGAAGAAGAAATACAACTATAAGAAGACAAAATGCAACAAGCAGAACATGAAAGTCAACATTAGAACATGAAAGCCACCAATAGAACATGAAAGACTCCTAAAAGGAAATGAAAGACAACTAGTACAATTTGAAACACAACTTGAAAAAAAATGAAAGACAACCCCGTAGGATGATCAGAGTCAAAATAATGATGATTTACGTAGGGTTTTGGCTTAGGTTTTGCATATTTTCTCACACTTATGTTTAATTAATTAGAGAAAAAGGCTACTGTCACCATTTTTTATGTTTTATTGCAGAAAACAGGTTTTGGGACTATTTTACATCAAATGAAGCTAGAATCGGGTCAATCGGATCAGCGACGCTCATCGACTAAGTCCCTGTTAAGGCCCGTATTGCCTAATACGGACCAGGCCCAGCACAGACCAGAAGATAGCGCTGGAAGCATTAAACCCTAACCGTCAAGGTCCTAATACGGACCGTATTGTCAATACGGTCCGTATCTGAAGGCGTCTCTTGGGGAATAACTGCCGACAGCTGTTTCCAGATCAGTTTCTTAGCCCCTACTCAACCTCTACACGTCCCTCCACTCCTATATAAGGCTCCTGGGCAGAAGAATAACTTATCTTTATAATTAGGGTTAGATTTGATTAAAGTGAGAAGAGAGGAGTGCTTGTAACCATGCCGTTCCGCGGCTAAATTCCTTTTCTTAGGGCAAGGCAGTAAACCTTGTTACTCTTGATGTTTTGATATATATATTTCTGTTGATTATGATTTCTTGTTATTGTACTAAAATGCTTTTGTGATTTACTATCTCTTCATCTAATTTCAATGATCTAGTTTGAGTCTATTAGGGTAGTGATAGTACTTTAATGGTAAGAGCAGCTATTTGTATGAATTAACCTCGTTGAGATCTATTAGGTTTATGTGAAGAAAACCTTAGCGGGGAAACCATAAACCAGACCAACAAAACGCGTACCAAATTTCATCACTTGCGTAAAGTAAATCGCAGTGATCTGTGTAGTAATTTGGGGTATTTGAGAGATCAGACATTTGCGTAAGGTAAATCGCAGTGTCCTATGTAGAATCTCGGTGAAAGATCTGTCATTCTCGCGTAACATAAATCGCAGTGACCTATGTGGTGTCTTTCATTAAACAACAACAGGAAATCAGACGCAACAGGAATATATTGTCAAGGCAGATTGAGTGGCAATGGTGTGCCGAAACCCTAGAAATTCTCATCTCTATCTTTATTTTAATTACTTTTAATTGCTTCCTAATTTACATTGATCACAACAACATCTCTTAATTTTCAGATTTCGTCTAGTCTTTCGAAAGATTGTGATTCGATCGCTCAAAGCATTGAACCAATATTCCCTGTGGATCGACCTCGAATATACTACTCGATAGGATTGTGCGCTTGCAGTCCGAACCGATAGCATTTCCTAGTTTATAAATTTTAAAAGAAACATTGCTCTCTTTTGAGTGATCAAGCTTTTTGGCGCCGTTGCCGGGGAGTAACGGTTCATTGTGCAAGGCCTCGCAAGACGTCCTTGCTTTGACCATTGAATCCAATTAATTAGAAACGCCTAGATTTCTTTTTATTTTCTGCATTTTTATTTTTCTTTTCTTTTCAATTTCGTATTTATTTTTATTTTATTTTTATTTTTTAGTTTTTAGTTTAATTTTCAGATTTTTTTTCTTTTTTTAGGACACTACACGCTGGCCGAATCATCCGTACGAAGATCCGAGAGGATAGCTAGTAGGAGAGGACAATTCGCTTCCACATCACCGATAAGAACCAATCATAGTTCTTCATCGAGTAATTCTGAAAGCGAAGAAGACTCAGATTCGATCAATATGAATATCCCACCGAACGAACCGATCAACAATGGAAGACAAAACAATGGTGATAATGAAGTTCAAGATGCAGCAAGACCCAAACTTCTACGAGACTATTGCGTACTGCGAGCGAATGATCCTAATTCTAGTATAAACCCGCCAACTGTTACAAACCGTAATTTTGAGATCAAACCTGCTCTCATAAATATGGTTTCGTAACAGCAATTTGGAGGATTTCCACATGAAGATCCACATCTTCATTTGTTAATCTTCCTAGGGATATGCGAGACGATAAAGATCAACGGAGTTACTGATGAAGCAATCAGGCTAAGGCTAGTTCAATTCTCATTAAAAGATAAAGCAAGAGCATGGTTGTTTTCCTTACCGGCCAATTCCATTCAAACTTGGGACCAATTGTTTAATGTGTTTATTGCAAAATATTTTCCACCATTTAAAACTTCAAGATTCAGAAATGCAATTACTAATTTTGAACAAAGGGACTGTGAAACATTGTGTGAGGCATGTGATAGATACAAGGATATGTTAAGGTGTTGTCCACATCATGGTCTAGAAAGATGGCTGATTGTCCAAACTTTTTATAATGGTCTAAACCCTACCAATAGGTTATCTATCGATGCTTCCCTAGGGGGAGCAATCATGAACAAGGAACCTAACGAGGCTTACAACATAATTGAAGAGATTGCAATCAACCAACACTACTGGATCCCTGAGCGAAAGAAGCCAACTCCAACACCTGGCATGTACCGAGTAGATGATACATCCATGCTGAGCGCAAAGATCGATGCTTTGCAGATGGCACTCAACAAGCAAACAAGCAGCGAACGGTAGCAGCAGTCAATGCCGCAACAGCATGTGGCTATTGTGGAGGAGCGCATGAGATGACCGAATGTATGAATGTGATGGAAACTGAGGAAGAAATGGAGCAAGCAAACGCAATCGATAACAGCTTTCGACCTCAGCCCACCTACAATACATACCATCCGAACAACCGAAACCATCCAAGTCTCTCATACGCAAACAATCCAAGGCCTGCTGCACCCCAACAAAACTACCAACCACAGCCCAATTATCAACCGAGATACAACAATCCTCAACAGAATTATCAACCAAGGCAATACAATCAACCACAGCAACCTGACATCACATCTTTAATGGAGAGATTCCTAGAGAAGCAAGACAAGGCTAACGCCGAAATCGCCCGAAAGATCGAATCCTTAACAAACCGCAACAAAGACTTAGAAGACTCTCTAAGATGGCAAAAGAACTCTCGAGTATTACACGCGGAAAAGGCAAGTTTTCGGGCCAACCGAAAGAAAACCCGAGAGAGACTTGCAAGAGCATAACATTAAGGAGCGGTACAGCTTATCAGGGACCTCCCATGCCCGATCAAACTTCCGATGAGATGCATGCAGAACCATCGCATTCCGAAGAATACGAGCCGCAACCACCGGAGCCGCCCGTATTCAAACTGCAGACAGACCTCACTAAGGAGCAGGATGACATCGTAGGTGGAGACGAGCGACAACCCGAACCTGAATACATTTCACCACCACCCTACAAGCCACCTCTGCCATTCCCTCCAAGGCCTGCCAAGCATAAGATAGAGCAGCAATTTGCGAGATTCATGGAGACCCTCAAGCAATTACAAGTCAAAATCCCCTTCACTGAAGCAATTGCAAGCATACCCTCGTATGCTAAATTTCTGAAGGAGATTCTTTGAAATCGAAGTAGACTCCAAGAATTCTCAACAGTTCCACTCAATCTGGAGTTTAGTGCGCTCGTGCAGAGTAAATTACCGACGAAGTTAAAAGATCCGGGAAGCTTCTCGATACCATGCACTATTGGCACAACCGATTTTAAGAGAGCTTTATGCGATCTGGGAGCAAGTGTGAGTTTGATGCCTAAGGTAGTATTTGACAAATTGGAATGTGGAGACCTATCACCAACACGGATCTCATTGTAACTAGCTGACCGATCAATTCGATATCCTGAAGGAATGTTGCTTGATATCCCAATTAAAGTTGGTAAATTCTGGATACCAGCAGATTTTGTGGTTGTATGGAAGAAGATGAGCAGATTCCGATCATCATTGGAAGGCCATTCCTCGCCACATGTGGGGCAATGATCGATGTTAAGAACGGGAAGATTTCACTCAATGTTGGCGAGAACAAGATGATCTTCAACATGAATAAAACCAAAGTCCCACCTGACATAAATCTTGTCTACAATTTGGAAACAGCGGACGAGTATGGCAATGATGAATTGCGAATGGATGAATTTGAAGACATCGAAGAAATGATGCACGAAGCAGAAATGGAGAGATTGTTCATTGTACAAGATGACGGTCAGATCCATCCAACCTCCGTGACAACACAAACTGATGATCTGAACAAGAGTCCTAATATCGCAAACAACAGGAATTATTCTCTCTTAGCCCTTGCATTAATCAAAAACCTACGCGAAGAACTCGATGCAATTTCTCAAAGACTGGACGAGGTCGAAGCAGTACTCGGTGTAAGTCTAGCATTCGACCCCGGACCTCAAACACCAACCGACTTCTTCGAGAAGGGCAATGATGATGAGACCACAGAAGACGCTGAAGGCGAACCACCCGACAAGCAACCCACTTGCATTGACGGGAGGATATCTGGAAGGAACTATCAAACACACCAAGTCAAGCTAATGACTTTAAACAAGCGCTTTTTGGGAGGCAACCCAAGGCCACATTTATATTTTCGTATAATTATTTATTTTCAGTTTAATTAGGACTTAAACAAAGAAACAACTCATACCCACCTTTTTCCTATGATCAGGTAAGCATACTGGAGGAAAGGCTTGATTAAAAGACATCTCGGAAGATGGAAAAATAGTCTCTGGTACGACCTGTATTGGCTGATACGGATCTTACCAATGGATACGGGGGCAATAGAGTAAGAAGACAGGAAATAAGTGGTGAATACGGCCCGTATTGGCTGATACGGCCCGTATTCGAAGGAGTTAAAAACTTAGCGGTTACTGGGTAAGCATAACGGATTCAATACGGACCGTATTGGCTGATACGGTCCGTAATAAGAGTTAATTCGGGAGATGCGAACCCGTTAAGAAGAGATGTTTGAAATCCCGCGCAAATCACGTCTCATAACTGTTAATATTTTCGTTTTAATTCCTTAAACCCTCTCTTCTTCTCTCTCCCTACTCTCTTCCCCTCCATCTCCTCTCCTTCTTCCTCCTCCATTGTTGCCGAAATCAAGCACCTCCTTTTGCCGCCGATCTCCGTCGCCAACCTCATCTCCTTCAACATTGAAGCCGCCACCGGCCTTCTTCTCCGCGCCTCAACCCTAATACGGACCGTACCAGGTCCGTATCCGACGGCCTCTCGACCCTTCTTCTCCAAACTCGGTTTTTCTAAACCCCTTTTCTGATTTCAAAGTTTAAATTCATTTTTGCATTTGTTTTAATTTAATTTCTCTGTTACATTAGTTTAGATAATCAAGTTTTATTTTCGCAAAATCACAAAAATCACAAAAAAATTAGGTTTCTGTCAAAATCCCAATTTTTACCAGTATAATACGGTCCGTATTGAACCAATACGGTCCGTAATCGTTTACCAGAGTCCAGTCCAGTGCTTAGCGTTTTTTCTTCAACCACTGTAATACGGTCCGTATTCACCAGATACGGTCCGTATCCAGTCCGGTACTTGATCAAATTCACCAACTAACCAGTCCGTAACCAGACCGTATTGCCCAATACGGTCCGTAACAGAGACATTTTTTTTTGACAAATGGCCCCGAAAATGAAAAATCTTTTAGGGGCAGTTACAAGGAGTGCCAAGAAAGCCCTCGGAAGTGCCGGCCCGAGTAGTTCACGGCAGAGCTCCTCTAGCCGATCCTCCCGGTCCTCCGGCTCGCAACCACAATCCTCCAACCGTTCGTCTTCTCATTCCGATGCACAGCAGTCGGTCAGAGACACACCAGTCTCAGAGGCGGACTATAACCCGGAAGAGTTCAACCCTCGGGATTTTGGTCTTGAGGAAGAGGACTCCGATGAGTCGATGGAAGAAGCAACCGAGTACCAACCCGTCTTCCCGCATCCACAATTCAGAAACAGTTACGCGAAGATGCAAACAAGGGAGGTCATATACCACAAATCCATCAACACGGAGACACTCGAGCGACTAGGCCTCCTTGCACAAACCGAACTCAACTCGACCGGCAAGCAGAATCATCCATCCCCAAGTCCGCCTCTTGCAAGTAATTCTTGCCAATTCCATTTTCGCGAGAGGCGAGAGTTCATCCAAGGTGACATTACCCGAACTCTATCTTCTCAAGTGCATGATCGAGCCAACACCAGTGCGATCTCACCTCGGCCATCTCCTTTGCAATCAAATCCGTGAGGTCGCCCGTGCTAAGAAAGGTAATGGAAAGATTTCCATTGGATTCGTGGCAACGATCTTGGCCAACCATCTTGCTCTGCAGATCGATCATCTCAAAGAGGCAAGCGGGCTCACACAAATTGACATGTCATGCCTTCAAGCCATGAAATTCGTCACCGGCCACTATCCAGGTCCCTACTTCTACAATTCACCAAAGGGAATCCTCCAATTCCCCTTCCGACATCTCAATCTCCGTAGTAGGGCCTCATGGAAAATGGCACGCTACGCGAGCCCGACTTATGAGCCTCCTCAAGATTACATGGATGTAATCGAAAGCCAAGCCGCAATGAAAAATCAGGCTAACATCGATCGGCAGCAAAGAGAAGAGGAGGAGCCCCTTTTGATGCATATAAGGAGGCGGGCACGTCGGCGGCCAGAGCCGGATCCTCAGGGGCGGCACCATCTGATGCCCCTACAGATGATTACGATCAGTTCATCCAAATGGTAAATTGGATGGACTCGAACCTCAAGAACTACCTTGACAACGGGAGAAAATACCCAACAAATGGAGCAGAATGGCCACTCACTTCGCCAAGAGGTTGGCGAAATCCGAAACAGCATGGAGGAGGTCCGGAGAAGTGTTGACGAGAGCAGGCGTGAGATCCAGCAGACGCGCCACATGGCACAGCAGTATTATCAGTATGCTCTCAACTCTGAATTCGAGTACCAGCCACCACCATACGGACTCTTCGACCTGTCATTCTACGAGGAGATCCAGCGACCACCACCACCTACACCACCTCAGGATTGAGGTGCAGTGAGTTGTATCTTTCTCCGTCTTTTTACTTTACTACTTCCTTTATTTTTATCTCTCGAGCATTGGGGACAATGCTTAATTTTATTCGGAGGGTAGGAGGTAAATTGACCATGTATCTTTAAATTTTTTGCATTTTAAATTCTTAGATGCTAGTAGTTTTACTCAATTTTTGACTAGGGTTAGAGGCTTTACCGAAAATCCTAGAATGATTAGATTGAGCTTTTAGCTAGCTTGCATTTTTATTTTTTTCCTTAGGAGTAGGATAATCAAATAGGAATTGTTTTAAAATTGAATTAGACTAAAGTTTAGACAAAGACCATGATACCAAAAATTCAGAATTCTAAAAATAATTAGTGATCTCAAAGTGAACAATTAATTGCTAACCATGAGTGGTGACCAAAAATCGCAAATCCTAGAATTTTTATTGATTGAGTAATTATTTTGCAAAGTCTTTTTAAACTTGATAGTGTTTTAGAATACCCATTTATTATAGAAAGACCCATAGCGAAACTATGCAATAATTCCTTGTATGAATGAATACTTGGAATTGTTGTGTAATCATGGTGCTTGTAACACAAAAATATTTTATTTTACAAAAAAAAAAAAACGAAAAATACAAAAAAATCAGAAATAAAAAAAATAAAAAAATAGAAAAATCAGAAAAAGAAAAAAAATAGAATAAAAGATCGAGGATAAAAGAGTACGGGTGCCTACGCAAGACTGGTTACCAATAGGCTCGAGAAACCTCCCAATTAAATTCTTGTACATATTTAATTTTTCAAAAAAAGTCACAAGTACCAACACTTAGTTGTCTAC
>JAJGRW010000997.1:0-42569 GCA_025461045.1 Carex parvula | reverse complement strand
TCTTTGAGCAATATGCTATTTTGTATATCTGCAGTGGACATCACTTCATGATGAAGGTAGTTTGAGTGAAAAGAGTAGAAGATGATGGGCATCATAAATTTTTTACTTCAATTGGTGCCATCCTAAAGGTATCAATACAAATTGAAGGTAAGTAACAAAACAACAAAGCAAAACATTTCCTTTTTAGGTTGTTAGCAACCAAACATGCATTCTGACAAAGGCTATAAGCTATGAAAAGCTGTTTAGTTGTCTAGTAAATTTACGCAAAGAGGTTCCAACCAATTTCCTGTAAATTAAGATAGAAAGGCTAAAAATTCCAACTTTGACAAAATTATAAATGCGACCAAAACAATCTCTGTCTCTTAAATTGAACATTGACAACAAATGCTTGTTACGATTATAAAGCTTCATCTCAAAATACCCTCAAACAAAGTCCTCTCTTACCCTTTAAAAAAAAAATCCCCTCTCTAAGCAATTTAAAAACTAAAACCAAACCAACATTAGCTGATTTCAAAAGCCAACTGACATTGCAACTGTGGTGTAATAATTAGAACATTTTTACAGTTGACAGCTTTTGGAAAATTGGTTCTACACAAAGCAAACGGCAGTGAAAGAAGGTAGAACTCTTTGTGATGTGGTAGGAAATTCGTTGCCTTACGTGCTTCTTGCGGCCCGCAATGTAAATGGGCTATTATTTTTTGGGCCTCCTGTCTTTGATACAACGGATTACATTTTCATGTTATGATATTTTAAACAATGGGCCTCCTGTCCTCTGCTTGAGCTGGACTCGCTGCACATCACTGACATTTTGAGATATCAGATATTACCACGAGTCTCCGTAAAATCTTTAATAAAGCTATCTGATCAATGCTAAGCAAGGAAGAGGTTCTAATTATGGGGTAATGTGATGAATTCATATCACCTGGAGCTGGAGGTAAGTCAAATTTCTAGTTTAGATTAGGACCGTCTGATTAGTTTTGGAACGAATATTAAAGGAATTCTGTGCATTCTATTTCGCACCGGATCGGTCTGGATTATGATCAAACGGTCTTAATGTAAAGTTAAAATTTAAGTTAATTACCTCAGATGATCCGGACTCGGAAGGTTATTGTATGACCTAATGAAGTGGAAAGACTTATTCCAGTAAATAGGTCAGGGAGGAATTTCTTAGAATTCACATCACCTCAGGTTACCTGACTCAAGCAAATTATGATCAGACAGCCCATTTAATATGATACGAATCTCAAAACATAACCCTACAGTAAATAGGCACTGGATTGAGTTTGGCCCAGATAGAACTAATCTGGGCGGCCGTTGCAATTTGCTTGAGTCAGATACCTGGGAGGATATCTATCCAATTTCTTGTGTATTCAGAGAAGTACCAGTGCGTAACATTTTTTTTTTGTAAGAAAGTGGGCATAGCCCACCGATTTTTTAAATCACTCCAAACAACTGGAGTATATTCAGATCATTATATCAAATAACATAGTCAAAAACTTTAAATTTAAATCCTAAACAACAACAATCAGAAAAAGGTCCAACAACAAAAGCATGCATCAAAACTAGAAAATTAAAATTTGTTCCTCTAGTCATAAGAACCATCATCAACAAGGCAAAAGAAACCATAACAATCCAGGAGAGAATCAAGGAGGTATGCACCAAACACATGGGTTTGGTACTCCAGCATTTGAATTTGTTCTCCCCTTGCCTCTGCCAAGAATCTCTTCTTCCCCTAAAATCTCCAAGTCCTGACAAGGCATAGAAAACACATTTTTAAGGAACAACACGTAACATATCATGACACAAATTTGAAATTTTTTAGTAAATCTCACAATAAGTTGATTTTATCATAGATGATAGTTACCCAAAATTTTTAACTGGTTCATTATATAAACGGACAGTACAAATTTGTAAAAACTGTTATATAACATTTGTTAGGATGATTTATGAAAGATGGTACCAAGATATGGATCGATGGCTATATCATCGACGTAGATTGGACTTGTTGACAGTGCTAACTACCTGTTCACTTTTATTATTTGGACCAAGATTTGTAAATAATTCACGAATTATTTCTTTCCACTCGTACCTTCTCAAATGAATCGATGAGTTAAACATATCTGAATTATTCTCTTATTATTACTCTCAAATTTCACTAATTATTTTGGAAGTTTGCCCTAACTATTCACAAATTTTGTTTTTTTTATTTAAGTTTAAAAAATTGGTATTTATATTATACTGAAATCACGATTTTAAACCTAGTCGGTAGTTTTTCCGAATATTTTAATTTATGGAATTATCAGTTTGACATGAAACTTTCATTGATAGTAAATGATATTTAGATTTGATTGACGTCTCAGAACTGCAACTGGTAAAAGGACAAGTATCCTCTCCATTACTGTAAAAGATTTCCTTCACTTTACGGTTTGAGATTAACTCTCAGCTGTTTTGAGATTCGGGCTAGCACAGGGGCAGTATTATTGGGCTTTGAGATTCGTGCCAAGTTAAAAAGAACGGTCCAGATCCAGTAATTGTAAAAGATTCCTATTAGAGTACCGGAGAGGATGTAAATTCACTGGTACAAACGAGTCAAACAGTGTATATGGAAATACAAGCATGAAGCATGACGCTTCTCAGCTTCTGCAGAGCCTTTCCTTGCCTTTGTCAAAGATAATAATAAAATAAGAAGCCATATAATTTATTGGCTCTTTACATCATTTGACATGACATGATATTGTTGGAGTCAGAAGCTAAAATTCACAATGGAGCATGGATTCATTGTCAGGGTTGATTGACCTCGTTAAAAAAAAGGTTGCTTAACAGAAAGGCATCCCATGAATTTGAAGCATCAATAATGCATTGTGTCTGAATTTGAACATATTAAATTATTGTCAGGACTAAAAAGTAGATTTTTTATTTTTCAGTAATTATATAAAAATGATATAGAATATAAGATAGATTACATTCTTATTTTGGTTCCAGCGAAGAAACTAATTTTTTTTTTTCCCACGTGAACAGTAAAAATGGAAGTGCAGCCGAACAGGTTCTTAGAGACCATACTGAAAATTTGAATTCGCAATCCTAAAAGAGCCGGATCTTTTTCTTATTTCCTAAAGGAAACGAAAAAATATGTTACTATGAGATCCAAACTATCTAATACTCTAGATTATTTTTATATTATTTTTATTAATAAAATGTTTGCAAAAAAAAGTGGGATTGAATGGAACATAATTTTATAATGGTTTAAATCAAAAAACATTTTTTTTAATTTGTTCTGGAAATAAAATATAACAACAAAAGTACCGAATTTTTTTTAATATAAAAAATACGAAATTTCACAATCTACATCTGTATTGGACAAAATTCCAAAACTACACAATCCGCAAAACAATTCTGCGGAAATTCAATGAATTTCCGCAAAATTATTCACTGGATTTGAAAACAACTTTCTACAAAATAATTTTACGGAAATAGGATTTCTTATTATTTTAATTAAATAGAAGATGTTATGATTTTTTATTTTTCCTTTCGAAATTCATTGCACTCGCCGCACAATGGATCTCACAAATCCACAGTCCATATGAGCAAAACCAAAAAAAAAGTGCGTCAGTATTTGTTGCACTAGATTGTACACTAATTTTGAATGATCACGAGAGCATGAACAGAGAAGCAAAACAAAATAGAAAGAGATATATAGACCGGCCTGTTTAGTGCCATCATGAGCTGACATCAGTCAACAGCGACAAAATACAATAATAATATTAATATATACCTGATAGTCTGATTCTGATACCACTTGTGTACTATTCTCTCATGATAGCATGCACTGTTTCGTTGTATTGCTTGTCGATCTATCACTGGTTTTGCTTCGTCATGTACCGCAAGTAGGTTTTGCACTGTGCCACATTTGGATTTTGAAGGAGAGAAATGAAGGTATCGTTAGAGATGGAACAATATCTGTATAGCACAATGGAAACAAGGAAGAGGAATAGAAAAATATGTAATGTCAAATCCGAATGAATACTCAAAAAGAATCAAATCTACAGCTCCTATTCCTACCTAAACCATGACATGTAACCCTACCAAATGATTTCCTTGCTATTTTCTTGTTTCGCGTTCGTACAAAGATATCAACAATAAGATAATCATTTGTTACACGGATTACTTATTTATATTTTTTTTAAAAGAATATAGATATTTTATATATTTAAAATGATTTTTACTTAGGGGTGGTAACAAGCTGGGTCGGTCCGAGCTAGGTCCTAGCTCAGCTTGTTAATTCTTGACCGAGCTACAGCCGAGCGAGTTGGACCTAGGGCATCCGAGCTAAAACTTTAGCTTGAAATCGTGACAAGTCAGCCCAAGCTAGCTCGCTGGGTTTGGTTGGATCTTATTTTAAAAAAGAAAATAAATTCTACAAATTTTCTGGATCGAGTTGAACCGAGTTGGACCGAGCTAGATATTATAAAATGCACACAAAATCATACAAATTAACAAATTGATGCTAGCCGAGCTAGCTCGCGAGTTGACGAGCAAGCTAGGCCCTAGCTTGAACTCGTTAATTCTGGACCGAGCTAGTGGCGAGCTTGCTCGTTAACAGCTCGGTCCAGTAACGAACGAGCTGTTAACGAGCGAGTCCGGTGCGAGTCACGATCGAACCACGAGCTACGAGCTTTTTTGCTACCCCTATTTTTACTAGAAAAGTTAGTAAACTGAATATATTTGTATTTTTTTAATTTAGAAAGATAAATATATTATAAATTTTAGAGGACAAAATAAGTAATTTTGAGTAAATCGACATCGAATTAGTGTGGGTTGCGTAAGACAAGCAAGCCTGCTGAGCTGAACAATCTATCTAGGTCACGTTTTGCATTGGAAACCAATTCAATAATAATTTAGTAACCTGTCTGCATGCAACAGAGTATGAATCTGCCTTTTTATTTGTTGGATGGAGATCAGATGATTTAAGATGTTATAAAAATCTTTCTGATGCCTTTTGTGTTAATTAATATATGTCTGAAGTGTCACAAAAAGTAAAAAGTAAAAAAGGTAACCAATCTTTCTGACTTGTTATCGTTGGATATCACGTGCGGCACAAATGCGCTAAACATATTTGGAATTAGAGGGTCTACATAAAAATGAAAAGGAATAAGCTTATCAACTAGTAAGAAGTCCCTTGTTGGGAAAAAAAAAAAAAGGTGCATGATATTTTTCAATGAAATTGTCAAATTGTGCTACATGAAAATAGAATAATTACTCATTTTAGCATAAAGAAATTATTTTTCTCGTCTCAAAATCAGATTGAGCCTGAACAGTCCAGATCTTTCTAGTTTATAAATAAAAAAATCAATTTTTCGGAAAAGAGATTAATTGATTTTTTTTCTTAGAAAAATATATGAAACCACACTAGTTGCAGGGTTCTAGAACCACATTAATATTGCGGTTCTAGTGTTTTTCAGACCCATTAACTCCATCTTAATCAGTATATATATCCTTACACCTTGTTTGGATGGAGAGTAGAGGAAGGAAGGGGAGGTGAAGAATAAAAGAGAATGGAATGGAATAGAAATGAAGATTAACATATTTAATTTATTTGTGTTTGGATGATTAATGAGGAAAAATAAATTTAACTTTCATTTCCGTCTTATTTCTTATTTGGTTGATCAAAATTTAGAAGGTTAATGAGAAATTCGGTGGTTGTAGTAGTTTTGTGACAAAAAACTTGTATGAGAATTATATAAGTAAGATATTTATATTTTTTGTTCTAAAAATATTTGCAACAAAATTTCCATCCATTACACTCCAAATCGGGAGGGTAACCAATTCTATTGATTATAATGATACAAGATCAAACCTTTCACCTTCTATACCCTTCACCTCCGACATAATTTTGTCAACCAAACACGATTCGACGGAAAATTTTATTTTCTTTCCAATCCCTCACTTCCTCTACTCTTCATCCAAAAGTTTTATTTAGAGAAACCGATGCGGTTCCAATTATTTTTCGAAGAAAAAACAATCAATCACTATTTAGAAGATTTAATGTTCTAATTTTTAAATTATATAAATCCACTTACAACAATCCCCCTCCAAAATTTTCAATTTACCTCGGTACCATGGCCAATCTACTAAATACAGCAAAAATTGGGCTTTGTGATTCTACATCATGATTGGAAGTACTGAACAATTTAATAAGGGGAGAAATTTGGGTCCGATGGGCATCGGACCCAAAGTGGGTTCGATGGGTATCGGACCCAAAGTGGGTTCGACGGGTTCTCCCACCGTCCGATCTGCTTTAAGATTCGTGTACGTAACTTTTGTATTTGCTTTAAAATTCGTGCGCACAAATCTTAAAGTGGATTGGATGGTCCCAAATCCATCGGACCCAAGCCTTTCTCTTTAATAAGAGAGGAGAAAAACGGCGAGGCTATGCACCTAATTCTCCACTACGCAACTCGCAAGACAACACCCTGACCGCTATACACTTATAATTTGTACAGATCCCTAGATTATCTCCACATTTGTTGCTTCTCTTGGCCCCTCCTTCTCTGATATAATCTCCTGTTTAGTAGCTGCTGCGTTTCCACTTTCGTCTCTCTCTACTGTTTTGATTTCAAAATGTGAAATCAAATTCACCGACTTCTTGTTTATGAATTCATATCACCTGAGTTTGGATCTGCACTTGAATTCATATCTCCTTTGGTGATAACTCAAATTTTGAGCTTAGATCTGTAATGTCCGATCCGCTTAAGCACGAATATTAAAGATGTCACATGCATTCTACCTCAAGCTGTATAAACCTAAAGTTTAGTTACCTCAAAGGATCAGGACTATTCTTTATATCACCTAAAGTACTTCATCTTTGAGTTTGAAACCGGTCTGTTAGATATAGGGCTGCACAAAAAATTCGTAGTTCGTAATTCGATTCGAGTTTGATTCGAAAAAGTTCGTACAAAATTTGATTCGAAATTGAGTTCGTTCGAAATTAATTCGAACCAAACTCAAACTGGACCTAGTTCGTTCGAAATAGGTTCGCAAACCAAACTTAGTTCAAAATTAACTCAAATGTGAACCGTTAATTTCCGCTGATAATGAACTTTAATGTTTTATTTAGGATAATATTTGAGTTTGTAATAATTCTAAGACTTTGGTGATTGTTATGTACTTCTATTGATATTTAAATTGTACTTTGAATACATTGGATATTTGAAAACTTTGGTAAAGGCTATTTGAAAAACTTTGGATTATGTGATTGAACTGAACTTTGGTGTTTGATATAAATTTTGGTATTTGTAATGAACTTTGATATAAACTTTGGTGTACTGTGTAATTAGAATTCAAAATGCCTGAGTTTTTATTGAAGTGTTGAAATTTCGAACTATGGCCCAGCCATAAGTCATAACTCGTAAGTCGTAACAAAATTCGTAAAAGTTTCGAAATTGAGTTCGTAAAAAATTCGATTCGAAATTGAAGTTCGTTCGAAATTAATTCAAACCAAACTTAGTTCAAAATTAATTTAAACCAAACTCAAACTGGAGGTAAGTTCGATTCGGTTCGGTTCGTTTGCAGTCCTAGTTAGATATATATTAATACAAATCTTAAAGTGTCTTGTACATTACATCTTTGAACCGGATTAACTCGAATTCTGATTGGACGGCTCAGATTCAAACTCAAACGGTGGGGTAATGCAGTGGATCTGGAATCGCACATTGACACTCATAATAGAATAAAACTCAAAAGGCTTAATATATACTATTTGAATAAGACTAGCATGCTACATGTAGCATTGTGACATGTTGTGCTATTTTTTTAAGAAAATATTAGATATATTTCAACAACGAATTCAAATCATTGAATAATCCAACGAAAGAGTAGAATAAGATATTTATATGTTTAAAAAAATCACATTGCTTCATATATATTTTGTATAAAATGAAACAGAGAAATAATACCCTATGCTATGTTGTATAAAATCATTTTCTTCCAAAATTATTATATTCTGTATTGATTCCACATTCTATGTTGCTTTTTAATTTGATTTTTGATCCAACTATTTGGTTACTCGTGTTAGGATTGGATAAATTAGGAAAGCGTCTCTCACTTTTTTCATCTTTTGGACACACAACTTTTTTGAATTAATATTTTTTTTTATCAAGAAATAATATCTGAACTAGTTAAAATATAGTTTTTTCGGACAAAAAAATATTTATCATGGATTTAATCATCTTTTCACTCTAATGTTTATTCTACCTTATCCAATTATTAAATACTAGACCATGAAAAAATTAAGAACTCTATTGATTTATCTTTTGCAAGTCTAAATTTTAAGATTAAAATGGAAAAGTATAATAAGTTTTTTTTTTTAATCGTAAGCATAATTGAAAATTTGTTAGTATAATACGTTCAGCAAGGAATATGTTAAAAATCAAATTTCACCGACAACCATGAAAATTGACGAAAAATTTGCATTAAAATCGAAATTTGTAATATAATTATGTTTATTAGTAATTGAATCGACTATATCAAATTTATTACAAGTTTTTCTTAAATAAAACAAAAGGGAAAGGAAAACAAATTCATCCATGTTTCAAAGTCCTTATCTATGGGTGCCTCGCTAATTTTTTTTTTCTATTTTTTATTTCTTCTGGTAGAGAAATTTAAGTTGCCATTTTTATAGGGAGTAAAGAAGAGAGAAATCTCCTGAATAAGTTCAAGTTAAAAGGTCGATCAATGATTCAATATATTCAGTGTGGTTCTTGTTCGTGATTCTACCGAAAAGACATTATTAAATCAGATTCAAGTAAGAAACATGTTTTGGACCGATCCAACACATGTTTCTTACATGATTTTGGTTCAATAATACCTTTCCGGTAGGATCACACATCGCCGTAAAACCGGCTCAATTTCTACAGTGTGGTCCTGATGTTTCAATTATTTTTGTTATAGATTTATCGAGGCATGCACATTTTTTTTCTCAAACAGTATTAAATTATTTTCATTACAATGTCATTAATTTTATTTATGAGATTCATTGACTACTTTAATGTATTTCATTCTCATTCCAATCGATAACTTATAGATTAAAAAAGGCTAACACGAAAGTTTCAATTTTGTGAAATTAAGAGGAATTAATAAAAACACGAAGTAACATACATTATATGCTGAAAGTCATTTTGGTGAAATTAGATGAAACTAAATTTTGAATTAGAATAATTATTTTAGTACCCGCGCTACAGTACCCGCACTGTACCCGCACTTCCATAACTGTAAGGTTGCGGTCCCCACAACTACTGATCTAACTAACAATGTTATCGGACCTTCAATTTTGAATTTCAAATGTTCCTTTCTCTCCGTTTTTTTCTTTTTCGAAGGCTTCGGCGATTTTGAGGCGACTTTAGGTCGATTTGGAGGCGATTTCGAAACTGGAAGCGATTTCGTGTGGTTCTCACAAGTTTAATCGGTGATTTTGAAATGTGATCAGCTAAATTAATATTGTTTCTTTTCGATTTTGTTTTTGTTCTGGTGAATTAATAATGATATATCGTTTCGTTTCTATTTCAAATACACAATCGTGTTTCAGTGTTGCTGGATTTTGAGATGTTTGTGACAATTTGATTTGCGAAGATGATGATATTGTCTATTATGTATTCAGATATAAATACTTGATGTGTTCAGAAATAAATACTTGATGTGTTCAGATATAAATACTTGGTAGTTCAGATATAAATACTTGATGTGTTCAGAAATAAATACTTGATGTGTTCGGATATAAATACTTGGTAGTTCAGATATAAATACTTGATGTGTTCAGAAATAAATACTTGATGTGTTCAGATATATATACTTGGTAGTTCAGATATAAATACTTGATGTGTTCAGATAAAATACCTGATGTGTTCAGATATAAATACTTGGTAGTTCAGATATAAATACTTGATGTGTTCAGATATAAATACTTGATCTATTCAGATACAAAATTCATTTTAATAAAGTGGCAGTTACAATTTAAAGTTAAAAAAAATTAATAACAACCAATTATTAAAAATAACGTTATATGGTTTAAATTATTTATTTGAAAAATATATAATAAACTTCCGTTGGGCCGATTATTATATATGAATTCATATAAAACCATAGAGAATACTAATAGATTACAATTAGTGCAACATATATACATATTGTCTTTTGTACACATGAAATCCCATATGATCCATATAACATATACTTCTCAAGATCCAATACAATGTTTGTATAAAAGTTATGTCCTTACCACTTAGTAACCATGGAATCACGGATCCACTCATGATCCACTCATGTTGCCAAAACTCATGTTGCCAAAACTCTTGGTTATGATCTAGTTTGGACCAAAATTTCATACAAACTAGTTGTATTAGATCCAACATATAAAAAAGAGAGTGTCCATGTGATCCATGACATGATGTCTCTTGGTTAAAGGTCTCCAACATTTCAACTCAAATACTTTTTTAAAATTCTTATTCATCCAACGTAATATAGATATAAATACTTTAGTTCGTAAGTATAAATACCACAACCTTATAGTTATAAATACTTTGTTTCGTAAGTATAAATACCACAAGAATAGAGATATAAATATTATCCGCACATAAGCTAAGTCATTGGTCAACATTTTTTGTTGACAATTTTAGTGGTCCCCACATGTCGTTTATTACCCACACATAAGCTAAGTCAACGTTTTTTGTTGACAATTTTAGTGGTACCCACATGCCGTTTGAGTGGTACCCAGATGCGGGTACGAAGCGAGGATTTTCAAGAAAAGATGCGGGTACGGTTATTTTAGGAAATCATATATCATATATGTAGTTCATTGTATAGATATAAATATTTCACAATGTTACTATTAATACTTGTAAAATAAATTACAGTTTTGAAAATAGTTGCGGTCCCCACAAACAGTTATGGCAGTTTAGGTGCGGGTACAGTGCGGGTACTCATATCAGCTTCCTTTGAATTAATAAAAAAACGAAGTAACCTCTTGTTTTTTTTCTGATTGATGTAAAAGCTTAAAATTGGGTTAAGATATTGACAGTGCAATTTTTGCTTCATGCAATGCATTAGTTATATACATTCTTGTTTGAGTTCTATTGTTTGTGTGTTGTACGAAGAAAAAAATGATCTATCGTCTTTATTCTAAAATTGACACTTTTCATTGGATTGGACGTCACAACGAGTTGTTGTTTTCATGATATATTTAGAAATCTAAATATGTTACCTATCCGATCATACTATGGTATTTTTAGAGGAAATTTTTTATTGGTAGTAATTATTAGAAAATAAGAGAGACAAACAGTAAAAGTGTAGTAATATTTATATTGGTAGTAAGATCGGTAGCAATTTTATCGATCTTAAAAATAAAAAAGTTTAGATCGGTAGGAATTTTACCGATCTAAACCAGTTTGTTTTTTTTTCTTTTAATTATTTCTAGTAAAATATATTTTTTGCTTTACAAAAATAGACAAAGTACCTTAAAATTTAGATATATAAAAATATTCCATCTATTTTTTGAAAAACTTTTCATATTTTACTAGAAATTAAATATAAGAATTCTCTCCATCTATACATTAGATTAAAAAAAAATTAAGATCGGTAGAATTGCTGCCGATCTTACTACCAATATAAATAACTGTACACTTACTATTTGTCTCTCTTCTTTTCTATTAATTACTATCAATAAAAAATTTCCATCTCTATAGAATAATTGTTTAATGCCAATTGAAAAATACTAAATATAAACAGAAAATACAAGACGTCCCAAATTTAAAAATGAAAAGGAAAAAAATAAACAAAGGATCAAAAGCCTTTCGTTGAAGATATTTCTCGAGGTGGTTATTATTATCGAGTTCGAATTGAATCCTAACTCAAAGAATAGGGAACCTCAGGTTGTATGAATTTTATTGTCACCACAAGTTCATAATTTGGTAATACTTAGCTAGCTATCAGTTTCGACCTTCATCAATCACAAATTCCAAGAAATTAATGATAGTACTTAACAGTTTGATGGTTAACATCTAATACAATTTTCACTATATTAATTGGAGATAGGCCCCTTCCGAAAATTGTTCTAACTATTGCTTTTTTTTTTTATATAAAAATTCAGTAAAGTATTGTTTTATCATGTAATTGATTTTTTTTTTTAATTCAAGACTAAGAAATTAATCAATTTTTCGTTAAATTTTATGATATTTTACACACATATTGTAATTATATCAGTACATGTGTTTATCACTATTTATAATTCAAAGTTAGAACCACAGCTTTAGTGTAGTGGCATGAGTTCTCGTCTCTTTTTGAAAAAAAAAATACAAATATAATTTTCGAATATAGCAACTAAAAGCAAAATCTATAATTTAGAGTTAAATTCTAAAATATTTATATTTTTGATTCAGTAGAAATCTATTTCAGACTCCATTGTTATTTTTAATTTTTTAATTTTTTTTATTTTTATACTGTTAAATTATTCTGATTAGCACGAGATGAAAATGCATTCAAATTAGGTTAAAGCCATAAGTTATTTTAACTAAATGGATATTATTAAGCTAATTAAATCTTACATGGTAGCGATCATGATATAAATAAAGACATTTTTACATTTTTTTAAGAAAAAGATGAAGATTTAACCTTTCAAATTACAATTTTTTAAAAGATCGCCATCCGAGTTTCAAATTCGTGACTTTCCACATGAACAATCGACTACGATATTAATAAAATTTTATCGTTTGCGACGTCAGATGGTAACAAATGGAGCAATAATCTCATTGGGTACAAGTTTCCTATTGG
Organism: Carex parvula; assembly: GCA_025461045.1. Classification (NCBI taxonomy): domain Eukaryota; kingdom Viridiplantae; phylum Streptophyta; class Magnoliopsida; order Poales; family Cyperaceae; genus Carex; species Carex parvula. Next base: position 29,753 of record JAJGRW010000997.1, on the reverse strand, counting down.
AGTTAAAATTAAAGAGTGAGGCTACGGTACTATGTATATATAGTGCATATTGACTTACATTATGAAAGTCTTAATGATTGATCTGAACCGTTCAACATAGTCTCCATATGAATATGTACTTGTAAACTATTTTAAATTTTTTAGAAATTTTTTTACTATTTTTTTAGATTGGTAGAAAATCACTTGATCTGAAAATTCTCAACCATAAAAAAAAAAAGATTTTCTATCCATCTAAAAAAATAGTAAAAATATCTAAAAAAATATAAAATTTAGTTTACAAGTACAAATAATAGTTCATATTGACTGTTAGAATTTTGAAAACAAAAATATTAATCCAATGGACCAATCCGCGCTATGCACAATATCATAGCCTTACTCAAATATAAATTCAATAATGAAAATATTTGCAGAGGTGAAGTTTGAGGAGATCATCAAGTAAAACAAACCGTTCATGTGTGAAAAACGTGAGCAAACTCGGTACTTTAGTCAATTTGGAAACATATCTCCAAGTAATTAAATGCATGGGGGCAGAAATTTGGTGACATGCGAACGATCATGAAAATTTAAATATTTGGATTTTAACTTCCCACCAACTGCCTTTCTACCGAATTCAGATCCAGTGCAGTAACCCAATTTTTGAGTTTTGATCCAAACCGTTCAAGGTGCTCTAATACGAATCTTAAAGAACCTGGACCCCACAAATAATACTGGCCCCCTGAGCTACCACCGAATAGGCACCGTACACGTCTAAACTCAAAAATTGGGTTACTTTAGGGGATCCGGACTCCTTTCTACCACTCCCCGTTGCGGACAAGTATCTTCTCCATTACCGTAAAAGATACTCTTCACTTTACGGTTTGAGATTAACTCTCAGCCGTTTTGAGATTCGGGCTGACGGAGACGGCAGTATTATTGGGCTTTGAGATTCGTGCCAAGTTAAAAGAATGGTCCAGATCAAGTAATTGTAAAATATTCTCTATTATAGTATCGGGGAAGATCTGAATTCCCCCGTTGCTCCCCTTTCAGAATCAGACAAGTATCCTCTCCATTACTGTAAAAGATTCCCTTCACTTTACGGTTTGAGATTAACTCTCAGCCGCTTTGAGATTCGGGCTGACGCAGGGGGCAGTATTATTGGGCTTTGAGATTCGTGCCAAGTTAAAAAGAACGGTCCAGATCAAGTAATTGTAAAAGATTCCCTATTACGGTACCGGAGAAGATCTGAATTCTTCAGAATCACTATCTTCTTCGTTTTCTTTTTTTAAATATATAAAGTCTAATCGATTCAGAATCACTACTAAAAGATTGTACCTTCAATTGAACTTTAATAATTAGTTGCGTTCATTGCTAAATTACTTATGTTGACTTATTTTCACCACTGTGCATCTTGTCTATTACTAGTTTACTACTAATAGTTATCTAAATGTTAAAAAAAAAAAGTATTAGTTTGTTTTCTATATAGAGTGTAGATGAGCAGAGTTTAAATGCACTATTATATTATGTTCTATTCATGTTCTCATATCGTTTATTACAATTTTCAAAATCTAAACAGGTGATCCTAACCGCTCAACACGATATCCATATTAAAATGTGCTTCAAAACTAAATTTTATGTTTTTTGGAATTATTTACTATCTTTTTAGATAGATACAAAATCACTATTTTTTGACAAAACAGTGGATGGTCCAAAAACAATAATTTTGCACCTATCTAATAAAGAATAAACAAGTTCTATAAAATACAAAATTTTGTCTCCAAGTCATATTTAATATGAAGATAGTGTTGAGTTGTATAGATTGTTCTATTTGAATTTTGAAAACAGAAAGAAGAATGTGAGATATGGATGGACCGATGGAGCACAAAATTAATAATGTATTTTAATCCTACTGTAGATATTTTAAGTATAATATATACAATTTGAAAATCAATTAGTTAGTCATCTATCAAGCAATTTCATCAACCCCAATATGTCCTGACCTAGTCCCTATAACTTTTACTAAAATCAGGATTATAAATATATCTTTTTTTTTAATGTAATTTTAGACCAAGTTGTCTAAGACTGATATTATGATGTTTTGTGGAAGTAACCATGCATTACAAAATTGCATAGTAGTGTCAATAATTAATTTAAAAATTAATTATTTGAATTGCATGCATTCAGTATTATCATTTAAAAATTATTCCCTTTCCAATTTGACAACTATATAACCAACTATAAAATAATAAAATATTGAGTAACATCTTACAAAACATTTAATTATTAATTTTTTATATTTCATATTTTACTTTGTCCGATTTATTTTATTTTTTATAGAAATTTTTACTTCATGCATAATCAGATTATAGGACTAGTTTTAATTTATAAATGAAGATGAAAAAAATATGAACTAAGTATATATTATCTATTTGATATTTATTGGAAACTACATATTTGTTAAATTATATATATAAAAAAAGTAAGAATAAAATTATTAGAATTATTATAGTGATATTACAATCAAATTTAATAATATTAAGCAAGTTAAGAGTTATGAGATAATTATCACACCAATAATAAGCCAGAAAGTTGCTTGTTACAAAATAAAAATTCGGAGGATCTCTTGTTATAAGTAAAAAGTTTAGAGAAATATCCTAAAATTACTCAAAACAAATAAGAAAAATAAAAATAAAATTAGATTTGTTTATGGTCCAATAATTTTATGCTTGTAAAATTAAATAGGTTCAAGTTTAACTGGTACATAACTTGAATTCATATCCAGTGCAGTACTGTAATAGGGAATCTTTTACAATTACTTGATCTGGACCGTTCTTTTTAACTTGGCACGAATCTCAAAGCCCAATAATACTGCCCCCTCAGTCAGCCTGAATCCCAAACCGGCTGAGAGTTGATCTCAAACCGTAAATAGCTAATTGTAAAAGAGAATCTTTTACGGTACCGTCGAGGATATGGATCCACGTAACTTTCGGAACTATACAATTTTATTTACACACGAATAAAGAAAAATTGTTGCAGTAACTAGAAAAATTACTTTATAGGCACCTAATACTCCGAACAATTGAATTGGAGCAGAACCTACAAAAATAGTTTGTAAAACATATCATTTAATTATTAGACCGGCGTAGGTTTGACGTGCATCGGACCTACAATTAGATTGAACTGGTTTTAAGTCCGTCTGATCTGTTTTCCGGTCTGAGTGAATACACACTAATATTAAAGCAAAACACACGGATCGTAAAGCAGATCAGATGGATTTGAGGTCCATCGAACGTAAAGTAATTCTGATATATATGCACAAAAATAATTCATGTTGAATCATTATGTTGGCATGTAATTCTCCTTTTTTTTTTTTTAACGATCACCAAACAATTAAATAAATCAGGAATTATTTTGATTACAAATTTTTTAGAAAAATCATCACCATCAAATATCAAGTTCGGTATAAATTTTGAAAACCGTTGATGAAGTTCGGTATTGAGTTTGAACTCAGTTTTTGGTCTATTCTTCTTATACGATGCCACAAGTAATCCATTTAGGTATGAAATGCTTATTAAAAAAAATTAAACCGGATTTCAAGTTCGGATTCAAAAACAAAAAAAAATTGAAACCTAACTTCAACTTCGGTATAAGAAAGAAGAAACCGAACTTCAACTTCGGTTTGCCTTTTTCACTTTTTTAAATTGAAACGAATAGACCTATGTAACCATTTGTGCAGCAATTAAAACCAAAGTTCAATTTCGGTGTGAGAATTTCATACCGAACTTCATCTTTGATAAAAATAGTTTCTCTACAAAAATTTATAATCAAGTTGGGTTCTGAATTTTTTTTTTTTTTTTTTTGTGATGATTTCTAGAAACATTCTAATTCTCCTAACAACTATATTGAGTACAAACCTGTTACCATATGGGCCGACATTTTTATTAATATCCAAAGCTTAATACAAATTATTATTTATGCCCAGAATCTCATCTGATTTCGAAAAATGCCTAAGCCGGTCAGAAAATGGCCGGCTTAGGAGTAGGAGTAAGCCGGCCATTTTCTGATCGGCTTACTCGGTTTTTTTTTTTTTTTTAGAGACTATGAAGAGCAAAATAATAAAATTTAATACTGAAAATTTAAATTTTTTATTTAAATTATTTGATAGATTATTTCTTTTGATATATAATTAGCATATTTATACTAAAATACACTAGATTACTGAAAATTATGTTGAATTACACTATATTAAGTTAAATTACACTAAATTACATTACATTATGCTAAAATACGGTAAATTACGCTAAATTATATATGAATAGGGACGATATCTTCACTGAAAAGACGAAAAACGACGAAACTTTAAACGGTCATAAAATGGCGCTCGAGTGTCCGATTTCAGCAAATGACCGCTTTTCGGAAAGCTTGCGAAAATGCGCATCTGTCCGTGTTAGCTATGCTAAATTTCAAAATTCAGAATCGCCAAAAAACAAAGGGAAGAGCCTCAAAACTTGAGTTGAAGTTTCTGATTAAGATTTTTATTTCTATTATTCAATCCAAGTAGCTCAGTAAATTAGTTACATAATAAACTTGTAGAATACCAATTTTTACTATTTTCAGAATTTTTTTAGTATTTTTTATGATTCATGAAAGATGGCACAGAATCGGTCTATTTTAGCGTAATTTACCATATTTCAGCATAATTAGCTAAGTTATTGTAATTTAGCGTAATTTAACGTAATTTAGTGTAATTTAACATAATTTATTGTAATATAGTGTAATTCAACATAATTTCAAGTAATCTAGTGTATTTTAGTATAAAATATGCTAATTATAAATCAAAAGAAGTAATCTAACAAATAATTTAAACACAAAATTTAAATTTTCAGTGTTAGATTTCATTATTTTGCTCTTCATAGTGTCTAAAAAAAAAAAAAGTAAGCCGGCTATTTTCTTGCTGGCTTGGGCATTTTTCGAAATCAGGTGGGATTCTGGGCATAAATAATAATTTGTATTAAACTTTGGATATTAATAAAAATGTCGGCCATATGGGATATGAAGCAAAAATTTAACATGAAACCGTGAAAAGATGAAGGCAAGAAAATGAGACTAAATAGTATTTCAATTCTGATGAGTTCCAGAAAGAAACAGAAAAACAGAAATATAGAATCTCAATTCTGAGGCAAACAACAAACGCGCGTGCGTGTCCGGATCTTTAAGAATAACTCAAAATTTTTGTTTAAATTCGGACCATCTAATCAGAATTCGAGCCAATCCAACTTACGATGAAATGCACGAATTATTTTAACATTCGTGCCAAATTTGATGGGACGGTCCGAATCTAAATTTAAAATTTAAGTTACTTTATGGAATTTGAATTCAAAACTCCCTTTCTTAGGAGTACTAAGATTCCTGAAGTAACTTAAATTTGACTTTTTGATCCGAATTATCTGATCAGAATTTAGACCGATTCGATATGAAGTATACTTACATAGTTTCTTTAATAATCATATAGATTCTGATCAAATGGTCCGGATGTAAACTCAAACTTTGAGTTACTTTTGGGATCCAAATTCTCGACTGTGACAGACTGCGTAGATTATGTGCTTGAATCTCAGACAGCAACGGTTTTTTTTTTTTTGTAATTGTCTGATATATAGGGGTGAAAACAGTATGGATAATATCTGATCTGTATTCTATCCGTACTCGAAAAATTAGATGTAGATATATGATTCGAATATCCGTGTGGATATGGATACTAATATGGTTTTACATTTTAATTATCCGTATTTGAATAGTAGATATATATAATATATTTTAATATATATTATGAAAAATATTGTCATTCACCATTAAAATTAAATAAATATTATGAACTTTAGTATTTTTTTAATATTTTTTAATATTATTTTAATTAATATCTGATCCGATCCGTATTCATATCTGTATCCGACTGATATCCAATCCGTATCCGTATTCAAAAAATTAAAAAGAAATATGAATATGATTTTATGAGTATTCGCTCCGTTTTCACCCCTACTAGTATACTATGGCGATAGTTGGCCACACATTTTTACATTCTTGATCAACCACAGAGGATCAGATGCAAGATACAGACAAAATGTGCAAAACGACTTTTTTTCTCTATGATCTCGATGTCTAAATCTAAACAATCTGATTTAATACTGATGGTTTTCATGAATGGTCTAAATTTAGTGGACCATGCCATCAATGTTGGTGTCTATATAGCTACTGCATATCTACCAATTACAAATCCAATCGGTGCAAAATGAGCTGGTAAAGTTTGATTCAGACTGATAAGAAATTTATTCAAAACAAAAAAATATTTTAAATATGAGATGATCTGAGATCTAACTGAAAACAATCCAGGATCCAACTTAAAATTTGATCCGACATGAACTTGGATGACCTAAAATATGAAAAATGTCTCACATAGATCAACTTCATCCTGATTTGATCCAATCCTAATTAATTACTCGAAATTAGGATATAATGTGAAGCTAAATGACCTAGAAGTCCAATCAGAGATTAAATTATGATAATGAGATATCTGACTTAATTAAACTCGTGATAAATTGAAATCCAACAATAATACAAAATCAAATTAATTCAGATCGATCGAGACCACCCCATCCCGGTGCAATTCTCTCTTTCTTTCTTTTTTTTTTTCCAAAACTTAGCATAGGCTGCTAAGGTGTATACATCCAACATAGTCGTCCACCCTGGTGCAATTCTCGCTCTCTATTCATGGCAGCGTTCTCCGTCTTTCTTAGGATTCGTATCCTCTGCATTAAAAAAAATCTTTTAAGTTAATGTATTTGAACTATTCAATTCGTTTTAAGATTCATACAAACTAGATCTACACTAATATCAAAGAACTCCTAAAGTATAGATTGTGGCTGGATTGACTCCGTCTAAAATCAAACGGCTGAGATGAGTTAACTCAAAATATACTCTTATTCTTAAGGGACTAATACCATTATACGAACTACCGTCATTTTTGCTTGGGATCGTATGTAATTCTGATTCATATGGCATTCCGTGTGCAGTACCAGACCGCAGATATATATTTGGGCAAAGCGAACTTCAGGTTTCATTTCTATTCTTTCTAAAATACTAGACACCGAATGTAACAGAATATTTTTGTGCTAAATATATTGTTTAGATTCGGACAATCCAATCAGAATACGCACGGATTGGATTTGGAGTGATCCGAATTCTAATCAGATTGTCTGAACTGAATCTAAATAAAAATATTTTTTTACCTCAGAAGATATGATTTCTCAATGTGCTCCCTTCCAATAAAAACCAATCCCCAAAAAAATCACTGAAATTAGTAGCAGGCCACAGGAACAGTAATCATGATGTATGTTTTTAAAATCCTTGACCTGTTCCCTCCCCCTGTATTTATTGCCAACAAACCCGTCATTTTACCCCCACACAAAGCACAATCCGCCCCTCCATCAAATCTCTCCTGTCTTTCTTTTTCCCTCTCACTTCTCTTGCTTTCAAAAATCAAAACAACCCATTATTACTGAAATTCATAACCTAACCTAATTCCCACCTCCCTTCCTTTATATCCTCACCATCTCTCTCTCTCTCTCTCTCTTCTCTCCTCACAACCAAAATTAAAATGGTCAAAAAGTTAGGTCTAAGCTCTTTCTTCTCCAAAACTAAAGACACCTCACCACCACCTCCATGGCCATGGCTTTCATGCAATAACCCAAGAACCAAATCATTCAGAGATATCTCTCCAACTTGCTTATATTCTACCTACATTGATTCGACCGATTCATGCTTCACGCATTCGTCAACCCTAACTGAGTCAGAGAGTTTCTCCACCTCATCCGAGCCATCTACCAACGACCCGCTCGAATCCCTCGTACATGCAGTGAAATCTGACCGTTTATTTTTTGAACCGGGTTCTACAAACTCGATTTTAGAAGAGGCTAGAAAAAGCACGCAGATTAGTGATGCATGTGGACTTGAAGCGTGTGCATTTGCAATAGAATTGGAGTCAGAAGATCCATACAAAGATTTTGTAAAATCAATGGAAGAAATGGTGCTAGCAAATGGGGTTAAGGATTGGGATTGGTTAGAAGAGATGCTTGGATGGTACCTAAGCGTGAATCCAGAATGCGCGCATGGGTATATAATTGATGCATTTGTGGATTTGCTTCTGGGTTTTGCATGTAACTGTGATTCCTGCAATTGTTCTTCATCTTCTTCATTTTCCTCTTCCTCGTATAGGTTTGATTTTAACGAGGGAAATGGAAAGGAAGTGGAAGAAAGCGTGACATGATTTTTTTTTTTTATCTGCTTCTATTGTTTAACAGGTAAATATTTTAACAGAGCAGTTCTGGCTTCATGTAGCACATGGTCTTCACAATCAAAACAACATGTATAGGATTTGTGCATTGCGTGAAGTCAAAATAGCTCTGTTAAAATCGTTACCGTTATTTAACTGTTACAATTAGGACATTTTGGTGTATAAATTAGTTAGCTGCAAACATATTTTACATGTTTCCCATTTTCTTTGAGCTTAATATTTTAGATACGATGGCACATATGACAGGTATTCTTTGTTCTTGTTTTTTCTAAAATAAATTTGTGGCCTCTATTAATTGCTCAAAGCATGACAGAGTTTTATTTAGTAAATATAGTAGTATGATACTAGATGTGAAATGCCAAAGAAAGAAAAACAGGTACCGGTCGAGACTCGAGATCAGTAATAGCAAACCTGAGAGAAATAATTTGATACATAAAAAACCTTCTCCATAGAATGTACGTGTATGTGCAACCAGTAAATCGTTCTAGAAATATAAAATGACGGATATATGGATTTCATATCGGAAGCAAACAAAATGAAGTTCCAGGCTTGTGGTCACATGAGATAGGTGATGAGTTTTCAAATTTTATGAGATGGGAATCGGACCATGATGATAGGGATAAAAAGATGAAAAATAAATAAAAATAAATGCAAATACAACCAATAGAGTGTAGACCGTTGTATAAGGGCCCGTATAACTGTGTGTAAGGCCTTTGTCTGTATTCTTGTCGTATGGTAGTTGGGTATAAAACATAACTAAAGAATTCGTCTGAATTTTAAGAGTAAACTAGAGTGTGATGTGTTCATTAAGAGAGCTTGGTGAGCATAACTTCAAAAGTCTATCAGATTAGCTTTAAATGGTGAATTTGCGTGACCGACGTGTCCGGTGCCTATTCGAGATAGCGTAGGAGCCAGTATAATTTCAGCTTTGCGATTCGTGTAGAACGGATTTGAGCAGTTGAGATTTTTTAAAAAATCACACAAAATATGAGATATCTCAGAAGATGCGAATTCATTTGGAGCACCCATGTGGATCAACTTTAGTACGGGCCAGGCTCAAGCTGCATCAAGCCGTAAGCCGATAATCTAATTCGAATTCACATGCATAGATCAACATATCAATTTTCAAAAAATATATTCAATATATAATTAAAAAAAAACGTGATACTTATTGGATTCACATTAAGATATTACCCAATTCAAATCCGAAATCTATTAAGAATTTGATTAGTAACGTTATCTTAGAGTATCTACATCTCTGAAACTCTTAAAGTTTCTAAATAACTGTTAACTACTTTTAAAAAATTATAAACTCTGAAGTTTCTAAATGTTCACATCCCTGAAACTAAATTTTAGAGTTTCTAATAAGCCACATCATCAGTAAATTAAAATTGATAAGCCACATCAGCAGTAAATTAAACTAATTTTAGCAATACAGGCCAATCGTTTTACCACGTTAGAGTTTATAAAAGATTTCTTAATAAAAATTATTGAGAAAAGTTGCTAAATAAGAAATCCATCTATATCTCCGAAACTGGTTTAGCAACTGCCAAGTCAGATTAGAAACTCTAATAGTTTTAGAAATGCAGATGCTCTTAGTATACTTCACTTTATTTAGATGTACTCAAACCTGATAGCCACTATCAGGGTTTAAAAAGAAAAAAAAAGTTATCTTAATATAGTAAATATGATTAAAATTATTAAAAAACTATATTTCTTAAGTACGTTTACAGAAATTAAATAATAATTAGTTTAATTAAAGTCATGACTCTCAATCTTAAATTTTGTAATATCAAATAGTTATATTTATTCATGTTACCACAATCTGGTTTTAAAATCGCTATGATAATAAATATAAATCTGCATTTAAATCCTCAAAATTATATTAAATATGAATCTCTATATGAATCATGTAATATCTTAATGGAATCGAATTTGAATTATATAAAAATTCAATCAATTATGTTTATTAGCTTTTAACATTTCGGAAATAAAACTGAGATTTGATATTTAACATTTGAAATAATATTGATCAAGACATAGCAAAAATTCTTTTTTGAATACTTTACAGATGCTGCGAAGTCGTGTGGAAGAATCGAACTCTCGATTTTTGAGTAACTTAATGAAGAATTGCATCTTTCAAAAAATTCTTAAAATTAAATTTTAGGTTACGCTATTTAAAAATAAGATTAACCTCTAATAGATTCTTTCTAAACTTAGATTTAGCCAAAAAAAAAAGAGTTCGCAATTGATCGAGAAAACAATGGATCAATAATTACTGACATTTTACGCTTACTTGTTGTTGCTAAATATCTCGTCAAATTAAATATTATTGAAAAATTCTTAAATTTTGCCCAATTTAGTTATATATGCTAATTAATTTTGCGTCGGCAATTCTCAAATAGCCTCTATTTTTGACACATCCAAACATATCCTTGGTTACTGACATGCTGTAGGAAGAGTTATAATTGTTTTGTACTCACATAAATGTTTTTCTTTTTATTTAAATGTGCTTCACAACGTGGTTAGAAGGAGAGCAGCTTGGGTCTGATGCCCATCGGACTCAAATTTGGATTCGATGGGTTTGGAACCGTCTGATCTGTTTTAAGAGTCGTGCGCACGAAAAAGCATATGCAAAAGTTGCGGCACGAATCTTAAAGCAGATCGGACGGCCATCCAACCCATCGAACTCACTTTGAGTCCAATGGACATCGGACCCAAACTGAGTTCGGTTAGAAGAGGAAAGGGCGGGGAGCAAAGGACCGAACCAGGTTACTCACTGTTGAACAGTCAATTTCAAAAGATACAAGAGAGAAAAGAGGAAGCAATTTGGGATCTAACGTCAAACGGACTCAAATTAGAGTCCAGTGGGTTTCTAGTTCGTACAATCCGCTATAGAATACGTGCGCATTAAATCTGTCCGAATATGTACGCGAATCTTAAAGCGGATCGCACGGACTGAAAATTTATCGGACTCAAATTTGAATCTTATAGACGTGATTCAAACAAAAATGTTTATCAATGGAGAGGGGGTGAATGTTTATCCAATTGTATAAGAATCAAAATAGAACAGGCAAAAATATGTGATCTCTATCCGGTAACGGATTAGAATTGTTGTCAATTCCTTGGAATACTATTATCCTTTGCAATGGATTATTCCTCTCAGGCTGTAATGATTCTGGTATTGCTCTAAACCATTAATTAGCACCCTCTGGGATAGGGGTGTTCAAATGGATTGGTTTATTCGGTTTTAAACCGAACCGGCAAATTTTGGTTTAATTGGATCGGTTGTTCGGTTTAAATGGTTTGGTTCGGTTTTGAGATCTCCAAATCGGTTTGAATCGAACCAACCGGTTTGATAAAAAATGGATCGGTCTATTTTTGTGGTTTATAATGGATCGGTTTATCAAAAACCGGCTTGTGTGGTAATAAAAAATGTTATCGAAATTGGTTTGAATCGAACCAACAGGTTTTGAAATGTTTATTTGTAACTTGAAATGTTTGTATTCGGTTCAACCGAACAAACCGAAGTTTAAATCGGTTTAATCCGTTCGGTTTTAGATCGGTTTGAAATTTTAATTCGGTCGGTTAGGTTAGATTTTCAAAATTCAGTCCAAACTGCAGTTTGACAAAAAAAGTTCGGTTTGACCCGAACTGACCAGTTGAACACCCCTACTCTGCGATGCTCGGTAACTGCTTTGGAATTGTTATCCAAAATAATTGTTTCCATATCATTTGGCGTTGATTCAATGCCCTCAGCATTGATCCACCATAGAATATATTCAAATATTTTTTCGAAACACCTACACCAAAAATTCCAACGCATATTATAGTGTTTGTGGATGCAACATTTCCGCAGCCGTAGGTCCTCATTTCGTCGGTACCAATTTATCGTCCCTTATTATTTCCATTTTATTATGAGTTTCCATTATTCTAGTCTAGATCTATAATTTATGGACTTAATTTCAGTTTACTTTTAGGTAAAAAATTACACTCGAGATAGGTCCGATGCCCTAGGTCCGATGGACATCGGACCTACTCTAGTTCGATGGATTTAATTACCGTCGATTTGCTTTAAGATTCGTGCAGAACGCTTTAAACTTCGTGCGTGTATGTTTCAATTTTCGTGCACACAAATCTTAAATGAAATCGGACGGTCATCATGCTCGTTGAACCTAAAAGTAGGTCCGATGGGCATCGGACCTACTCCGTTCTCAAAAAATTATAAATAATTCCGCACGAAATTATTATTTTAAATTTTTTACAGAAAGTATTCGGACTGTCCGAACTGTACTGGCACGAATATTAAAAGGACAATGTGAATTACAAGATATAGGCCGATTCTAATCGGACGGTCCACATTTCAAAACCCAAAATCTGAAATAATGCAGAGAATACGAATTCCTATTCTAAACCCTCTTCCTCTACTGTACTTTTATATTGAAATTAATTTCCAATATTAAAGTCGACGCATTGACTACCAAGTTTGGAACTCGGGATTAGTGAGCACCTCTTTAATTACACTCATGAGATACCCCTTCATTAATTTATGCTGTAATTAAAAAATGTTCATGAAATCCGTGAGAAACCAAGTACCTAGCTTGCCCCCTTGTATTTGTCATTAATTAAACGTTGATAGCTACCGTTGCTTGCCTTGAATTTTCCCACCTCTTTTCATTCAAATTGGAGCACAACGGAACAACTTAATTAGTCCAAAGCTGGTGGAAAATTTTATAAAATATATTTTATGTTTTTTAAAGTTTAAACAAACTGCTCTCTTACAGTAAATTTTTCCTCGCTTCCAATTTTTTTTTCATATTTTTGCAAAGTTATCTTTCAATTTTCATAATAAAAAAAAATGATTTTCAGCACCTCATAGTTAAAAAAATTCAGCTTTATTTTTTAATATAATATGTATAAAATATTATATTTTTACGAGAAATTCAATGTTCAAAAGAATACGCTTCACAACTTAATTAGAAAGTAAAATATTAAATTTGCAACACTAAAATTTTGAATATTAGCAATTGCTTCAAAAATCAAATTTGAGGTGTCCAATTGTGTAGCTCTGAATTTTGAAAAAATTACTAATTTTTAAAGTTAATTCTATGGAAAAGAGAAAATTTCTTGATCATTCAATATGAAACAAATCAAACCAGTTCGGTTCGAATCTTATTCAAACTCAAACTCAAATTGTGTATAGGTCATTCGAAATTGGTTCGCGAACTATTTAGGTTCGAATCGCAAATTAACATGTACCGTTCAAATTAGAGCAATGCCAGTGGCTCGGTGCAAAATTAAGGTTTCATTTCAAATAGGTACAAATAGGTACCTGATATGATTAGATAAGATCCAATGCAATGCCTTTTTTTTTATGGTTGGCGGCGAAATGCCGCCAACAGATATATTGATACTTAAAAATATTATTTACAAAAGCAAATTATAAAAACATCAAAATCCCTACAAATACAAAGTTATTCAGCTCGCAAAATAGTCAATCCAATGTAATGCTTAGTTTAAGCTATTCAATTTTCAAAAAAATAACTAAGGGCAGTAGGGCTGCCAAAAAAGCTTGCAGTTCGTGATTTGATTCACTTCGATTCAAAAAAAAATTGCAATTAACTCGTTCGATTCAAGTTCGTTCTGAAACAAATCAAACCAATTCGGTTCGAATCTTACAAACTCAAACTCAAACTAGAATAAGTTTGATTTGATTTGGTTGGTTTGCAGTCCTAATAATTAGGTACATTTTGTTGAAAATTTGAAATCAGTAAAGGTAATTTGTTTCAAGTTTTTTAAATGTTTAATGGGACTTCTGCATTATGTACATTTTGTGCGGCTGCAAGGTTTTAATATCTGAAGCAAATTTCATTCACTGCCAATGAACTTATTGCTATTTTAAGCACAGATAAGCTGGCAAGGAACCAGCATCAGCATCAGTGCAGTATTGCAGTGTTGTATACATAAATGTGGTGAATTCGGAAGTTAATTAATCAAAAATTTGTTTGGAAAAGGCATATTTATCACAAGTAAAGTTAGCTTGGTGAGCATTATTTTAAAATTTATTGGTTTGATTTTAAATGACAAATTTAAACGTTTAAAATCAATCTAATTTATGAGTAAACGTGTAAGAGAAAAAATTTGCAATTTTCAAATTTAGTTAGGATAAAGTCAAGTGGTAAAAAAAATGAAGTTTTATAAGTCATTTAAATACATTTATTTTGTCATTACTTTTTGAGCATTTGACTTTGTACTAAATTAATTCGAAAATTTTAAAATTTTACATATACGCTTATTACTCGTGTGAAGTGAATCAGTTTCAACAGTTTGAATTTGTCATTTAAACAAACATAGCACATGCAAGCTTTGCCGAGATTTTTATTAATATCCAAAGTTAATTAGAAATTAAAATTTATGACCAGAATTTCCGACTTTCGTAAAAAATGCCCAAGCCGGCCACAAAATCGCCGGCTTACGTAAACAGGTCATTTTGTGGCCGGCTTACTCCTTTTTTTCCTTTTTTTTTAGAGACACTATGAAGAGCACAATAATAAAATCTAACACTGAAAAATTGAATTTTTTGTTTAAATTATTTGTTATATTACTTCTTTTGATTTATAATTAGCATATTTATACTAAAATATACTAAATAACTTGAAATTATGTTGGAATTACACTATATTACAATAAATTATGTTGAATTACACTAAATTACGTTAAAGTATGCTAAATTACAATAACTTCGCTAATTATGCTGAAATACGGTAAATTACGCTAAAGTAAACTGATTTTGTGCAATCTTTCATGAATCATAAAAATAGTAAAAAAATCGGAAAATAGTAAAAATTGGTATTCTACAAGTTCATTATGTAACTAATTTACTGAGCTACTTGGATTGAATAATAGAAATGAAAATCTTAATCGGACACTTCAACTCAAGTTTTGAGGCTCTTCTCTTAGTTTTTTGGTAATTCTGAATTTCAAAAAACAACATAGTCGTCACGGATGCATGCGTATTCGCAAGCTTTCCGAAAAGTGGTCATTTGCTGAAATCGGACACTCGAGCGCCGTTTTATGGCCGTTTGAAGTTTCGTCGTCATTTTTCGCCTTTTCAGTGAAGATATCGTCCCTATTCATATGTAATTTAGCGTAATTTACCGTATTTTAGCGTAATGTAATGTAATGTAATTTAGTGTAATTTAAATTAATATAGTGTAATTCAATATAATTTCAAGTAATTTAGCATATTTTAGTATAAATATGCTAATTATATATCAAAAGAAGTAATCTAACAAATAATTTAAACAAAAAATTTAAATTTTCAGTGTTAGATTTCATTATCTTGCTCTTCATAGTGTCTCTAAAAAAAAAAAAAAGAGTAAACCTGCCATTTTATGGCCGGTTTGGGCATTTTTAGAGGAAGTCAGAAATTCTAGGCATAAATATTAATTTCTAATTAACGCTGGTTGGATATTAATAAAAATGTCGGCAAGCTTTGCTCTGTCTATCACATTATTATATCATTCGTAATAATATTTGCAAATTATGAATAAGACCTATTTAATTCTTAGTACTTTCAGATTGCTGTAATAAGACCTATTTAATTCTATTAAAGGCCCTTGGCAGCTTCTGTCAAGATATCAAAAAAAAAAAAAATTGCAAATTATGAAACAAATCCCTTCAATGGATTTCCGCCCGTCTTAAAAGATTGCTGAACTCATTGTTTAAGATTTGTGCTGAATTTAATGAAATTGAAATTGATGCACATTCATATTTCATAACTTTCAGATGGTCCAAAATTTTAGATCAAAGTGATTTTCTATTTATCTAAAAAAAATAAAAAAATAAACATATACACTGAAAATGTAAAATTCAATCTCTAATTATATTTCATATAAAGATCGCGTTTAAAGATTCACATCGACTGTTTAACATTTAAAAATAAATATATGAAATCATAGTATAAATTAATCCGTAATCCGTAATTTCATATTAACATAGACTCATTCTTTAATCCTTTTAAATATCCTTTCAAATGTATCAATTGTCCAATTTTCGTTTTCAAATTATATAAAAGAGGAGGGTTCAAATGCACCATAATTTTTGTGCTCCAATATGCTCCATATTTTTTATCTCTATTTTCAAAATCCGAATAGTTAATCCGAACTGTTCAACATGATCTTCATAATAAATATGTTTGGAGACCAAATTTTATATTTTTAGATTTTTTTTACTATTTTTTTAGATAGGTACAATATCACTTTATCGGATGGTCCAGAATCTCCTTAAAAAGTGATTTTGTACCTATCTAAAAAAAAGTAAAAAAAATTTAAAAAATGTAAAATTTGGTATCCAAGCATATTTTATTATGAAAATCATATTGAGCGATTCAGATTGATTATTCAGATTTTAAAAATAGAGATAAAAAATATCATATTGAAGCACTAAACATAGTGTATTTGAACCTTCCTCAATATAAAATCTATGTTGTTAGTTAATGCTAGATACAATATATCTGATGGACATGACATCTGTTGCTATGTGTCATGATGGTGTTTCTGTGTTTACCAAATCAGCCAGCTTTTCTTAGATTTTTTCTTTTTAATTTGAAACCCTTAGGGGAGCTTTTCTTAGATAATGAAATGATGCTTACAGGTCGTCCTTTTCTTGTCAGAACTCAGAAGCCTGTACAGTGTACAATAGTCAGCCAAAACCAATTTTGCAAGAAATCGCTTTAAAACAGTGAAAAAAAAGGTAAAGCAGGTTCATATAGAGGTCCTCTGCAATTTCCTGATTGCAGAAAAAACGGAGTCAGAGTGTCAGACTTTGAAATTATTGATTAGAAAATATATATTAAAAGTTAATAATGTAAAATTTTTATGTAAATAAGAAATTAATTTTACAGTATTCATAGTATTTATTTTAATTTTATATAAAATTAGAGCTCTCGTCGGAGAATTTTGTCGTAATTTTCATGAAACATTGGATCATGTTTAATTCTTAAACAAATCAAATTATGCAGAAAATTTTTAGGAGAACTTTGATTTATGTCTACTTTAATAGATGCGTTATAAATAAATAAAAACATTAGTTCAACAGATTGTATTAACGCTATTACTTGCTATAAAGTTAATTTGGTAAAACTTAAAATATGATACAAATAATTATCACAACAGATGTCATTTTATATCTGAAATCTGATCAATTATATCACAACACATGTCTTTAACTGAATTAAATGCACAACTGCACGTGCATAAATGAATGGTATAATATTCAGTAGTCACTAATTAAACCACATTAATTCACTATATCATATATAAATAAGCACTTTTTATCATTTAGGTAATAAAAAGATATTAGCAACACGAAAGCTCTTCCTTTTCATATCCTCCGAAAAGATCATTTTTTTTATATTTATTATTATGTTGGATATTGAAGAAGTCACAGTTGGTTTCTCTAGAAAGAAGTATATAATTCTGGTTAATATCCTAAGTGATTTCGTAAGACTCGTACAAGTTGATAACAGTAACCGCACTATAACCATTATAACTATTTGAGAGATCGCAAAAACTCCAGCACAGAATTTTTATTCTCTACTAGAATGGTGTTTTGTGAACTCAAGCTCCAACACAAGTTAATTTCTTTTAAAGTAATCATAAAAAAAAATTTGAAGCGCTTAAATATAGGAAACAAATTTAACAACAAAATATATGAAGTTGCAAGTTAAAACTTCTGTCGTTATTACAATATTATCGTCTTTATGCATGTTGTCGTTATAAAAAGTTAAACAACAAAATATATATATGAAGTTTTTTTCCGAGAGAAAAAATAAATTATAATAGTATCGTAGTTATGCATGTTGTCTAAACTGTTGTCTAAGATTAAAACTTTTCCTTACAAGTATACAAATCAAATTCGACTGATCAAACTTCAAATCAGATAAATCAGATATCGTATCATAACTATACATATATAGAGAGGTTAGCTACTCTAACTTATATAAGCATATGAGAGCATATACTTATAAGTTAATTTTGTGTTTTTCAAGTTCAAATAGTTGATTTGAAGCGCTCAACATTTCTCCATATTAAAATGTGATTGAAGACCAAATTTTATATTTTTAGAATTTTTCTAAACCACTATTTAATTTTGTTTTTTAAATTATTATTTTTCAGAATTTTTATAGCATACACTGTTTTAAAAAATTTCTAAAAAATTAGTTAAAAGTTTCCAAAAAAGTATAAAATTTGGTCTCCAAGCATATTTTAATATGCCGAACATGTTGAGCGGTTCAGATCACTATTTGGAGTTTAAAAATACAAAAATGAGTTATAAGCATATGCCTTCATATTCTTATATAAGTAGAGTAACCAACCTCTATATCTATATATATATATCACTGATGAGTCTTTCAAATTCATCAAATTCTTCGGCGAGTTTAAAATATATCAAATTAAATTGATTTCAAATGTAAAATTCAATTTTTATTTTAAATCGATCTAGTGCATGCATTTACTTATAAAATTTATATATTTCGGATTAATATAATAGAAAATTTAAACAGTTAAAAAATAAAAAATAAATGCACTAAAAATAGGCTTAGAAACTTCTTTGATCGATTGAGAAGAATTGGATTTGCAGTGCAGAGAAATAGCCCGAAACCTAGCTAGGTCTAACAACAAAGATCGATCCTACCTTCTGTACATACTAGCGAAGAAAGCAACGCCCCAGGCCCCCAACAAGTAGACAATACGCAACAACGATGTAAATGAAGAATAGTAGAAAGGATATACAATAATGCTATTGTTTGGTTAAAAGTTTAATATCCATGTACGAAGTACAGTACTCGCCGGGGTAGATCCAACAAAGCAAGAAAAGGCTGAAAAGAAATGCTTCTGTCGTTCGACTCTTTTCGGCTATGAAATGTTGGGTGAGAATCTGCTGCGATCCGGGTACTGTGAACAGTATCCTGCAATTTCTGTTTTTTCAAATCCAGCTGTTGAATTGTTTCAAGATACGTGCACAGAAAAATCAGCTGTTTTGAAATACGTGCACTAAAAAGTTGGACGGCTGGATTTAAAAAAACAGAGATTGCAGAATTACTATGCTCAATATTCGAATCACAGCAGATCTCAATCCATGAAATGTTACCTACCCATCATTACTTGTCACGCACCTTACAAGCGACTCGTATACTGTACGCACACATGCATACGCACCCACACAATTAATTCTACAGTATAGTTCATGTATCATTGCATCATGTCACACGCTTTGTCTCATTTCACAAACTAGTATGTTCACATATGGCACCAGGGACTGATTCAGAATTTCGATTATGGATTGGCATAATATATTAATAATAGTATAAATTTTTTTCTCCTCACAAATCGGAGTATAGTAGCGGATAGGAATCTAAAATAGTTACATTACACACAGTTCTGTCATGGCATGACATGGTACGTGTCATGACTCGCATTTCCCGTGTCATGACCATTCACGTGATGTGACCATCTTTCAAAATTTTGGTGCGACACAGCACGACACACGAAAGATTTGGTCACGTGAGTTGCATGTAATTAGGACAGTTAGATCTTGATTGAATGGTGAATCTTGAATAAACTAACCTAAATTATTAAAAAAAATAGTTAAATATGACCAAACGTGACTGGTCACGGCATGACTAATGTTCTGTGTTGTGACCATTTATGTGCCCTAACTATCCTTCCAAATTTGATCACGGCACGACACATATAAATCTGATTCAGTCAAAACACGACACGTTATTCAAGTCATGGCGTGGCTTGTTACGGCACGGTACATATTTAGATCTCTAGTAACGGATGTCTTTTTCTCTTGGCGAAATAACAATTCTTCTGGGTGGAGTAGCAAATCGGACCACGTCTCTTTCTCTATTTTACGCGAATCAGTCTGAGCTGACTTTCTTTTCGTTGTAATTTTCTTTTACTGGACCGTGAATTCAATCTAGGAGTAGGCATTATTTCTATCCCAGAGTAGACACAAGTATAAAATAATATTTAATCTAAAAAAAATTCAAATCCAGAAATAGACACTTGCCTACTCCTGACTCTCTTTAATTTGGGTCCGCCAATGTGTGGCACTAATATTATATGGTACTTTTTTTGGAGTTAACCATTGAGGATGATCATAATATTCATAGGAGGAGGATTCAAAGCGTCTCTATTTTTATTTCTCATTCATGCCTTACTTTTTAATTTTCACTTAACAAATATTTTAAAAATTATATGTTAAAATAAAACCACTAGAATGTGATTTATATTATTTTTTCCACATGCACATAAAAAATTTATCACTTTTTAATTTTGTTTTTATTTGAATCAATAAATTAAACAATCAACGTCTAGAATTTATCTGTAACGGTGTATTATTGGAAACTCTTTATACCTATAAAATATAATATATATCAAATATAACGATTTAGAATTAAACTTTTACAGAGGCTTTTGAACTCTTGATACCAAAGGTTTAAATAGCGTTTATCGCGTCATAGCGGAATGGCTGAAAAAACGGCGCTATGGCCATATAGCGCCGCTATAGCGCGAAATAGCATGCTATAGCGAGGCTATATGGCCATAGCGTCATAGCTTTTTTGGTCCGAAAACGCTATAGCGCGCTATTTAGAACATTGCTTGATACCGATAAAATATAATATATATCAAATATAACGATTTAGATCAAATTCTTTGATACCGATAAAAATCAACGTCTAGAATTAATCTTTTACATGTGCACAGAGAAAATAATATAGATCAAATATAACGATTTTTATAGAGACTTTTGAACCTTCATCTGTCTATCAATGCAATAATGTAAGTCAAACTGTCAAAAAAGAAAAGAAAAACACTAGTAATGAAATTACTGATTGATCAGTGCAACTACAAATTCTTATAACTTGTGCAAGTATGCTGCTACAATTTGACAAATATTTCATTAAGCAGCAATCCAAGCTTTACAGATTCTGACCTACTTATCACTATTTTTAGTAGTACTTGCAGTAGAAATGCATAAGATTTAACAATTCCCCTAAAGTAGAGACACATAGTTTAGTTACATAAAGTATCACGATAAAGTTAGAAAATTGGCAGTCAAACCAAACTGCTCCATGGTTCAAGACACCAACTAGCGCATATGAAATTAAACTAGATTGTACTAAATAAAAACAAAAGAAATAAACTAGAGACAAGGTGAGGGAGGAGAGAAGAGGCCAGTCCACAAATCAGCAAAGACATGGAGGATAAGCGGGTGATGATGTGGCGAGTTGAGCGAAAGGAACTGGTGTAGGAGCTCGTTCAAATCATCCCATGCGTAGATCTCCTTCTCAACTATCATCTGCATCATTGATTCGCGAAAATCCTCATACGGCTCGGCCGAATCAACGGTCACCGGCACACTCTCTCTAACTACCCTGCCATTGTTGCAAATTCTCTTCTTTCTTCTAGGTTTTCTTTCTCTGGTGGTATGGTTTGGTCGGCCTTCGTTGAGGATGATAGGCGGTTCAAAGAAGAGGGAATTGGTGGTGAATGAAGGCGGGTCCCAGGTATCAGTAGTAGTGGTGGTGGTGGCCGTAGTAGTTGTGAGAGTAGTGGAGGAGGAAGGAGAATAGGAGGTGGTGGGTTTGGGTTTGGGGTGAGAGGAGAAGAGAGAGAAGAGAATGCGAGGTCGGCGGCAGTTGCAACCTATGTCGACAATGGGAGGCCGGCGGAGAGAGAACCCTTTGCTTCCTCTATGGCTTGACATTTTTGTGAGAGAGAGAGAGAGAGCACAGAGGAGATGAGAAGATTTCAATTTGACTAGTAGAGTTGTAGAGGAGAGAAGTGAAGTGAGGAGCTGCCGAGCTGGGTATTAGAGGAGCGCATGTGAAGTTTGGGTTCGGATCCTCTGCAGTGATACTCCCTCAGTTGGATAATTGTTAGCTGATCAGTAGCCGTTTATTTTAAATCAAAGGATCAAATTAGTCTGGATGGAACAACTGATAAGTTGCCTTCCAATCATGTTTTGACACCTGGACATTGCCATCAAGAAAAAAAACCGGAAAAAGTGTTCCTCCGATCATCCAATGGAATCCTACGATTCCTAGCTGAAGTGGTAGACTCGGCCCAACTGGACAAGTATCCTCTCCATTACTGTAAAAGATTCCAATCGAATCCTAACTCTCAGCCGCTTTGAGATTCGGGCTAGCGCAGCAGCTGCTTTGAGATTCGAGCTAGTGCGGGGTAGTATTATTGGGCTTTGAGATTCGTGCCAAGTTAAAAAGAACGATCCAGATCCAGTAATTGTAAAAGATTTCTGATTACGGTAACGGGGAGGATGTAAATTCCACTCGGGTGTGGCTTGGGGAGACGGATTGAGATCCGGTGCTCTTCAAATCCCTCCTCTTCCCCTGCTATCCTCTCTATCTCTCTCTCTCTCTCTCTCTCTCCTCTCTCTCTCCTCTCTCTCTCCTCCTCTTTTGAAGAGAGAGATAGACACAAATTGAATAGCACCCGCTACTGTTTTTCTTAAAATAGCAGCAGAGTTGGACCCTGGGGAGACCGGGAGGTCGATTGTTTGAGGAAAAATATCAGTAGTTTAGGATTTTCTAAAGATATTTTTTATGGGATTCAGACTTCACAAATGTTTTGTGTTTACATAAAAATAATTATATGATGATTGTAATCATCTCTAAAAATATTATTTAAATTTATATTTTCATAGTTGAGAATTATAGACGGGATATATATTTAATTTATTGTGTGATGTTTATTAATCATAAATTCCGAAAAGAATTTAGCTACCACCTTAATATTTTAAAATTTTAACTTCACCAGGGATTTTTTGGTATTTTCTTTTTTTTTGGATAATAGTTAATTCCGACCATGATATAGAATGACAAAAATAAGTATTAAAAGCTTTCAAATAATAGTACTTAATTTTAAAATATTGGTTATTGTCAAAATAAATATTCTGATGAATAATTAACGAGTTATTTCTAGTTGAAATAAAAAAAAATACATGATTGATGAGGATTAGAAATTTCAACTAAAAGTTTTGTGGCCCTAATTAATGGATTTGAGAGTAGGTCCGATGGGCATCGGACCTACTCTGGTTCGATGGGTTTAATCACCGGCGATTTGCTTTATGATTCGTGCAGAACACTTTAAACTTCGTGTGTGTCTATTTTAGTTTTCGTGTGCACAAATCTTGAATTAGATCGGACGGTCATAATGCTCGTTGAACCTACAAGTAGGTCCGATGAGCATCGGACCTACTCCATTCTCTAATTAATGACGTTGTTTTGCAATTCTGATTTACCAAAAGTTATGGTCGTTTAAAGTTTAAAAACAATAAATCAATCCATATTTCATTGCAAAATATCGGTGACGCACATATGTTTTATACCATGGTTAATATCAGCAGCAGCGCGTTGATATTTCATTACAAAAATAAATATGACGCTGATGTTTTAAAGCTTATACTGATTCTAATTAACCATTTTTCAAAAAATAAAAATAACAACTTAACATTACTACACATTCATTTTTAATGCATTTATTTTTATTATTTTTTAATAACTTGACATTACTAAAACAATTTAAAATTATATAATTTCAGCTTGTAAATAGCAGATACGAACGCTAGTAAAATATAGCGATCATGCGCTTCACCAAAAGAAAGGATATATATATATTTTTTCGTTGTGTACTGTATGTTAATGTAAGAAATTAAGAATAAACAATCAACATACCTCAGCACAGATGGATTATATAATGAAACAGAGTTAACACTAAATAAGCTAAATATAATTTCTATCGTAAAAAAAAAAACTAAATATAAGTTCCAACTTGGAGATATTTTCCCTGTAAGATTTGAGGCTATTCTGTTCCGACATTTTTATTAATATCCAAAGTTAATTACAAATTAATATAATTTAGCGTAATTTAATGTAATATAGTGTAATTCAACATATTTCAAGTAATCTAGTGTATTTTAGTATAAATATGCTAATTATAAATAAAAAAAGTAATATAACAAATAATTTAAATCAAAAATTCGAATTTTCAGTGTTAGATTTCATTATCTTGCTCTTCGTAGTCTCTCTAAAATAAAAAAAAAGAAGAAACTATGGCCGGTTTGGATATTTTTAACTAAAAATCGGGAATCATGAGTATAATAATTAATTTGTAATTAACTTTGGATATTAATAAAAATGTCGGTATTCTTTTCGTGCGTACACAACAAAATTTATTATATATGCCGTTTCTGAAAACTGGCAAGTACCAATACCATACAGTATTGACTTTTTTTCGCATGACATGAAATATTAACTACTTACTACTTTTGTCAGAGAAAGAAATATTTTGGTGCCTTGCTTCATTCTGACAATTTTGTCACAACTCATAATAATGTCAGTCAAGTGGGATAGCTGGACTGATCCTCTTTACTGTTTCTCACCACATAATGACATAACCATAGTAAGGCCTTCAAAATGGGAAAATAAAAAATATAAGTCTAATTATTTAGTCAAAGCACAAAGTAAAATGATAAATTATGAGAATGGTACTATTTTAGGTTAAATTAGACTGATCAGAGATGAGATCTAAATACCTGGCTGTTTCTGACTGTCAATTATCCTTCCTCACATGCTCCCTCTTACGGGTCTTCGCGAACCTACAACCCACCAAAAATAGATTTGACATGTATCTCCATATCAGATTAATGGAGATGCCTTTCTGGATATATACTTTGTATGAAAATTGCTTCGCTTTATATAATTCAGCTCGTTTTAATAAACTTTTATGTAAATATCATATCAAATATAACGAAAACATCGAAAACATGTTCAAAACATACAAGAAAAAGGAAAAAGGAAAAAAAAAATAAGATATTAACTATTAACTCAATAAATAACCGATTTTTTATGATTTGAAATAAAAATAAAAAATGATTCCAAAAAATGATTTCAAAAAATAACCGATTTATTTTTACCAACTTTAAAAAAAAATAACCGTTTACTCATTTAGTCACTTTTTTTTTTTATATTTACCAGGTTTGCAGATTATAGCTGTGCATGCTCAACCAAAGAATGTTAAAATTCTCTAACCTAATAAACCCATCCTTTAGTTGTGCATATTAGGGCCTGTTCGGCAGAGTACTGTGTGCGTGGAAAAAAAAAATTCACTCAGACTGAATTTTTTTTTCCCACAAGCACAATAAAATTCATTTCAAAAATTTTATGTTCCCAACCCCATTCCCGTTCCCCTCTTGACGCCGAACAGGTCCTTATAGTTACACAACCAACTTGTTGATTCCATATAAATAATGTGCGGACTTGATAATTTTGAAAATTCTAAAAAAAATGCCATTTGGGTATTTTCTTTTTTTCAAAGATGGTAAAAAGAAATTCGGAATAAATGGTAGTGTCGATTCACTTATTTTTCTTATTCTTAGATAGTTAAGCTAATTTACACATATTTCATAGAAAGTTAAAAAAAAAAAAAAGGTATTACCTAATTGAGAATTATCTGTGAGGCTCTGACAGTCACGTTAAATTAAGAATATCCAGCACACGAGGTTTAAATCTGGATTAGTATTTTATATAATTATAATTAATTGTGATCAGTAGCTGGAAGGTTCAGACTTCAGAGAAGTATCTGAAACAACTCGCTTTAGAGTTATAATAGGACAAAATTAATGGCTTTGTTTAATAGTTTATTTAATTAATGTTCAAAATAATATCCCTGTTCCCTATGCTGTTCAACCGGCGAGTATAGTGGGATTCTCCACTTTTAATTGTTCTTTTATTTGCTCCTACCATTGCCATAGGGCTATCAACGAGCTGGTTCGGGCCGAGCTAGGTCCTAACTCAGCTCGTTAATTTTGGACCGAACTCTTACCGAGCGAGCTGGATCTTTGGCATCTGAGCTAAAAGTCCAGCTTGAAATCGTGGCGAGCCAGCCCGAGCTAGCTCGCTGGGTTTGATTGGATATTGTTTTAAGAAGAAAATAAATTCTACACACATTTTGGATCGAACTGAACCGAGCTGGACCAAGCTAGATAGTATAAAATGCACACAAAATCAGACAAATTCACAAATTGATGCTAGCCGAGCTAACTCGCGAGCTGACGAGCAAGCTAGGCCCTAGCTTTAACTCGTTAATTCTGGACCGAGCTAGTGGCGAGATGGCTCGTTAACAACTCGGTCCAGTAACGAACGAGCTGTTAGCAAGCGAGTCAGATGCGAGTCACGATCGAGCCACGAGCTACGAGCTTTTTTGCCACCCCTACATTGCCATCATTAATAAACATAACATGCATTATTTTACTAGCCGTATATCCTCAGCATTATTTCATATTTTTTTTTTAAGAAAAATGAGGATCTATACCCACATTTATATTGCATTATTCCATATTTTGAAATAGATTGCACAGAATCCTTTAATATCCATGTTAATATGAATTGAACCAATAGAGTTCAGTTTAAACGGTTGGGGTTTTTTGTTTAAATGGTTTGGTTCAATTTATTTTTAAAGCTAGTTTAAAAGTTCAGTTCGGTTTAGAAGATTTAAAACCGGTTAGACTGAATTGACCAAAGTTTTTAAACTCATTCTTCATCTGAACCAAACATTTAAAATAAATTAAAGACTACGACATAATGTATATTGCTTGATTCGGTTTAAAACTGATTAAACCAAACCAAACAAAAATTTTAAATCCATCTTTAAAACATTAAAAAAAAATCAACAAAAAGATGTTTATTTTTATGATGAATATCCTATTTCGGTTTAACCGAACAAATTGAAATTTACTTCGGTTTGTTCGGTTGTTATTCTATTTCGGTTTGGTTTGGTTTGATTTTTAAAAACCGAAAAAAATTAGTTTGTTTATTTTAATTCAGTTTGAACCGAACGAACTGATGAACACCCCTACGTATTCGTGGAAACTAAAAGTTTAAGACATGAATTTACTTTATTGTGCCAAGTTCTACAAAAGTTTATGATTTTACTGAACTGAGCGTTTTTGTTTCAAATTTACCATTTCCAATCTCGTTTTCAATCTCTTGATTTTAATCTTAAACAAAATGAACTAAAAAATATAATATTTGAAACATAAATATTCGACACGATGAAAATTAATGATCAGGATGGATAGTTCATCTTTGTTTTAGTACTAATAAGGTGATCTTTCAAGTTAAACCCATCAACTTTATTTATGAACTTATTAAGTCCATACAAGTTTAATTCTTATTTATATATAGAATCTGGCTAATATGCTACGGCGTAGCATAGAGGGCCTCCGTGCTACGTCTCAATATTTGAATTTTCAAAATCCTAACGGTCAATCTGAACCGTTCAACATGATACCCATATGAATATGTACTTGCAAACCAAATTTTACATTTTTTTAGAATCTTTTTACTTTTTTTTAGATAGGTAGAAAATCACTTGATCTGAAAATTCTGTATCATTCAGATCAAGTGATTTTCTACCTATCTAAAAAAATAAATAACTAAACTCAAAAAAATGTAAAATTTGGTTTGCAAGTACACATATTCATATGGAGATCATGTTGAACGGTTCGGATCGACCATTAGAATTTTGAAAACTCAAATATTGAGCCGTAGCACGGAGGCCCTCTATGCTACGCGTAGCACCGTAGCCAACTCCTTTATACATATTACAGTTAAATTGTTATAATAAATTACAGTTTCAGCCAGCAATTTGCTCGCATTGATGAGCAACGAGAGACAGGCTACATAAATGTTGGAAGAAATTTAAGGTGATTTGAAAGAAATCTAAGGAGATAATAATAGCAGATATATGAGATATGAACGCTAGTAAATAGATCGAGGTGCTAGCTAGGTCCAGTGGTGACAGGTACCAATAAATTTTGATCCGGAACTAATAAAGAGTTTAGGGCCATTTAATTAACGGTCCATAAATCAATAATACATGAAATTAATTATATACCAGCTCAGGTTTGGGACTGGATCCAAACATTACAATTAATGTTTGATTATTCTGGTCTGTGCTAATCAGGTTGGATAGTTAAGTACCGACAGTGATTCATAAATTACCGAGTCTGGGTCAGATCTGGATTTATGTAAATTGTTTCTTCCATATGTGTGTTATTGTTACCTTTTATTGTTTTTCTTTTTCCTTTGAAGCAGGGAATGGAGCAGAGTCTTGCTTTTCAGATTCCAACCATTCAAAATTTTTCATTCACGTATCTCGATAAAGAAATTTTTTCATGCACAAATCTCAACAAATTTGAATGGTTGGGATCGGAAAAGCAAGACCCTGCTTTTCTCTGAGAAAAGCAGTTGAGTCGGATCCTTGAAGCAGCCCGAAGATAATAATTGAAAGAATTAATCTTTTTTAATCACATATTGAGATAAAGTCATTTGACTAAAATTGAATGAAATATTAATATAAACTAAAAATAAATGCATTCTGTTAATTAATTCCATAAATAAAAATAAAAAAGCGTAATCTCAGCGTGAAATCTACAATCGAACATTATCTCAGATAATTAACCAGAGTTTAATTATATAATTAATGGTTCCTAATAAAGGGTCGGTTTTATAAAAATAAGAAATCACCACTAACATAATTGGATAAAATAACATCCTTTCATACTGAAAATGATAAATTCAAAAAGGGCAGTAGAATTTCATGTCATTCTTACAAAATATTTGGAAGGTCTTACAGTAATACTTTGTGTTTTTTTATTTACTAATAAGAAATTATTTGAATCATTATGATTTGAAATGTATAAAATTAATTAATTTAATAATAAATAAATTTATCATCATATTAAAAAATTGTATTAAAAAATAAAATTCGCAAATTTCAACCTCTTAAAAATGCCGATTTTTTTATTAATACCCTAAAAAAGAAATTTACTGAAATTGCCCTCGGTTTTCAAATATTTTGAAAAACGCCCTGATTGCTCCACTGTGGGGCGGTTTGTTATGATTTTTTTTAAGAGAGATTGTTTAGTATATATAGAATGATTTCGGTCTCACTGCTTCTATGATTTGTATTTTTTTCTCTCTTCTTGGATACTCTTATTGTTTGATTTTGGTCTATATTAGTCTCACAATAACTTTGATACAATTCGAATCTAAAATCCATTAAGAATAAGTAAATAAATAAATATTATTTGAGTTATTTCAAAACTAAATGAGAAACATTTTTCTTCAGACGGATGTATAATGCTCCAACAATTATACGTGCGTATAATTGTATGATCCGTGTCTTGTACATGTATATGAGAAACATTTGAGTTATCCCTTATTTCCAAAGCACTTGTATGTTGTACAAATATTTATCTAAGACATCTCTCGTAAACATGTGAGTCTAGGATAAGGGATAAGGCAAGAGAGACGATATCTTCACTGAGAAGG
>JAJGRW010000996.1:68327-193616 GCA_025461045.1 Carex parvula | reverse complement strand
GATGAGGATTCTTTCTCGCGGCGGCACGGTACTATTATGGATCTTTTGGGGTGTCGGAAGGGTCCAAATACCGCCACATAAAGTGATACGTTCGTTGGTCGACTTTGGAAGGAAATAATGAAAAAATAGAAAAGGCTGGAATATTTCATTGTCAAGTCTAGAGTACTGCCACGAATCAGTCTTTTGTAATTATATTTTTCTTCTCTAAAATTCTTTTTTATGCTGTAATTATATATTTCGGTACACAATACGGTAATTTTAAAAAATTGTAGTTGGTCTTTGATTTAATAACAAAAAACAATTAGACAATGTCAAGAAATCGTAATTTCAAAATCGGATAAAAATAATTTTGGAAGACAAAAACCTCGGTCTCTTTTTTTAGTGTCCTGTGCCATCATTTTTTCTTCTCCAGAATTTCCAAGTTGTACTTCAAATTTGACAATTATCTTATCAAATTTTAGTTTGTAATGATTAGTATGCACTGTTAAAATTAGTTAACACCGTTAGCTTTTGATTGATAAGTGACGATAATACATTAGTTCATTGAAATTGTTTATTACTTTTTGAAACTGAATATTTTTTTTTAATTACAAAAATATCGTTTCAAGTCTTATGGTTACAATAAAATATTATAAATTAAAACAATTTTTTTTTATTCTCAAAATAAAATCTCATGAGCGAGTCTATGGTACTATGCATATCACAAGTTGGTTCGTAATACGGATCAATATTCATTTTCAAAATCCTAACTGTCGATCCGAACCGCTCAACATGATCCCCATATGAATAGCACCGAATTTATTTTTTTAGAATTTTTTTTACTATGTTTTAAGATAGGTAAAAATCACTTATCTGAAAATTCTGGACCCCAAAAACAATGATTTTCTTCCTATCTTTAAAAATATAAAAATATATAAAAATATAAAATCAAGTCTGCAAGTACATATTCATATGAATTAGTTGAACGGTTCGGATTGACTATTAGAATTTGGAAACGAAAATATTAATCCGTATCACGAACCAATCAGCTATGCATAGTACCATAGACTCACTCAAATCTCATTAATGAATAAATATTGTGTAAAGGTTACATAAAATATTAATTAAATATTGTTTTTTTCTTCTTCTATAAAAGAGTATTCTTGTTATGTGTCTTCAATATATGAAACGGAGTTAAGTTACTTTAAAGATTTTAATGTTAAGTCAATAAACAGGACGAATTGTTACATATTAAATTTTTTGAAATAATTGTCAAAATTAAAAGTTCAAGAAGCTAATTCTCATACATTAAAAGTTTGAGAGACCGGTTTCATAGATGATTTCTCTAGCATAGTTTTTATGGCTGAATTTTGGAATTGCATTCAAATCTACCGTCAAAAATTGTTCAGGAATAAGAACAGCTAAGCTCGTATTACTGAAATATCCTCATAATTTAATGCAGGATTTGGACGTATTAGGCAAAAAAAAAAAAACGCTAAAACTTTCTTCGTATGCTTTCTCTTCTAAATATTTCACTTTACTAGAATTATTTTACTAACTTTGCTCAAGGAAAATAAATGTTTTTTTTAAATAACAATTTTATAAAGGGTATAATATAAAATAAGAGGAGGATTCAAATGCCCCATTGTTTCCTGTTCCAATGATACCCTCAAATTCTTTCTCTGTTTTAAAGTTCAAAGAGGCGATTGAACTCTCAACAAGATCTCCATATTAAAATGTGTTTGGACACCATTTTTTATATTTTTTAAAATTTTATACTATTTTTTATATACAAATTATTGTTTTGAATAGCCCAAAATCTTTTGAAAAAAGTGATTTTTACCTATCTAAAAAAATATATTTTTTTAAAATATAAAATTTGATCTTCAAGAATATTTTAATATAATATATATTGAGAAGTTTGAATTGTCTATTTAAGCACACACAAAATAATCATTTGAGCCCTCACAAAATAAAATTTATATATTCAACAATTTTAAACACAAAATAAATCCAAAATATTAAAGACATATATGGTAGGTAAACAATACGAACTATCTCCTCGATTATGAATAAAAATACAAAATAATTGTTCTTTAAAACTTACACGGTA
The DNA here is from genome assembly GCA_025461045.1 of Carex parvula. NCBI lineage: Eukaryota > Viridiplantae > Streptophyta > Magnoliopsida > Poales > Cyperaceae > Carex > Carex parvula. Next base: position 191,524 of record JAJGRW010000996.1, on the reverse strand, counting down.
CCTTCAATATATAAACTTATTATTTTTTTTAAATATAAAATAATAATAAATGAGCTACCGTGTCAACAATTCCAAAAAAAAGTTAGTTGACTTTGGCTTGTTGTTAAGCTATTATATTGTTACGTACTATGACCGACTTTGCCGCCGTTGTTACGTTACTATGACTGAAACTTATCATTTACTATTGTTAAGTCAGTTCGTTTTTTTGAAGGCCTTTTCATTTTCCATTATTTTAGTTTTGGTTCTCTTAGGGATTTCTTTTCAAAAGATGCATTCATTTCCACATTCAGATTTATCTTTTTTATAAAAATGGTATATACCACCAATTTCATTAAGAAACGAAACCTACAAAGTTTTAATCAGACGTGGTACCATATTTCTGGTACCTATCTGCCAAATCTCAAAACATATCAACCAGTACATCAATGCAATCACATATCCCACTACAATAGAAACAGAAAAGCTAAACCGTTTGCAACATAAAACCATCAATTATCAACATATACAGATATAGCTAAATGTCAGAAACTGCTGAGGGACTATCTATAAACATCCAGATTTCCTCTTATACATAAATGGCAAATCCCCTCTTGTTGACTTGTTCCCTCTGCTTAAATATATAATTTGCTCTCCATTTAAAATGACAATTTTACTTCTGACAGTTATTATGGCAAGTTGAATCAGGACATGACTAAAAATTTGAGATTGAGGGAATCGAATAATTTCTTAATTGTAGTGTAATCTTATTTAGTAAGGGAGGCTGAAAAGTATTGATGTATGCAAATTAAAAGTTTAATAGAAATTATGTAATCAATAGGAAGGGATCATTTTCGATTAAACGCCACTTTTCAAGTGGTCCCTCAATTTAGTTTTTATTCCTCTATCACCACTTATCTCCAATTTTTTCAGTTTTGGTTTTTCTTTTTTGAAAATTACGTTGTTACATTATACAAATTCATTCACATGGATGTTTGCAATAGATAAAAAATTACACATCGTTACGTCGAATACCAAATCTCCAATTATCATATTAAAACATAACTTTCGTATGTAGAGCATGGGTCACATATATGTTTTTTTCCTTTCCAAGTTTTACCTGATTACAGTTGTGCTCGTGGACAATTTGGAACTTCCAAATTTGATGGCAACTTACCACCTGAACTGATCTGTTCAAATTGTGCTGCTCTAAATGAGTTCTTCATATATTATATATAGTGTGCAGATAATTATTTCTAACTTGAAACGGTCGGATGGAGCTGGAGCCTGGAGCGGTCTATTTTTCTAATTAAGTTCAGTAGTAGCGGTGAATTAAATCAGTGTTGACGTACAGTACATTGCGAGTTTGAATGATAAGTACTTAGTAGGCTGTCAAGTGTCAAACCGATTAATAGTTCATTAATTTCTCAGACTACGCAGTGTTGCTTGTTCGAATTATATCTTCTTCATCTCAGTCTTAACTCCATTCTCAGGCTCCGTAAAATTATACTTTGCAAACTTTTATTTGGTATTGATTTTTACACAATTGGACATTCAATATTTTTAATGATTTTTTTTTTAATTTGATTGATTCTTTTCACTGGAACCTCTTAGGGGTGGCAACGAGCTGGGCCCAGCTCGTTTATTTAGGGGTCCCAAGCTGAAATCTCAGTTGTAATTTTCACGAGCTGACTGGATCTTGTTTTAAGAAAAAAATAAATTCTATAAATTTTTTGGACCGAACTAAACAGCATAAAATGCACACAAATTAATACTTAGCCGCTAGCTCGTGAGTTGACGAGCGAGCTAAGCCCCAAGTTGAACTCATTTAATCTGGACTGAGCCACTAACAAGATGGCTCGTTAACAAACTCGGTCCAGTAAAGCGAGCTGTTAGTGAGTGCGAGTCACAATCGAACCACGAGCTGCGAGATTTTTTGCCACCCGTAATCCCACTGTCCATCAAGCCCACTGTCCACCAAGCGCATACCATTTTTATACAATACCAAAACAAATAAATTGCTGTATCATGAGATCTGAAACTTGCGAATAGTTATGCTCCCCTGACCCCCGTGAATTAACTCAAAACGTCTCCATGTATCAATTAATAATGTTACCAGTTCCGAATAGTCTGGAGCTAAGACCGATTGCTCCTCTACAGTTGCTTTCGAGAAATAGGGATGCTCGATCTTATTGAAAAACAACTTGTACAAGTTCCCTACCAACTCACTACTACCTAGAGAGAATTGCAATAAAAATACTCGAACATCGTTTTCATATCATTTCTTTAGAAACGAGACAATACCTTTGACGACTTTAGTCTATACATGAAAATAGCATGAGCTTATACTTGTCATGTCATCTAACAACAAAATTAACATATAAACTCAGTACAACACCTGCAGTCACTCCTTAACGGCCAACCCTTTCCTAAACCTTTTAAACACCTAATACAATTTAACATGAACAACAACAACACAATCATAATGATAAACAAATACTATTACTTGCAAATAAACCAAAGATCAATCCGCCTCCACCAACCTGAACCTTGTTATCATGATATTCCCGACCCCTAACGTCAGGCCCATACAGTCATCCGACCCCCATTTCATTCTGATGCTTGACCCTCCTCCAGTATCAGCCCGGGTGAGAGGTCCAGTATAGTGACAATCGAACACCAGGAGAGAATGTCATGGCTGCAGCGGCAGCAAAGACACCCTTTCGAAGGGATGCACAAGATACCAGATCATGCTTTTTGTAGTCCCCGAGGTATTTGTGTGGTATGCATTTCTAACTGAACCCGCTATGAGACAGGCCTCGGCTATCAGAAAGGTAATCCTGCAAAAGGAAGAAATGGTGCATGTGTTGCATGAATTTCTGATGCACAATTGTTATTTGGTACCAGCAGTAACAGGACATGTACTACTGTTTTAATTATATTTCTTTCAAGTAATTTTATTATTATTATTATTTTTTTTTTGGCATATGGATGGTCTTGGCTCCCAGCATGGTACATGTCAGAGATGCTCAATCATCGATATCTGACGAATCTATGTTTTGTAACCTAACCAACTTCCTCATTGAGAAAAATTCTGGTTTTCATATATTAAATGGTACCGTTATCAGAATGTATGGACTGATGCTGGTACACATGTATTGACACCAGTACAAATTAGCTTTGTAAGTTTGTTCAATTGACTTACCAAGAGAGAACGAAGGAGGTAATAGCACAAGTGCGGGCCCCACCAGCAGACAAAACACGGCCAAAACATAAGCATCGAGTGACCCCACTAATCAATGCCTGACTGACAAGAAGAGTGAAGAAGGCCGACACTCCATATGTAGTTGATGCATCAGAGTCATATACACAGTACGACCGCTCGTCATACTCATCAGGCACTACTTTACCCTTTAACAAAAAAGATTGTAGGGGCAAATCAGTTATAGAGGAAAGAAATTCTCCCAATTTAATTTACTTAAATGTGCTTAAGATGTAAGTTGCCATGTACTATTTTTGTACCGAACTTGCAAGGGTTAGAGATGCTACAATTTAACCTTATCTGGTATTTTCTTTGGGGATTATTGTAATAGCTCCTTAACAGAGGAATTATTGTAATAGCTCCTTAATTAGGTACTAATTGAAGGAAAACATTTTGGTACTCCTGGAACAGACATATAAGACACAACAGATTATACAGATGATATTCAAACGAAAAAAAGAAAAAAAAACTGAAATTTCTTTCCTAGAGCCTCATATTAGGACAGTCAGATCCAAAGTTTTCTCCATCTAACACAAAAACAATTATAAGAAATTAGATAGGAAAAAGAAAAGTAGGCTTACTGTGCTTCTGCGGCTCTCAGCGCCAATAGCGAGCAAGAAAGCAAACACATGGAGAAAGGTTACCGCCGCCACAACAGCTATCGATTTGGCAATCCCCATCCCTATTTCTCTCCCTCTTTCTACGATTACCAATCCTCGTTAGAAATGCTTCCGGATCTATCGTGCGGGTATTTAGTGCCCGCCAATTGTAGTCGCTACTCGCTAAGCTTGTTTGTTACTATCTTCAGTGGGGTTTTTTGTTTTTTTACTTCTTCTGTGTTGTTGCTTAAGTGCCCTTTGATAGCTTCGACGAGCAGCGGCGGAGCCCAGCCCAGTGGCATGGGATCTTTTTTTGGTGTGTGTGTGTGTGTGTGTGTGTGTGTGAAAACTACTCAAATGTCTTTTTCTTCGCTTTTTTTTTTGTGCTTTTCCTTCCGTGATTTTTATTTTTACCCAAAAAAAAATTTATTTTAATATAAATAACCAGGTTTTTAAAATATTTTTATTTCTACCCAAACCGCTAGGATTCCTAGCGGTCCGAATTTTTAATTCGGACCGCCAGGATTCCTAGCGGTTCGAATTTTTAATTCGGACCGCTAGGAATCCTAGCGGTTTGGGTAGATTTTTTTTTTTTGAAAACTATAAGTACGAGGGAGGAAGAGAGGAGGGAGGAAGAGCAAAACATTCAGTGGCTGAAGAAGAGGAAGAGGAGGGAGGAAGAGCAAAACATTCAGTGGCTGAAGAAGAGGAAGAGGAGGGAGGAAGAGGGAGGAAGAAGGAAGGAAGAGGGAGGAAGAAGGAGGAGGAGACGGAGAGTCTGCTGTCAGGTATTTTTTTTTATATACGTATTTACTGTTAATTACATACGTATTTACTGTTAATCACATACGTATTTACTGTTCACTACTGTTCACGTACGTATTTCCATACGTATTTACTGTTCAACATACGTATTTACTGTTCACATACGTATTTACTGTTCACTACTGTTCACGTACGTATTTACTGTTCACATTTACTGTTCACATACGTATTTACTGTTCACATACGTATTTACTGTTCACGTACGTATTTCCATACGTATTTACTGTTCAACATACGTATTTACTGTTCACATACGTATTTACTGTTCACTACTGTTCACGTACGTATTTACTGTTCACATTTACTGTTCACATACGTATTTACTGTTCACATTTACTGTTCACATACGTATTTACTGTTCACATTTACTGTTCACATACGTATTTACTGTTCACTACTGTTCATATACGACTATTCACAACTGTTCACAATTGAAATCAGTAAACTGACCAAATATTTGTTATTTATGAATGTAGTTTATTGGCCATGTCTATTGCAATTTCAATACATTTTGGAGGAAAGTTCATAACTGACCAGTATGGAGTACGTTACTCCAAGCCTGCAGCAAATACGTATTGGGTTGATGAAAATTTCTCATTTGAGCAGTTGCAATCGCTTATTTATGAAGCGAGCGGCTACAATAGGAATCGTTGCCAATTACAAATTCAGGCCCGAATGGTCCACGCAGGAAAGTATGTCAAAATCACACTGGGAGATAACGGGGCATTGAGAGGTCTAATAGCGCAGGTTTTGAGGTCTGGCGAATCATTGTTGGAAGTTTTTGCACGCAGAATTCGCGAAGAGTCAGGGGCCGGAAGTTCAGGCCAAAATTCGGCTGCCCAACATTATCAAGAAGATAATGAACCACACACTCCTTTTATCGTAATGCCTGTAGCAGAACCGGAACAAGAAATATACAATAATTCACCCCAATCTCCAGCTTTTATCCCACCTGTATCCATGTATGACGGTCCTTCATCCTTACCTGGGCCTGAACCAAATCCTCACCCCAGACCGCCACCAGTACAGGAAGATCCAAACGAGTCGGAATTTGAATTTATAAACGAGATACCGGAGGAGAATCTGCAAACTGGGGATGAATTGGGGGAAGAAGAATGTGACATTAATGATGAAGGAGATGAAGAAGATGAAGAAGATGAAGAAGAAGAATACACACAGCCCACTGTGAGGCAGAATAGAGAGAATATGCCGTTGGGTGGCCGCTCTGAGACTCACCCTTTTGTAAACTTCAATGACACATCTGCTTTCCGAGAAGCAGATATTTCTTACTATGGTCGTCGGGTTGAGTACAGGAGTGAGCTCGCAAAAGGCCAATACTTCGTAAGTAAAAAGCAACTGACGAAAAAGATCAGAGAGTACCATGTTGACAAGAACAAGGAGATATATACGAAGAGAAGTGACACATCCCGGCTGGAATATAGATGCAGCACTCCGGGTTGTCGTTTCAAACTGAAGGCAAGAGCAACAAATGCCGGAGATACATGGATGATAACTGAGCAAGACACGCCTCACACATGCGAATCTGAGTTTGAAAGGTCGGACCATGCACAACTCACGGCATCAATTATCGCAGACCTCATCGAGAGCGGCATTAAGGAAGACCCCACTATGAGCCTCCGGAGTGTGGCACACTGCGTGAGGGTTAGGTTTGGCAGTATAACCCCGAAGTACAACAAACTTTGGAGAGGTCGTGAGCTTGCAGTTGCCCGGCAATTTGGGAGTTGGGAAGAGTCGTACAATTTTATGAAACTATTGCTTAACGGGATATGTTACACGAATCCCGGTTCAAAATACCAATTTCTGACAAGTCCGAGCATCGATAAAAATACAGGACTGGTCAAAGAAGGTGTTCAGCAATTCAGGGCCGTGGCATGGGCTTACGGACCATGCATTACCGCATTTGATTACTTAAGGCCGGTGATCAGTATAGATGCAGCCTTCCTTTCTGGGCGGTATGAGGGCAGACTTTTGATGGCTTGCGCCTATGATGCCGATAACCAATTGCTGCCTCTAGCATTTGCAATTGTACATACGGAGAATGAAGAGAACTGGGGTTTTTTCTTACACTGGCTTAGGATTAATGTGATTGGTGTGAATAGATTCGTATGTGTTATATCGGACCAACACAAGGGTATCAAAGCTGCATTGAAACCTGAATACGGATGGGATAGGGATAATTTTGTGCACAGGTATTGTATCCAACATGTTGCAGATAACCTGGTCCAGGCGTGTGGGAAGGACAAATGGTACGGAACTAGGTTCAAACAAGGAGCCAGGAAGAAGAAGCCAAGAAGGCTGAAAGAGATGTTCGAAGATTTTTGCTCGGTATGTCTAATATTGTCTAATTTATATCATTTTTGTTTCTTTTAGATGCAGTTTGTCTAATTTTGCTTTGTTCTATTGCAGCAAAATCCGACGTGTAATGCTTTTCTGAGGAGAGTGGGCAAAGTACGTCCTGATGATGTCATGGAGCCGTCAAATTTTGAAAAAATTTTCCAGACCTGTGATGGAGGGTACCGATTTGGTATCATGACAACAAACGGCTCTGAGTCCCTGAACGCTGTCTTCAAGGATAGCCGAATGTTGCCCGTGGCGGCACTTGTAGAGGAGACATTCGCCAAGTGCAACAGGTGGTTTGTTCAACGGCGAGAGGCAGCGACGGAGCAAAGCAATGCAGAACAGCCTTTTTCCAAACGGGTACATGTTAAGCTCGCCAAACGGTGGGAGAAAGCTACAAAAATGGATGTCATCCCATACTCGCACGGCGAAGGTAATTATCAAGTCACGGGCCCAAATGAATATGTTCCAGTGGTCCAAATGCAGGATGGAACTATGTCAATTATTCATAGAAGGTTCCAGTATATCGTGACAGTCGGGCCAGAGAGAAAAGTGGAATGTACATGCAGAGGTATCCAATTAACTGGGATTCCGTGCGCTCATGTGTTAGCGGTTTGTCGTAATAGAAACTGGTCACCCAACCTATTTGTTGCCCACTGGTATAGGGTGGACTACCTTCTGAGTACTTGGAATGCACTGTTTGTTCCTTACGGCAATCCTGAAGATTGGCCTGCAACCACTACCCCTAAAATTGAGCCAAACAGAGATTGGATACGGCGTGGTAGGAGAAAACACATCCGGCAAGATATGACCATGGATGAAATGCAAGGTAGGCGACGGGGGCACCGTCCTCGCCGTTCCACTTCTGACAGGCAGAGGCGAGGTATGTCACATTCATTCCTAATTATTTTCGGTTCCAATGTTAAATAGCTTACTAACTAACATATTTGGGCTGCAGAGGCTCATAACGCAGCAAATGTAGCAGAGAATGAGCGAGTTATGGCAGAGGCAAGTGGATCGCAAGGGCCGCGGCGAAGCACAGCCAGAAGCCGTACAGCAGACCGTGAAAATGCAAATATGATGTTTAGGGAGGCAATGGGAGAAGTACGGGCAGGAGGGGAGTTCTTTGGAATGCAAGGGCCTTCAGGTACTATCCAGCGAAGAAGGAGCACAACTCAAGCAGGTAGGAGGAGCACATCTGGCGCAAGGCCATCCGATACAGCACACCAGCAAGAAGAAGGAGTGCAACCAGCTAGAAGGAGCACATCTCAATTAGGAAGGAGGAGCACATCTGGTACAGCTAACGAAGCGCAAGCAGGACCGTCCGGTACAGCTAACCGGCAAGACGAAACAGTGCAACAAGATAGAAGGAGCACATCGTCATGGGGAACTGGTTGGCTCAGGGGATTAAATTTTAGAAAGAGTCGTAGGAATTAACTTTATTTTCTGAAGAATTTTTACTTTGAGGTTTGTACGAACTTTATTTTATGTATTTTATTATGTTGCAGTTGAGGATTTATTTTATTACTTTGAGGTTTGTATGAACTTTATTTGTATGAACTTTATTTGTATGTATTTTACTTTGTAGACGAGGAGGATGGACAGTAACAATCGAGGAAAGGGCGAGGAAAAGAAATGCAATTGGGGCTGCGGAAGGAAGAGAAAGGACTGTCCAATTTGGTCTAGGAAATGTGTGCAAGGATCTGCTGATGATTGTCGTACAAATGACATATCTGATGATGATTTTGTAGAAAACCCCTACGGCTATGGATTGGGAAAAAAAAAAGATGATGTACAGACGCCTGAGACGAAGAGTAAGGCTAAGACTAAGGCTAAGACTCAGGCTAGCACGTCGTCTGTTGTTACCGAGCCGTCATCGTCAACCTCGGACGATGATTTTGTTCCATGTACGTTCAAGACCGGTAAGACGAAATAGTATGTTGTATGATCGTTTGAAGCAGATATTAAGTTTGTATTTTATATTTTGGATGTTATTTCTGGATGTTATTTATATTAATTTTGAAATAGTATGTTGTATGATCGTCAATGGATGTTATTTCTTTTTGTTGTACGAAACATAACGAAACATAAATAAACTACACTACAAAAAAATAGAACATAATAAAACATAATAGAAAAAAAATAGAACACAATAAAACATAGAACATAATAAAACATAACGAAACTACACTACACTAAAACTACCAAACTAAACTAAACTAAACTATCCGATAAAACATAACAAAATATACCCTCTATCCATCGTACTGCGAAGGGGAGAATCGGTGAGGTGGTCTACCCCTGTTCTCTCTACTGAATATGCGCTCATGCCAATCCTCCCACTGAGGCTGTCCTGCCTGCACGGCGCGAGCTGGTGTAATATCTGGCTCGAGGCTGTCCTGCCTGCTCATCGTAAGTGCTGTATCCCATGGATCCGAGGCCACGTCGGTAGCTGGCGGTGGCGTGGGAGTATGGAATATGGATGTCACAAACTGGGACTCATAATCAGCCTGAGTCCGGCTACCAGAGGCCTCCCAATCGTGAGCCATCTCTGGATACGGCTGACGCGGTGGCGGTGAGGCGGCTGTGTCGGCATATATGTCTGCAAGGCTAAAACTCATCCGGTCATCCTGCATCTCTGGAGACTCATGATGCTCAGGCTGTGTCGGCATGTATGCAGGACCCTGCAAGGATAGCAAAAATTTAGTAAATTTTAACTATCTTTACTTACAGTAAAAGCATAAATAAAATAAAGAATCACATACCGGGGGAAGAACTGGACGACCTTGCTCGTCACGGTAGGCGTGCCAACCGGCCATGTGCAGTACCCAACGATGATAATCCCACTCTGGCTGCTCTGATGGCTCCGGTGGCATCTCACTGGTCATAACAGGTGGCGCGTCAGGCTCGTCCGGCTGTACTGCGCGCCAATCAATATTCTCTCCGGCGTCTCGTAACATGGTGACCAGCTTTGCCTCCTGGCCGGCGTCCGCAATGCATGGGGCAACCAAGTTCAACATCGCGTGCCCGACCGCTCTGTAGCCACGTTTTCCAAGACAAACGATCGAACGCGCGGCACCTTTAAGCGCTACCAGCAGCTATAAAAAAAACGTTAGAAAAAACAAAGGTTATGATAAAAGGTTCATAACGCATAAAAATGTGTTGTTTTAGATGCATTACCTGGCGAGCACCTTTCCGGCCAGTAGGGGTATAACCATCGTCTTCGAATATCTGTGCGCGAAGAAACTCGCCGTAATCTCCCTCTATATACACCGAAGCCATGCCGACCCGCAGGTACCAAGCCTGATATCTCAATAGGGGATCTCCCTGGAACTGCATCGTATCAATCTCCGGCATCTGCCATAAGTTGGCACTCATATTGCCCGCCTTGCTGTAGTACTCCGAGTGATAATCACTCCAATCTCTATCCCAGTGATTACCGTGTGTTATCCTGTAATTCATTTGTCAGTTGCAATTTAAAGATAAGAACTAATGTTAAGTACAAAAATGCTTAAAAGAACATAACTTACCCGTGTAGCCTCATGATCGCAGATCTCGGGACGTCTGGATCTGCGGGGATGAGTGGAGGAAAATCAAACTGGCGGAGCACCCGGTCTGGCCAGTGGTGCTCCACTATCCAGAAGCACACCAGCGGTCCCCTGTAGAGCCACATCTCCCGATCATCCTCTACAATCTGCGGCAGCCTCCCCTCAGTGTATAGCTCATGGTACGGAGTCCAGCGCACCTGCGTCTCACCCAGACTCTGAATCTGAGATCGGACCGTCCTGATACCTGCTGTCTTCCCGTGAGGATTGTCCTTGTACTCATGATGTCCGTACCATCTCATGCCGAATGCCAGTCGATTTCCATTTTCGGGCTCTCCCCATGGATCCTCGTTCGGCTGAGGTACCCCCACCGGTAGCCGTGACCACGACCAATGCTGCAGAAGAAGCATTGGCCCGTGGATTTGCTTAGTTTTCCGCTATATTTTGAAGAATACCAGCCGTCAGGGACAAGTTAAATAATTAAAATAAGACAACAAGTGTATGACAAGGTAGGTAATTAAAATAAGACATAAATAACATACTGACCTTGCAACCGTGGCACAAGTTGGAGTAGAGATGTGCTAGGACAGCCCCACCCCAGTTGTACCTGACGCTCGACGGCTGAAGGTCTCGCAGCAGCTCTAGATACATCATCGGGATGGTATCACCACTAGAATCAGCAAACATGACAGAACCAAATAGGTCCATCACGAATCCCCGTGTGTATCTGTAATATCAAAATTATAGAGCAACTCATTTTTCCGCATGAAACAGATTACAAAATAAATGTAATACAAATAGTTTGTATGAGTACCTCTGAATCTCGATCGGAGTGGAATCGCTACCTAGACCTCTCGCAAACATAACTCGCAGCTTCGTCTTGTCCAGACAGTACTTGGACTTCCCCCCGTTGCTGCGTATATCTGGCTCCGCTCCCAACAACTCAGCGAGCATGTAATTAATCGTCGTGCCATCTGGATCTGTGGGGTCAGATATGCCACCAACGGGCACGCCCTGGATAGGCAAACCCCATAGAGCGCTAACGTCCTGGAGAGTCACTGTCATCTCTCCAAAAGGTAAGTGGAACGTGTGCGTCTCGGGGCGCCATCGCTCCACTAGTCCTGCAATCAGGGACGCGTTGATGGACTTAGCCTCCGACTGTAGAATATCGACCAAATGCTGCAGCCCCAAATTTTGCAGATACGCCTCCATCATCGGGAAGTACTGCATGTCCGGATACCGACCCCTGGCATTTAAAATTGCCTCACTCTGCGTTCAAAAAAGTGAACAACATGAAAACCTAAAAATACAAAAATTCACAAAATCCAACTTTAAAAAATAAAAAAGTAATCAAGTACCTCTTTAGATGCCTCTGAGACTCGGTGCTCCCCGTGAGGCATCCATAACAAAGGACTGAAATGATCCTTGCTGTCAGTAGGAATGGGCTCATCAACCGGATCGGCTGCGGGTGGTCTCCTAGGCCGTCCCCTAGCCATCCTACGTTTAAAAAAAAGTTAAACTTGCTACAATTGGCTAAAATATGCTAATTGCGGAAAAAATATGCTAAAATACGCTGATATGCAAAAAAATGACTATGGAGTCAATCATAACATGCATGATGCCAATAAGAACAAAGAACCACTCCATACAAGCATATTTTTATAAATTTGTATTTTTTTTTAAAGATAAGGTTTCCATTAGAAATGTATGAAATCAGTTAATGCAAACTAATTTCATTTCATACAAATTAATGCAAAATAAACTTTCAAATATACAACCAGCAAAAATAACTCATTTATTTGTTGCGAGTATAATTTGTTTAATCACACAAATTTGATGATACATATAGTACATATTAACCTTGGAACTATAGATATAGTTTTTTTTTTAAATAGAAGTAAAGAACAAAAATAAGCTCGTATTATATAATAATATTTTCTACAATTTCGCTAAAATATTAATAAAATAAGATTTTAAAGGAAAATCAATTCTTGAATTAATAAATCTATATTAATTGATTTTTAATGAAATAATAAATATATCCAATTTTACCGATTAAAAATCAAAAGTACACCCTTACTATTAAATATCCCTATTATTATAATAAAGGAAAGCCTCCAATATCTTCTCAAATTCTCCATTTCTTCCAAATAGAATAAAATCAATATTATTCAAACAAAAATAAAGTAACATGAAAGCAACTTGATCGAATTTAATATTTAAGTAAATAAATTTTGAGTTTTATCAATTATTGTTTCTTTTGCTACTCTAATCAACTAATAAAATATATTATATTTGTGAATTATGAAGATTATGAACAACATATATATTTGTAAATATTTTAATTATTTATTCTCGTGTTTAGTGAAGACGCACCAATTAAAAGTAATTATAGAACTCTGTATTCAAATTTTGTTATTCAACAATGTCAATTACTTCTCTCGGCATCTAATTAACGATAAACTAATTCAATTAATCTAAAATCTAATGTACGCATAAAATTTTGTGTCTAGAAAGAATTAAAATTAAAAAAAAAACTGTACGTGACCATTATAGTTATTTGTAGGTAATGATACGGGGATGATGAGGAATGATAACACTAATAGATTAAATTTTAACTAAGACGAAATTGAGCTTTATTTTAATTTATGTGTTTCCTAAGTTTAGACTTTAAAAATATAATTATTTGTCTGTTTTCTATTTTGAATCCAGTCCGTTTCATTAAGAGAATATGCAATTCTAACTTTATTTTAACTAAGTAAATGAATATGGAATTCTAACTTCTTTGAATCACTAATATGTAAAGAATCCTTTATACATAAATTAATATAACAAGAATGAATTAATCTAAAATATTTATAAAACATAAGTGAACACATAAACGAATTAATCCCAATTGACATGTAAATTGCATGAAAACAAAAATAACTTAATATAACTTAAATTTGCATGCCACATAAATTAATAATTTAAACACAAGCAAACAAACAAAATTATAAATGCAATTACAATATAGGAAAATAAATTAATAATCCAATCTAAATTAGATCAATATATATTTGTCAGGCATATACACAGAAAATCCAATCTAAATTACAATCTAAATTACAATAGGAAAATAAACTAAATCCAATCTAAATTACAATCTAAATCCAATCTAAATTACAATCTAAATTCAATCTAAATCCAATCTAAATCCAATCTAAATCCAATCTAAATTATAATCCAATCTAAATCCAATCTAAATTACAATCTACATTTTTTTTTTTTTTTGGCATGTTTCAAGCCCGTAGGCAGTACAAGGCAGCAAGGCACGCGAGTCACAGTAAAGGGTATAGGCACGAAGGCCTCAATCACAGAAAAGGCGCAAGGCCACATAGGCAACAGCCAGCAGCCACAACCCACAAGGCAACAGCCACAACAGCCACAAGGCAACAGCCACAAGGCAACAGCCACAAGGCAACAGCCACAAGGCAACAAGGCAACAGCCACAACAGCCACAAGGCAACAGCCACAAGGCAACAAGGCAACAGCCACAAGGCAACAGCCACAAGGCCTAAACCTAAACCCTAAAACCGTATCGGCACGAAGGCCTCAATCACAGAAAAGGCACGAGGCCGCAGGTCAAGGTAACAGATCTTGGGACAATCAAAAAGGCGCAAGGCCACATAGGCAACAGCCAACAGCCACAAGGCTAAAAACCGAAAAATTGAAATTTTTTGAGAACTTACAATGAATCGACGAGAATGCGGTGAAGAGGCGGAGATTCGGCTAGGCGGAGTGGCGGCGAGGCGGAGGGGCGGAGGCGCGGGCTTTTTTTCCTTCTCTCTGGCGGAGACTCGGCTTTTTTTTCTTTTTTCGTTTTGTTTCTCGCGGACGCAGAGAAGAGGAGAAGAGAGACACAGAGAAGAGAAGGAGAAGAAAGTCACGGGCGCGGGTTGAAAAAGAATTAAACCTCGAACCGCTAGGAATCCTGGCGGTCCGAAATAAAAATTCGGACCGCTAGGAATCCTGGCGGTCCGAATTAAAAATTCGGACCGCTAGGAATCCTAGCGGTTTGGGTAGAAATAAAAATATTTTAAAAACCTGGTTATTTATATTAAAATAAATTTTTTTTTGGGTAAAAATAAAATCACGGGGAGGGTTGGTGAACTGATGGTACAAGTATAACAACTGGGATTCAATTAAAAATGCATGAGGTTGATCCGTTCATACGTTTGCGGGTACGCATGGGATTAATTATGAGAATGTGTTGAATGAGTGTTCGGTTGAACAATAAGATTAATTATGGGAAATTATATTTTTCTTTCTAAAATATTTTATATGTTTGATATTACACAATTTTATTTATTAATAAAATATCAATAATACAATTAAATAAATAAATTAAATAATAACATAACATCACATTACTTATTAATTATTATTTTATAACATAACATTACTAATTAACTAGATTAAATAATGCAATTAAACAAGTGGATTAAATAAATAATACAATTTTATTTATTATTATTATTTTATAAATTAAATAATAACATAACATCACATTACTTATAATTATTATTTTATAAAATATAAATATTGATAAACATTTATAACAAATACAAATAATTTATAAACAAATAAGCATTTAAAATATGTGCTAAAATGATATGTCTAGATCCTCCGTTGTACCTTGAGATCAGTTGTGAAAACTCTGAATTTATTTTAAAAATAAATATTTCTATTTAAATTTCTCACATATTTAAAATTAAAAAATTGTAAAAAAATAATTAAACGTTGTACAAAAAATAATTAAATGTTGTACAAAACAAATTATACCAAAAATAATTAAATGTTCTACAAAAAGATTGTAAAAAAATTAAATGTTGTACACAAAAATTTGTAGAAATTTTTTTTACCTATATATTAGACTAATATGCTGTAAAATATATATATATATATATATATAGAGAGAGAGAGAGAGAGAGAGAGAATGGCTAATATACAAACGTTTGTTTCTGGACTCAGGAACAAACGATTCGGTTATCTGATTTTCAAAGTTCAAACAGTCGATCCAAACCGTTAGATATTCAATCTATATTAAAATGTGCTTGGAGACCAAATTTTACATTTTTTGGAATTTTTTTACTATTTATTAAGCTGATTTGAAAACTGCTATTTTACAATGCTGCAGAAATTTAATAAAAACAATAGTTTTCAAACCATCTTAATAAATAGTAAAAAAATTCCAAAAATTATAAAATTTGGTCTCCAAGCACATTTTAATATAGATTGAATATCTAACGGTTTAGATCGACTGTTTGTACTTTGAAAATCGGAGAACCAAATTGTTTGGTAAAAAGTCTAGGAACAAACGTTTGTATATTAGCCATTCTCTCTCTCTCTCTCCATATATATATATATATATATATATATATATATATATATATATATATATATATTAGAAAAAGGCTTATGGGACTAGCTAGCGCACCATTTGGGAAGAGAAAAATGAGGTCAGAGTCGATGTTTTTGAACCCACTTTTTTACGCTGTCTGGGCAGATTTTGGGAAGAAAATGAGGGAACGATATGGGAATGAAAATAGCATCCGAACAGGTAAAGGGCTCAAATTCCCGATGGACCCAAATTTCTTTAATTCCCATTGAGAATAAAGGCATCCGAACAGGCCCTCAAGTTATTTAGACTCAATATTTTTATAATATTAATAAATCATATTAAATTAAACAACGATCTTAAAATTCAAACTGAAATAATTATTGGAGTCATGCCAAAGGAGCAGACTAAATTAACTCTATGATCACATTCATAGGTGATCCAAGATTTTTGTTAGGAGGGAGTAAAAAAATATTGAATCAGATTTACCTATTAACTAATTGGATACTCGATAATTTATGATGCTCTAGCTTATAATTCTAATTACTAATTAAAATTTAATACATTTATTTTTAACTTTAATTCTAAATTTAATCCAAATTACAAATCAATAATTCAAAATGAAATAAAAAAAAAATTTGAGAAAGACAAAGTCGGTAGGAACCGATAGATCTCCACTAAACTCAAAATTCACAAGAACCAGCTGCCCCTCTTGTACAATATGGGTCCGTATCGCATCAAACCCTTGTGAAAGAGAACTAGTAGCAATTATTTTAGCTTTTATATACGCGTAAAGAAAAGTATATCTATCAATTTACAATTATCTTCAAATTTTCATATTTTAGTTATTAAATTATTGAGAGGAAATACAACGAAAGCAAAAGAAAACACTATAGATTGACTAAATTTTTTTTTATTTCTACGTAAGAGTAACTTTGCAATATGTATCCTCTTAAGTTAAAAAAAAATGACTTGTTTGGCAAGAACACAATATAGTAAAACAGAGCAAAGAAAATAGAAACTTATTCCATATTATTTATTTATTTTGTTGGGGAAGTTTGAAATAGCGGAACAATAGAATTAAAACATTTCAATATTTAAAAAAATCACTTCTTTACAATTCGTCAGTTCTTGGGGTGCACAAAAAATTCGTAGTTTGTAATCCGATTCGAGTTAATTCGAAAAAATTCGAAAAAAATTTGATTCGAAATTGAGTTCGTTCGAAATTAATTCAAACGAAATTCAAACTGGACCTAGTTCATTCGAAATAGGTTCGCAAACCAAACTTAGTTCGAAATTAACTCAAACGTGAACCGTTGATTTTCGCTAATAATGAACTTTAATGTTATTTAGGATAATATTTGGATTTGTAATAATTCTAAGACTTTGGTGATTATTCTGTACTTCTAATGATATTTAAATTGTACTTTGAATACTTTGGATATTTGAAAACTTTGGTGATGTTGTTCCTGTTGGCTATTTGGAAAACTTTGGATACTAATTGATTGTACTAAACTTTGGTATTTGATATAAATTTTGGTATTTGTAATGAACTTTGATATAAACTTCGGTGTACTGTGTAATTAGAATTTAGAAGGCATGTGTTTTTATTGAAGTGCTGTAATTTTGATCTATGGCCCAGCCATAAGTCGTAACTCGTAAGTCGTAACAAAGTTCGTAAAAGTTCGAAATTGAGTTCGTAAAAAATTCGATTCGAAATTGAATTCGTTCGAAATTAATTCAAACCAAATTTAGTAAACTGAGAGTAAGTTTGATTCGGTTCGGTTTGTTTGCAGCCCTAGTCTCTTCCATAAAATAGTTGGATGAAATAAGAAAGGCAAAAGTAAAAAAAAAAAAAAGTATAACGGCATATTTTCATTTCAATTATACTTTTTCATTTTTTTTTCCCATAATTCTATTCTGTTTCACTTCTGTGCATTCCCCGTTTCATCTAGTGTTATGCAAACGGTCTGGTCTGATCCGGTCCAAAACTCCCGGTTCACAGGTCCCTCCGATCCACGGGTTTGTACGGTCCAGGTTGGTCCGGTCCAATTTTTTTTTAATCAATTGTTTAAAAAACCGAATTACTTTAAAAAACAAATCATTTTGATCTTTAAAACCGAATTAATAGATTTAGAAAAAAATGAATTAGAGTCCGGGTGAGGTTCGGGTATAGGGTGGGTTGCCATGGGTAGTCCGCGGGTAGTCCGAGTATGGTCCGGTCCGATCCGGATTTAGTCCGGGTATGGTCCTGTCCGGTTCACGGGTTTAGAATTGTGATGAAACTAGTGTATTGAAAAAAACCGTGCTAGGCCCCTCCTTAGCCTCAGTCCGGACCGGTACGGGTCTTGATCACGGTCCGTGCAGTCCGGAACAGTTATGCCCGTAAGCTTTCTAAAATTCGCAATATATTATAAAGAGTAGGGTTAAAATGCAACATTGATTTTGTACTCTAATCATGCTCCACATCCTTATTTTCATTTTCAAAGTCTGAACAGTCAATCCGAACTGTTCACCATGATCTTTGTATTAAAATGTGCTTGGATACCTTGTTTTGAAAAAAATTTACTATTTATTTAGATAGGTACAAAATCCATGTTTGAAGAAGATTCTGGACGATCCAAAACAGTGATTTTCTACCTATCTAAAAAAATAATAAAAAATTCAAAAAATATAAAATTTTGTCTCCAAACACAATTAATATGAAATCATATTGAACGGTTCGAATCGATTGTTCGAATTAAAAAAAAAAAAAAAAAGACATGAAGCATAATTAAAACACAAAACCAATAATATGATGCATTTTAACCCTTCTCTATTATAAAACATAATGAGATTGAGACCAACACTTGCATCTGCATGTGGTCGTGACCTGCTTAGTTCGGAATCGGATATCATATAGCCTCCAATAAAATAAAATATAAATAAAAGCACCCATACGGGCATGAGACCGAATCTCCTGCCCCCCTGGGGGCAGGAAATTCCTGCCTTTAGAGTTACAGCCGGTGGGTCCGAGATGACTCTAGGAGCAGGAATTTAAATGTTAAAAGTAATCTCGGCCCCACCCGGCAGTGACTCTAGGGGCAGGAATTTCCTGCTCCCCGGGGGGCAGGTGATCTCGTTCCCTAGCAGAGCAGATTTCCCGAGAGCGTTTCCCTCTCTCTTCCCTCTCCCCCAAACTGACAACTCGTTTCTCGGGGAAACCAAACACTGCTACCCAAGAAATCTGTGCAGTTTTCTTTTAACGGCATCATTAATTAACACAACCCCACACAAATGCATCGTTTTAAACAACAGAATTAGTAAATACGATGCATTTAATTTATACCCTTCAAAAAAAATCTCCAAATTTCAAATACTTTGTTTTTGGACTTTGGAATTAACAAGCGATTCGATTTTTAAATTTTCAGTCCAAACAGTCAATCCAAACCATTCAACATTCAATATATATTAAAATGTATTTGGAGACCAAATTTTATATTTTTTAGATTTTTTTTACTATTTATTAAGCTAGTTTTAAAATCGTTGTTTTCAATAATTCAGAAGTTTTTCACAGTTTATTACAGCGGTATTAAAACTGACTTAATAAAAAGTAAAAAGAAATTCAAAAATATAAAATTTGGTCTCCAAATATATTTTATATAGACATCACATCTAACGGTTTGAATCGACTGTTTGAATTTTGAAAATTAAAAAACTAATTAGTAGTATGGGAGTTCCGAAACAAACATTTTGATATTAGTCTCTCTCTAATGCACACCTGAAGATGGAAATTTTGGGTTGAGATACATTTACTTGTACATATAATTCATTTATTGACTACATTGCATAGAGCCAGAGATCACACTTTCGAACAAGGGATTTCTTCCACAGCTAATGCAACGTGGATGAATATGCTATTTGTTTTGAATTTGACTTTACCACTTATTTTTTATGTTCCATGTTATCAACAGCTTATAAGAGGCCAATAACTGCTGATGAACTCAAGCATGATTAGAATCTTATGCCTAATTATATCAGTGTTGTTGTTTGGATGTGCATTTGGGCATCTCTTGATTTCATGTTTATAGAATTTATGTGATAGGTTTTACATGTTTTATATGATATATTTACAGGATTTATGTGATAGGTTTACATAATTTATCTGTCATGTTTACATGATTTATTGATGACGCCAAAACATATAGCGAAAATCACTATTTTTTCTAAAAAATAGCAGAAAGAGAATGCAAAGTAGCCAATTTTCTAATTTATTTACTGCAAACGTGTATTTGAGTAATTTTGACAGGTTTTGAAGAAAGTTGCGTATTTAGGCTAAAAAGAGAGCAAAAATATCATATTTAGTCGGCCTCCTCCATGCTGCATGCAGCATACACAGAGGCCGCACGATCTGTGGACTGTCCTAAATTAGTTTTTTCTGATGGGCCTTCTAGAAGAACACGTTTTTCTGAAGAGCCACGCTATTTAGACAATTCCTGATAGATCATGGGTGGACCCCACGATCTCCACTACTTCCACTAGTGCTTAGGAAGGCTATAAATACCTCTATTGTAATATGATTTAGTGTGCGTATTTAATTAATTGTGTCAAGTCCAGAATTGTAGCTAGCAATCCTCATTGTTAGGTTAGGTTAAAGAGTTACTTAGAGAGAGAATGATAGCCATTTAGAAGCCAAACAAGAGAGAATACGTCATCTAAGGAGACAAATGTTCTTCCATTTTTAATTGGGTTGTAATTTATGTTCTCTTTATTTTATTTTATTTATTTTGCTATGGTTATGAGAAGCTAAACTTCTCATCTCTAGGGTGAGAATTGTACTTGAATTCTTAATTATGTTATGATATTTGTTTATATTTTGTTTTGCTTATGATTTGAATTTCTTTTGCACTTTTTATACGTCCTTGCATACATAGTTATGTTTACTATACATCTAAGGAGACAAGAGGTTCTCTTTTGCACTTTTATACGTCATTGCATACATAGTTCTGTCTACTATATGCCAATGACCCTCCACATACCAATAGATGCTTAGTCAACACATCCTTGTGTGAGAAGGATAATGCATGCAAGTACTAACACGTCGGCTAACGAGGCTTGGTAGCGGTTCAAAGACTAGGGTTAGAAGCGAGTGGGCTCCCTTGGCAGGATAAGTTAGACTACGTTTTAGTTTCTTTACTGACAGACTAGACTTAGTTATAACAACAATAGAGCACCTAGATTAGGTGGGGTCTTTGAGATATTTTAACTACGAGTAGTATAGGCAAAGAATACAATTTCGTACCTAAAACACTTTAGTCTTAGTAGCCCAAAAACCGATCGCAAGATCAGAAAACCTTTCAAATCGCATAAACAAACACCTAGTACGCCCTGCGGGTAGTGATAGAGCCGCATGCGGGGTAATGATCACTCAAAAGAGAGCAATATTTCTTTTAATATTTATAAACTCGTAAATGCTATCGGTTCGTATTGCAAGCGCACAATCCTATCGAGTAGTATATTCGAGGTCGATCCACAGAGAATATTGGTTCAGTGTTTTGAGCGATCGAATCACAATTTTTCGAAAGGCTAGACGAAATCTGAAAATTGAGAGATGTTGTTGTGATTAATGTAAATTAGGAAGCAATTAAAAGTAATTAAAATAAAGATAAAGATGATAATTTCTAGGGTTTTGACACACCATTGCTACTCAATCCGCCTTGACAATATATTCCTGTTGCGTCTGATTTCCTGTTGTTGTTTTATGAAAGACACCACATAGGTCACTGCGATTTATGTTACGCAAGAATGACAGATCTTTCATCGAGATTCTACATAGGACACTGCGATTTTCCTTATGCAAATGACTGATCTCTAAAAACTCCAAATTACTACACAGATCACTGCGATTTTCCTTACGCAAGTGATGGAATTTGATACGCGTTTTGTTGGTCTGGTTTATGGTTTCTCCCCTAAGGTTTTCTTCACATAAACCTAATAGATCTCAACGAGACTAATTCATACAAATAGTTTCTCTTACCATTAAAGTACTTTCACTACCCTAACGGACTCAAACTAGATCATTGAAGTTAGATGAAGAGATAGTAAATCACAAAAGCATCTAGATTCAACAACAAGAAACCATAATCAACAGAAATATATATATATCAAAACATCAAGAGTAACAATGTTTACTGCCTAGCCCTAAGAAAAGGAACTTAGCCGCGGAACGGTATTGTTACAAGCATTCCTCTCTTCTTTCTTTAATCAAATCTAACCCTAATTACAAAGATAAGTTATTCTTCTGCCCAGGGGCCTTATATAGGAGTGGAGGGACGTCTGAAGGTTGAGTAGGGGCTAAGAAACTGATCTGGAAACAGCTGTCGGCAGTTATTCTCCAAGAGACGCCTTCGGTTACGGACCGTATCACCTGATACGGTCCGTATTAGGACCTTGACGGTTAGGGTTTAATGCTTCCAGCGTTATCTTCTGATCTGTGCTAGGTCTGGTCCGTGTCAGGCAATACGGACCGTAACAGAGACTTCGTCGATAAGCGTCGCTGATCCGATTGACCCGATTCTAGCTCCATTTGGTGTAAAATAGTCCCAAAACCTGTTTTCTGCAATAAAACATAAAGAAGGGTGACAGTAGCATTTTTCTCTAATTAATTAAACATAAGTGTGAGAAAATATGCAAAACCTAAGCCAAAACCTTACGTAAATCATCATTATTTTGACTCTGATCAGGTAACTGTGGGGCAATCTATACCGCATGCGACACATGCGACAGTGACAGTGTCGCATGCGGCGTAGAAAAACATCGAAACTTATATTTTGCATGATTAAGAAAGACAGAAAACCTGAACCCTAGAGGCTCTATATCTATTGTTTAACCTTTTCTAGTTATAATATCTAGATTGCATTTATCACCACCAACCCTTTTTCAAAAAATCTAATATCCTAGACTAGTAAAAATTATTTAAAATCTAATACACTATCCCTATGGATCGATACCCCAATCATACTACACGGTAGGATCATACGCTTGTGATCTGAACGTAAGTAGAAATTAGGATTTATAAATATTTAAAAGTAGTAGTTCATTTTGGATTCATCATTTATCGGTCATGTTTACAGGATTTATGCAATATATTTATATGATTTATATATCATGTTTACAGGATCTACCTCTAAAGTTATGTTTGGTGGAAAACATATATGTTATTTATTTGCAATTTATTTTGTTTATGTTGTTATGTCGATAAGAATTATGTCTCATTGTTAGACATAATAGTAGGCGTGTTTTGAGATTAGTTGTTATGTTCACAATATTTAGAGTACCACCTTACAGAGTTTTACAGTAAAGTTTACATAATTCAAAACATAAAATTGTAGTGTTTGGATGCAGCACATCAAAAAAGATAATATTCATGATTTACAATTTAGATTTACAAATTCAAAACTTAAGTTTACATAGTTATGTGATAAGATTTACAAAATTAAAAAAATTGAAAGAAACATCTAGATGCAGAATTAAAAAAAAATTGTAAATAAATAAAATTTGAATTTTTTTTACTGATTTGCAGTATTCAACGAAACTGTATACATAGTTATGTGATAAGATTTACATAATTCAGAATAATTGGAAGTACATCTAGCTGTAGATTTGAAAAAAAAAAAAATTGGGAAAAAAAATTTTGAATTTTTTTTACCTGTATCTGTTTACAGAATTTTAAAGTGGTCCATATTGGTTTTGAAAAGTTGTTAGAGATATTCTAAATACGGTCTCAGTGGTCCTGGTCAAAAGTCTATAAGTGGTCTCAGTCAAAGCAGTTAAAACTGTTAAACTGGAGGTTTATTGGGGACCACACGGTAATAAAAAGTTGTTATGTTTGCAGAATTCGTTGAATCGGTTTACATGATTTAGTATTAAAGTTTACAGAATCTCGTGAATCCGAGAATAATCCGGGAATTGGTGTCCGGAGACTGTTAGCAGCTTCCAAAAATAATATTATGAAACAAAGTATAAAAAAGTTGTTGGTTGGGCAATCAGCCTATCAATTATTTTCTTTTTCTTTCTATTCTGGTAATACTCAAAAGGAACATTCAGCATTCTTCACTTGAAAGGTTTAGGGTTCTGCGGTTCTGCCTACTCGACACCAACAAATAATTCCGAGAAAATTCAAGGAAGTGTATTTTATTTAATTTTTAATGCTAAAGTGGGGAAATAAAGGGACAATAATTGATTGTAGTTATTGTTGGTACCAACCTAAAGTTAGCTGGTACCCGTAACAGAGGTGTGGGTAGTGGTGACGTCCCACAAAATGGCCCAGTCGCTCTCTGATCACACACTTTAGACTGCTGCTGCTGCTGCTGTCTTCTGATTGCATGCAAGTTCACTGTGCAAATCTCATGTTGAGTTTTAATTGTGGTTCTGCTGCTGCTGTTCGTCCCAAAACTGTACAATGCTTCCAAAGGTGGTCCGCCAATTTAGCCAGATAAAAGGTCTGATTTGTCTCTAATTTGGGGCACAACGGGTGGCTTGTCTACCAAATTTTGATGTCTCTCAACTTCAGTACCAATTTCTTAACTTCGTTTTAATCGTACGATCTGATTTAAAACAGTAGAACGATACTTATTTTTTTGTTGTTGAGAAAAGTAGATAATATCAAGATAAAAGTAGGTGATAGGTGATACCAAGATTCCGAATTCTCTGCGTTACTCACCGTTTGAGTTTGAATCCGTACCAATCCAGCCAAGTCTGTAATGTACGAAGTCCTTTAAGATTCGTACTAATATATAACAAACATATCAGATTCAAACTCCACATTTGAGGTATCTTTGGTGATACAAATTCGTGATACCAGTAGGTCACACGATATCGGATTTTGGTGCTAACGTTGTTTAATCCGAACTGATGGCAAAATATTATTCGTAAGGGAAGAATGTAGAAAACTAGAAACCATGGAGTTCATCATATATTCATAGCAATTAAGCGTGAAGTACCGAATCTAAATTGAGGGTGCTCTAAAAAATGCTCCCACAGAGATAGCGCGAGTACAAAAATTTCGAGGATATAACTTTTGCCTTTTTATAGTCCCGTACATAATTACACATCCAAGCCATGTTCAATATTTATACACAAATATGATATTTAATGATAGTTATGTACTCCTATCTTTGCTATTCATCATGTAAATCCAACTTTGTAACTCTTTTTCTTAATTCATGCAATTTTACCGGTGTTTTGTCTACTAACAAAAAATAATGCGCATTATCCAATTTTACATGTTTGCACTCTAACTCCTTGCATTTCAGTTCCTGTGTTAGTCTGTAGGTTATTTTTTGAAAAAAAAAAAAAAAAGTATTTATTAAAAAAAAATGAATAACACAAGAGGAGTATGCATTCATTAAAGTATGGTCTCTTTTTAGAGACCCCAAGACCAATGAATGAGTATCCCCTCAGTTAACACAGCTACCTGAGTGAATTCCAGCTGAACAATTTTAATTCGGGTTTAGGGTTTAGGGTCTTCGAGATTCATGTCAGATTAAAATAAACGGTCTGGATCTCATTCTATAAGGTCAAGTACTTCACTGGATCTCAATTCAAGACCAATGGGGTAAGAAAGCCCAAGCCCGAAGTATCCATTCCATTTGTTGCAACACAAACTTACTTCAATGCAATAGGTAACTTGACCCAAATAAATAAAAATATCTATAAAACAAGAATATTTCTTCCATAAAAAGTAGTGTCACACAATATCCCAACAAATTTGAATAAAAGAATTAAACTAAAATGTTGTCAGCCAGCTAAAGTTACAACTTACAAGCTCAGTGGTCTAGTTGGATGTGGACATAAAGACAATAAGGTTACTCAGCAATTTCTTTTTTATTTTGAAAACTTGGTATGAGACTACTTCAGCAATTTCAATATTTGCAGCGAGCTCCTTATAGTTTACACTAATTTCTGCATACAAGTTCGGAAAATAAACCGAAAATATGTCAGTGATAGAACCTGTAATTAGGGGTGTTCATTGGGTCGGTTCGGTTAAAACCGAATTAAAATAGTCAAATCAAAATTTATTCGGTTTTTAAAAATATAACCGAACCAACCGAATAATAACCGAACCAAAATAACCACAATAAATTTCGGTCTATTTGGTTGGAACAGAAATAAGGGATATTAAATTTTAAAAGATCAGAACGCAATACATACACAAATACATTTAATTATCATAGAAATAAATAAGAATTATATATATAAGTTGTCGACATCACAATACATTGTTTAATTCCATACAAAATATGTAGATGTTTTAAATATTCAAACCAAAATATAAGTTGTTGATATTACATACATTATATATAAAGCATGGATTTGAACCATATAAAGTTTGGTCGGTTCGGCCTTTTTAGTTTTGTAAAATCTAAACCAAAGTAATTCGAAAATCCAACCCAACCAATCCATTTAAACCGAAAAACTGAATCATTTAATCCAAACTTTCTTAGTTTGGTAAAATAACCAAATAAACCGGACCCAATGAACACCCCTACCAGTAATTTTACTAATAATGACTAATAGATGCAGTATTAACAATATATAGTTTTTTTTCAGGCTTCATTGCTACATATGCATTTAACAAAGAAATTGTTCCAAGAGCTTACCACCTTTTGGCATGAATCCAGACATTTACTCCATGAACTCCTCCATCAGACCCTATTTGCAGCACAGTCAATTATTTATTTGAACAAATAAAAAAAAAGTTAACACACTAAAAATTCAGGTAAAGATTTAAATAGAGCAGTTTTTGCTTTAGATAAACTGAAAATTTGAGATATCTCAGAGGATACAGACTCTTTGGTTGTTTCGCATGAAGCCAAAACTGCTCTGTTAAAAGCTTTACCCGAAAATTCAGCACTGACACGATAGTGTGCAAGAGTACCTGAGAGATGAAAGGTTCTGCATCTGTTCTCCTAAGAGAATGCAGGGAGTCCTTGCAGAGAGATACCGAATGGTCCCCAAGACTTACTTCTCCGATCTCACTGAGTACTCGCACTCTGATATATGGGTCCTTTGGCGGTATTACATCCTACCAATATTTTATAATTAAAAAGTAAAAATAACAGAAACCAAAGTTATATTTTTCTTCGATCTACTTTCTACCTTTAATTTGATGTGTAAACGATACAAACTGAAATGAGATTATTTTGAAGTCAATTTATTTTAACGTGATAGAAGGCCCAAACTAGATTAGTAAGGTATTTTTTTTTGCATCCTAGCAGCTTTTAATAGAAATCTTGGACAAGAATATCAGTGTTGTTTGGAGTAAACCACATTGGTGGAATATATTTTATAAAATATTTGCTCAATCCATGCTAGCACTTGTTCAGACTTTTATTGATTACTTGATTGAAAGATGGAGGAGCAATATAGTAATCAGAATATAAAGGGCCCTTAAATTCTAGAAATGTCAGTACCATTTGGGTAAAATTTACTCAAACTATAAAAATGAGTTTTAATAAAGGGTAAAATGGGTACTTCATAAATTTAAAATGAGTTTTAATAGAAAAGTCAATAAATTGGGTAAATTTGTGAGTTTTTGAAATTTAGAAGAGAAAAAATGAAATTATGAATTTAAAGAGCGGGTACGTAATTTTGAGGTCATTGACAGGTATACATGAAACTCCCCCTAGTTTATACTTTAGTGACCATATCTATATGCTAAAAAGGAAACAAAATGAGAAAACATTTACCACAGTTAGATCTAAATCGAGGTCCTTTGTGTAGGAGTCAATGACAGCACAGTGATTCTTGAAATACTCTTGCTCAGAGAAATTTAATTTATCATGAATTTCTTCGGGAAGCACTCGCCCCACCTTCCACCTGTAACTTTGAATTACTTCTGCTCTTTTATACCTTCATTAAATGCACGACAAAGCTCAGACCTAGTCTTTAATAAAAAATGTTTAATTTGTTTTGACTAAGAAATATGCTGTATCGAGCAGGATTAGATGCTTACACGTAAGCCATGAGGCATCTTTTATTACGGATTAAAGAGAGATGATGAATGAAAGAACCGTAGTGATCTTCATTTTTCGCTTCTATATCCAAATTTTTTGAATTCTTCTCCCTATGATTTGCAAACAAGATAATATTGACTAAATGGGAACAATCCGCAGGTAATCATTTGGTAAATGTTGAAAGAAAATACAAACCTGACTTACCGGATCAAGGATTGGAACTGCTTACTGTGCTCTTCGCATTCTCTTATTACTTGATCAAACTTGTCACTCTATAGTACAAGTTCATTCAATAAAAGTGAGATTCATAGTAATTTAGTCAAGATCAAATATGTCCCATAAGAAATATCAAATAACGTGTTAGGCTTCTTTTCATTCCAGCAATTGATGCAGAAAGGATGCAACAAATTAACTATTATAACAAAAAATTAAAAAAGGAAGTCGTACATTGTATGGAGGAAGCTGTCCCTCTTCGCAGGTGGATAGCTCTTGCAAAAGCTGAGCCGCCCTTCGTGCATACATTTCCTAAGTTAAAATTATCAATGTCCGTAACCTGTTCAATAAAATGCTCCAGTCAAGCAAGAAATTATTTTTCAGATCAACCAATTGCAATTCAAAGGACACAAAATATGTGATTGGACTGAACTTCAATTTAGCACCTCCTTTTGAAGAAAAAAAACAGCTACCCAGGAGAGGGTCGCTAGCGGGGTACCTTACTTAAAATTACAACCTTCTACCGTAGAAGCAATTCATTGTTGCTATCATGGTTTGGAGAATCTATCGTCATCCCATGATCATATTGGGTGATTTCCAAACAACACTTGAATCAGAATCAGAAGGGACTCACCGTTGAGTTACGCTGATTCTTCCTTCTAGCTTGTTTATAACTGATTAAAAGGAGAACGAAGATGAATCTGTCGAGTGGAATCCAAAGCAAGTCAGAAACGGAGACCGGAGAGATGTTAAAGCTCAAAAGCGAGAATAAAATGCGAGATCCCCAAATTTTCTCTCTTTTTTTCTTTTTTCTTTTTTCTTTTTCCTTTTCCCGCCTCAATTTTTTGCAATCTCATATTTATTGTACATTGGCGGCAATAGGGCTGTAAATGAGCTGAGTTTGAGCGAGTTACCCTCAACTCAAACTCAGCTCATTAAATAAATGAGCGAGCCAACTCGAGTTGGGATGGTAATAACTAGGGATGGCAATGGGCCGTGCCCACGGGTATTTTGCTAAGCCTATGCCTTACCTGCCTGTTACCATCCCTATGCCCGACCTGCCTGGCCCAATCTGATGGGCCTCAAAATCTATGCCCGGCCTACCCATGGGCATTTTTCCCATGCCCACGCCTGCCTATGCCTGCCTGCCCATGCCCATGGGCTGCCTTACCCGGCCCTTTACCCGTATGCCCGTCCCAGCCCAATAACATAAATTAAACACAATCATATGCACAATATAAAATTTAACATAATTATCACCATAAAACCAATAAATCAAGGGACAACATGATTAGAAATTAAGTTACAACAAAATAATTCAAAGTATCAATTAACAAATAGTGGTACCAAACAGCTGGGGACTGGGGAGTACCCCCACCAATTTCATTAGATGAAATCATGCACCACAAAACTGGTACCAAACAGCTGGTACACAGCTTCTAAGAATTTTCTTACAAACAAGCAGCACAGACATTACAAGAGACCTGCAAAGTATGTAAACTAATGGCACAACATGGCCAAGTACATCGATCAAAAAATAAAGTGTTCTAGAGCTAAAAGCAGAAATAAGCAAAAAAAGTCCTTCAACTAAGACAAAATCACAAAAGGTTGATAAAGCTAAGGCTATACATCTTTATGTTGCAAAAACAATCCTCAGATCATAGCAAATAAGAGAAGTGCCAGTTCTTCATTTCTTCCTCAGATCATAGCAAAAGAAACTAAATTAAAGTGCTCAAATTTTCAGACATAAACTGTATTTTAAAATTTTGATTGCTGGTAATGGTACCACATACTGGTTGCAACAGGAAAATACTGCTAGGACATAAAGAAAAATGAATGAACTATCTACCATAGTTTTGAAAGATGCAATTACAAAGAAAATATTGCTAAATAGACATGCCATTACAAAGAAAATATCCATCCCACGTGTTTTTTTTCAAAAGATGCAATTAAACCCCTTCGACACACTTTCTACTGATAATGAGAAAAGAGGCAGAGTCTCTTTTGCTTCACTGTTTTTTTTTTCTTTTGGGGCGAACCAACAAAATTTGCACTACAAGTGAAGGTGATGTTTTGCATTTTACTAAAGCATGTGGAAAATATTTCAAGTTGCCTTCTCTTAGAAATTTGAAACAATTTGTCCTCGCTACAAAAATTTCCACTAGAAGGCTCATGCCGAGTCCCTTCTCTCATCTGCTCCACACAAACAGATGTTGTTTTGGTAGTTTGTTCAAAAAGAATTCTAGGAATACATGATTTTTTTTATAACATAATGTAGTCTATCATAAGTGCCACATCAAAGAAAGAAAGAGAATGCCAAATGAATAAAGAAATATTTTTGGGTCCATAGAACTATAAATAATACCAAACTCACCAAGGGTTTACCCTTTACAGTAGGTATGATACATTTTAATGCATGGGAACAATAAATAGATACCAAAAGTTAAAAATACCACTAATAGAGTTTGGCAATACCTTGTGAAGGAAAAATTTGACTTCTCCAACAGTGACAATTATATCAGTCGCAAGTTCAGTTGCAACAAACCTAAACAAGTGTATAAAAATTTTATTATAAAAATACTATAAATAATAAAATACACAAGAAATAAAGAAGTGACATTAAGCAAGCTATTGAAGTCACATAGTGGGTCCATGAGGAATACAACTCGAAATTATGATTATTTATAAACAAAAATTGACATAAAATACGATCGATCTAGAGAAAGACTAGCTAGAACTATAGAAGAGAACTTACTGCTCTAGCCCCCTCCTTAACTACGAGCTTCCCCTTGTATTTATCTATTTCTTCTGAGCAAGCCTTGATCGCATCTGTCAGAACAGTGACCCCTTGGCTCTGTGAAGTCAGAAATATAACCATCAAATGAAAAAGGAAAAAAAAAAAAAAACATCTGACAAAAAAAATTACAATAACAAAGAAAAAGACTGAAGACACCCATTCCTGAAGCATAAAGGAAACCAATCTTGCATTTTGGCACCATTTTAGTAAAACACCGAATTTAATCTATTCTTGGTTGCTATTCATTGTGCTCAATCATCTTAAACTCTCATAATACATGACAGCACAAACTAGTGCAGTTGAATGCATCTTTCCATATAACAACTACCTCAGCAATCACACACTGATACTACAGTTGTAAGGTTCTAAAGTTTCATTATTGCATTAATTTCCACACTGTATCTGAAGGACCAAATTTAATGTACTACTGTTTATTGCACTCTGTTGAGCATGTAATTGCCTTAAAATTTATAACCGAGTACCTGAGACAGTGAGACTCAGTCAAATTTAATGTACTACTTCATCTTTTGAGCCTAATTCTATGATGATTGTCCTGCAAATTACATTAATGCTTGTATTAATTATTTGCTGGCAACTATATAACAAGTGATGCTACAAGTGCGACATATTTGCTCTAATTCAGAAAGCGAAACAAAGAACAGAAATTTTCAGCAAACAGAAAGCAGTCTGATTAGCAGTCTGACTCAGTCAATATGAAGACCTACCTGAGCCATTTTTCGGTCTTTGTTCAATCTCAGAGCTCTTTCCTTCTCCTCTTCTGACCTATAAATCTTCTGCAATATTGTAAAATTTTGCCAAACAAAAATGTTAGCCGATTCGAGAAAACAGAAGATGAATAAAGATCGATTGTAGTTTAAACAGAAGATGAGCCTCTATGTCGGCAAAAACAATCAAAATGCATATTTTCCGTTGCCCCCATCAAAATGCATATGTCGGCAAAAACAATCAAAATGCATATTCTGAGTAAAGATCGATTGTAGTTTACCTGAGCAGGAATTGGGCAAGAGAGAGCCAAGCTTGGCTGGCCGCTGCCCGCTGGCTGGCTGGTACGGCGAGAGAGAGTGACTGAGTGAGAGAGTGCTGGGCGCTGCCGGCTGCTCGGTGGGGGCTGGCCGGCTGGGTGCTGAAGAGAGGGGCGAAAGAGAGAGCCAGAGAGGAGTGAAAGAGAGAGCCAGAGAGGAGCGAAAGAGAGAAAGAGAGATCAGATCTGAGAGACTGAGATTGGGAGAATTTCAAAACGGGGTGGGGGCGGCTGCGGCTCTCACGTCAAAACTAAGTCGTAACCCTAGACTCAAAAAATCTGTTTGTATTAAAATATATGCCCAACGGGCTGCCTGTGGGCTTCGACTTAAGCCCAGGCCTGGCCTGGCCCGTCCTTATGCCCGGCCTTACCTTGCCTGTTACAGTGATGGGCCGACCGGGTAAAGGGCTGGGCAAGGCAGGCATAGCCGGGCCGACGGGCCGCTGGGCTTTTTTGCCATCCCTTACTAATAACGAGTTGTAGAGCCAACTCGAACTCAACTCATTATCAACTCGAGTTGGCTCACAACTCGTTTATAAACTCGTTTAACTAGTTGAATCAATACAACACAGGTTACATTAGAAAAATCAACGTACTGGAACCAAAAATTACAGCAACTTTTCATACATTAGGGACAATCATACAACACAGTTAGATTAGATAAATCAACATACTGATACAAAAAATTACAATAACTTTTCATACATCAGATATAACTATACAACACAGTTAGATTAGATAAATCCCAAAATCCCAAAATACAACACAGTTATAACTTTTCATATAAGGTGCTAGTTGCTCATCATCTTAAATTCAGCACACTCCAACTATCTCAAAGAATAAATAAAGAAATAAGCAGTTCAAAATTTTGAAGTACTTCCAGAGGCTTAGCATACTACCCACCTACTGATTCATACTGGCAAAATACAAAATATTGGATTTAACAAGTACCAATCCTAGCACAAAATTCTAATTAGGCAGCAAGCAAGCTCGCAAAACAAAAATAAAAAAGGAAAAGAACTTGTCAAGGACCCTTACAATATCTACATATTGAAAAAAAAAATCCACAGTATTTTAGTGAAAGTCCAACCATTAATGAAGAATTTAAACTAAATCAGTACCTTTTTGTTAGTTTAGACTTTAGAATGATACTTACATCAAGCATGGTAAATTGGTAATTCTTGAATGTAGTGTTCATTTTAGATGTAATAAATTAACACTTACTGGTTTTATTGGGGAAGATTAAGAAAAATTAGAATATAAATCAAGTTAAATTAACATTCAATCTTGGATAGTTAGATTAAGAAAAAGTTAATGCAATGATAGTATAAAAGGAACAAGGATCATGCTTTAAAAAATTCAAAAAGTTGCAAAATGACACATTTAGCATAGCGGTACAGTACGTCAGTACCTTAATAGAGAAGAGGGCGAAAGGATCGCGATCGCTGTGCTAGTCCCGTCGTGCACGGCTCTGGTAGTGAGAGAAACGGGGCTAGGGCTCTGGTAGCAAGAGCGAATGGATCGCCGGAATGAATCGCCGGAATGGCTCGCGGGAACGAGGCTCGCCGCTCGGGAACGGGGCTAGGGCTTAATGGTTTGGTTTGACTTTGGCCTCGCGGGAACGGGGCTCGCGGCCTCGCAGAGTCGCTCAGTCGCAGGAACGGGGTTAGGGATAGTAGCGTGAGAATGAGAGAGACAGAGAAAGAGTGATTTTTAGGGACTTAGGGTTATTATGGTTTGGGGCTTTGGGCGGGATTAGGTTAAGGGAAATTGGAATTTCAGATTTAGGTTACGGGATTCATATTGGAATTTCAGATTTTTAGTTATTGTGGGATTTTCTATATCAAAGACTGTGTAACCTTATATAACTCGAGTTATAAATGAGCGAGTTGGGGTCAGCTCAAACTCAGCTCATTTATTAAACGAGTCAGACAACTCGAGTTGGAACTGACTCGAGTTGTAAATGAGCGAGTTAAAACGAGCTGCAAATGAGCGAGTTACGAGTTTGAGCAATTTTGTCCAGCCCTAGGCGGCAAGATCTTGACCCGGAGATTACGGTTCTCTGAGGTAATGCACCGTTTAAAAATATTGGCCGTCCGATCAAAATCCAGGCAAAGAAGGCCCAAAACTGTAATGCACGGGATCCTTCAAGTTTCGAGCTAGAATATATTGAACGGACCGGATACAAAGCCCAAAAATGAGGTACATTAGGTGATATGAAGTGTGCGATATGGTCAGGATTCAATGAGAGTTTAAGGCCCATTTAAAGAGGTAATGAAAATTTTGGGCCGAGATTCAGATTCCTGTCGTACTGTTTTAACGCAACGTGAATATTATTATTTCCATATCATTGCGCAGATATATTAATATATGGCATATTATGATATTATCATCAAAATAGAGTTTGATATATTAGTTCGAGGATCATCTCCTGATAGGTCCATGTGTCAATGGCCCTCAATAAAGCTTAAATTAGACTACAAATAAACTTGAGATTAAAAGGTTTTAGTCTTGCATAACAATTGAACACCGATTTGGCCGGCGATTTCCAAGCATGAAGAACGCAGTCCCCACTGGCGGAGGATGGTTCACAGTACTGTCTCGCCGAGGGAAACAAAGCTTCACTAGGAGGACTAATGGTTTTCCCAAACATCGACTGTACAACCAAGGAGATTTGCAAAACAGATTCTCCTTTCCAAGAAGGCACAATCATCACAGGAACCGCTCCAGTACCAAACCAGCTGAGCAAGGTAAGTTTTTTTCTCACCAAAGGTACACTACGTTTCAGACCAGGTACAATCATTCCTTCCTCTCATCCCATCCCACCATTAATGCACACCATCACCCCACCGCCCTACCTAAACCCCTAACAATACTAGCCATTAATGGCATTAATGGCAACCCACTCACCTCAGCAGCTACAAATCTTCACCCCCACCAGCACAACCCTGCCACCTCTTCTAACTACAACACCATTAATTACATCCCAACCACCTTCACTGGTCAGTCAAACTCCACCAACAGAGTCATAAAGACACACATCACAGAAATGAATTCGGCTCAGCAAAATCAAACTCACCCAACCCCACCGACCACCTTAACTAACTCCAACCACTTAACTAACGCGAACCATTTATATCCAAACCCCTCTTCGTATGCCCAAACACTCAGATCCCCCATTCCAAATCTCCCGCACCCATCCCTTGCTCGCTTTCAATCACCACCATGGCATCACTACATCGATCACAGCCCCTGGAATCCCCAGGCGAAAGCTCCAACAACTCCAACAACAGGGCAAAACCAACACCTGCACCGTTACCTGTCCCACCCGACCCCGCTCACCACAAATGGCGGGGAAGGTGTTACAACTGCTTGGAGTTAGGGCACGACCAGAGTCAGTGTGCGAGTAAGGAGCGAGTCTATGCTAGGTGCTGGGGCACCGGCCATGAAGCGAAAAAATGTCCTCAATCTTCCTAGGCACGTTTTGACTCGCTGCAGCCACGTGGTAATGTGGGAGACTCGGGCTTGCCGGTCAATAGGCCCCCCAAGGTGGATGGTCTTCATTTCAAAAACACTACAGATGAGGCATGACGCACTTGAACTAAACAGAGCCATTGTGGTGGACGCAAGATTGAGGCCCTCACACACTCACCAAATCATACAATCGGTCTTAATGTCAGCTTGCAAATCCGACTTTCCCTTTCCTCTGACCCATATGGCTGGACCACAATACCTCTTAATATTACCATCCGAGCAGGACCGTAACGCTTTTCTGCAGTCCTTTGCAAAACCTTTACATGACTAGGGCCTCGTAATCTTTCAATGGACCCCCGCCGTCAACGACTATCCCTTACAACTCAAATACAAAGTTTGGATTGAGTTAACGGACGTACCACCACAAGCCTGGTGCGTCGACCACCTGGTGGCGGCGATTAGTTTGTTTGGGATAGTTCTAGACCATACATCCATGATACGCCCCAACTCTCTCCAGAAAATGAAAGCCGTGATAGCCATTCCTAATTTGAGCCTTATACCGCACGAGATAACCATGTGGATT
The DNA here is from genome assembly GCA_025461045.1 of Carex parvula. Taxonomy (NCBI): domain Eukaryota; kingdom Viridiplantae; phylum Streptophyta; class Magnoliopsida; order Poales; family Cyperaceae; genus Carex; species Carex parvula. Next base: position 155,474 of record JAJGRW010000996.1, on the reverse strand, counting down.
CGGGGAGTTGCGAGAGATATACGCGTCAGGGTACACAGCTGGCTAGAAGAGCCAATACCAATAATCACCCCACCAGACTCCACACCAGACACTGAATTTTTTGAGAAGATTCACCAAGACAATGTCCGCGCACTAACCGGCTACACCCAAGAGCATGAAGGCAGTGGGCTGGTAGCGATAGGGTTTCAAACAATACTTGCCTTGTCCGAATTGCCGGATGCAGCACCACTGCACAACGAGCTGCAGGCAATCCTTCGCGCCTGCCCTCGGTTTGCAAGCCAAGCAGATGCCGGGCAGGTAAGTCCGAGGGCTCCAGCAGCTACAGCACCTACCCAAATCGTCATGATCGGTACAGCGGCGTCAGCGGAAGCGGCCACGCCTGGTCAACCACAGCCCTTACCAGCCTCGGCCACCATGATTAGGGGTAAAGAAATAATTGGCTCTTTTGCACAACTGGACGCTCCATCTACCTGCCTTACTGGAGGGGAAAAATCCAGAGGTGTTATCATTAAAGAGGACAGTGGTACACCTGACATTCTTTCATTGCCAGAGGGGACACAAACTGGGGGGAGCGAAATTCAAATGAATTCAAAATTCAGTTGGACCCCAATGGCTAGATCGAATGTGACATCTACTTTGGGCTCCCATGTTTTACAAAGTATCAAAGAAAGAAATTCAGCTGCCAAAAATAAAACGGGCTCAAACATGGGCCTCCCAACAGGCCCGAAATTAATACTCCCTCCCAGGAACATAAACCAAATACACGACCTGCCTCTAACCTCTTCCAAACAGTCCCCCATTTACACTTGCGCCTTAGCCCCACCCAAAATGAAACTCCCCAGCTCGAATACCCCACCACTCAGACCCGAACCCACTTAGGAAACCAAACAGACCCGATACCAGTTTCTCCCTCTGTCAGTCTCTCCGACCCCAACCATACCACCCGCCCCTCCTCTCCATTATTAGAACCCATGATGTGTGAAACAGGGTTCGCAGAACCGCATACCGAGGACAGTTTCAAACAAGAGAACGTCGCACTTATCCCCATTGGCTATGCGAGTTCAGAAACCAACTCAATGGGGAACGCAGATGAAAGGGACCTGGCCAACTGTGCGAAAATGGGAGAATTTGTGCCAATTGAAGAGGAACCGAGCGAATATGAAATTGAGGAGGAAGAGGACCCGATGCAATTTCAGGAAGAGACAATGGGAGTCCAAGAAGAAGAGAGGAGGACTTCGAGGCCATAGCAAAAATACAACGCGACGTGCGTATAAGGGCCGAACTCGAGGCTCTGCAATTAGATTCAAGCAAATGCCTCTATGAGGATGAACTCCTGGCATGTAGGGACGAACTTGAAAATCAGCAAAGGTTACGAGAAGAAGAAGAAGCTTACCAAAGTGCATTGGCGGACCTAGAACAAGCGGAGCTGCTGCAAACACACCGGCAACAGCGGGGAAACCCGGAAACTGACGAAGTACAGTTACAGAATGACCTGATTGAGGTGCCTGTCCCGATTGAGGCACCTATCCCGCAGCAGCCGACCCCCACGCTCAGAAGAAGTGTGCGCATCTCAAACAAACCCATTACCAAGCATTATACACCTAAAAAGAAGAAAAAAAATGGGCAAATCCCCAAAGTCAGCGGCCTCTTCGCCTCACATGGATCAGGCACGCCGCGCAGCCTTGCTTGGCATGCTGGAAGATGAACAACTCACCAACCACCCTCTGGATGCGGCTACGGCGGACGAAGTGGATACCCACTATGGCATCGGATCTAGAAAAGAACTTTTTAAGACCAATAGAGACTCCAACAAACTAACCACCCCAAAGAAGAAGGGAGAAGTATGAGGGAGTGCTGCCTCTAAACACAAGGGGAAAGAAAAAATGGGGGATAATGAAGAGGAATCGGTTTTAGGTGCTTTTGATTTCGATAGTGCTGATGACTTCTCTGATGAGGAGGGTCAGGGGGACGGGTATTATTAGGACTCTTAGTTAGGGGTTGAGTAACCTTGCTAGTGTTTAATTTTGGCTTTTTTTGTGATTGTAACACATCAAGTGCTTTTGTTCACTCCCCCAATGATTAATCAATTTAAATTCTCTATGTCCTTCTTAAATTGGAATGTGCGCGGGTTGGGCGACCTTAAAAAATGTGCTGTTATTAAAGATTTAGCGTGTGATTTTAATCCATATTTAATTTGCTATCAAGAGACTAAGTGGAGCGAATGCTCTATTTTCGGTAAGGCAGGTGTGCCCACCAAAAATTAGAGAATTCGTGGCCCTTAATGCGAATGGTTCTAGAGGAGGAATATTACTCGCGTGGAGTAATTTATTCACCCTTCTAGACTCCATTATTCTTAATTACACGATCACAGTGGTGATCAAAAGAGGAGAATTTACTTTTATGTGTACAGGAGCTTATGGACCGCAGGAAGATAGCAACAAAAGACTATTCCTTGGTGAACTGGCATCCATCAGGAACAGGAATGACCTACCGTGGATCCTTCTGGGGGACTTCAATCTCTTAAGATGTCCGGAGGATACCACATCGCGCATGATCAACTTAGGAACGATACAGGACTTCAACTCCTTCGTCGACGAATCTGGACTTGTCGAAGTAGACCTGCAGGGGAGATCATTCACTTGGTCAAACAAGAGACCGAACCCAACATTCTTCAAACTGGACCGAGCCTTCCTTTTCCATCATTGGAATGACATCGGTTCCTCCTACGACCTGCACGATCAACCAGCTACAGCCTCAGACCACATCCCGTTTATCCTAACCTTGTCCCCGCACACACAACCGTCAAGGAGACTGTTCAGGTTCGAAACTTTCTGGCTCAAATATGACGACATCCGACAAATCGTACAGAGAGCTTGGACATCGGTACAGGGAGTAACCGACCTACAGCTCAGAATTCAGCAGAAGATCTATGCTGTGCAGCGCCACCTCAGGCGATGGGCACGAGTTAAATTCAACAGGAGGGAGACGTACCTTTCGAATTCAGGCTCCGAATTAGACTACGAGAACACATCTTTCTCCTAGCGACTGACAGAGAAGCGAGATAGAAGCAACGATCTGGTTGCACATGGCTCAAATTAGGAGACAACAATACCAAATACTTCCATGTAGTGACCAACAGGAGGAAAAACAAGAATACTATCATCTCGGCAGTCGACCAGAATGGTGACCGGATACCTCCTCAACATTTGCCTGCTCATATACGCCGCCACTATATAAATATAATGGGACGAAGGAAGAGCCACTACTATCCTTTTGACCTAACGGGCAAGATTGGCCCGAACTACAACAATGACCTAAGCGGCCTGGATGGCCCTGTGACGGACGAGGAGATCTTCAATGCAATACGGGCCATGCCTAACGGAAAGACGAGTGGGTCGGATGGCTTGCCTATAGAATTTTACAAATCTTTCTGGGATATCGTTAAGGATGAGGTTGTTGCCTTTGTGCAAAAAAGCATGACCAACCAGGTCCACCTGGGCCGTCTTAACCGAGCCGCAATCACTCTAATCCCTAAAAAACAAAACCCGGAATCAGTGTCTGATTACAGGCCCATCAGTGTGATTAATACCATCCTGAAGATTGTCACTAAGGTCATGTCCATTAGATTGCAACCACATCTCAACAAACTGGTCGAACAGAACCAGACAGCTTTTGTAAGGGGCCGTTCCCTGATGGAATTCTTTCTGGCGGCGAGAGAGTTCCTGGGGTTCTGCCACAGAAGGAGGCTACCGGCGATACTGTACAAGGTGGATTTCGCGAAAGCCTTTGACACGGTCGACTGGTGCTTCCTAGTCAACATGCTAATCGAAAGGGGATTTCTGCCAAACTGGACTTCGGCAGTTCTGGTAATCCTGAACACCTCAACATCAACGGTGAAGGTCAACAGCACCCAAACAAGATACTTTAAACATAAGCGAGGTCTGCGACAGGGGGACCCCCTCTCCCCTATGCTTTTTATTATGGTGGCCGATTCTCTCACAAGACTCCTGAAAAATGTCCGCCCAACCATGCCGCAACCAATTTTTCTGTTACCAGAGATAATACAGTTTGCGGATGACACCATCATCATCACGGAGGCACACCCCGCAACACTGCGAATCATAACTAGGGTCCTCCGAGCATACTCGGGAATGACGGGCCTGCGGATAAACAGGGATAAGAGCACTTTCATTCCGGTGGCCATTCCGGGACCTCTCATCCCAACAATTCAAGAGATCCTAGGATCACCCCCGTCTAACTTATCGATTAAGTACCTAGGCCTCCCCCTAACGGTCACCAAACCAAGAAAGGTTCTTTTCGATCCAATGCTTCGAGCAATCAGACAGAGGCTACAGGGATGGTCTGCTAATTTCTTATCATATGGGGGAAGAGTGGTCCTAATTAAGTCGGTCCTATCGGCCATTCCGCTCCACTACATGCAGGAATTGCGAATACCAAAAGGCGTACTCAAACACATCGACCAAATGAGGAGGAGCTTCTTATGGAAATGGGTGATATATGCAGGGGTATTAATTGTATGGTCAATTGGAAGACGGTGTGCTCCTTAAAATCCAAAGGGGGACTAGGAATCATAGATCTGGGGTGTCAAAATGAGGCCCTGTTGACCAAGTGGGTATGGCTGATTGCTAGTAAACCGGATTCACTGTGGCCTGTGGCAATAAGAAGACTGCATAACATCACATCCCCAGAACACTTACTGACTGCCCGCATTCTTTCTTCATCGCCGAATTTTCCAAGCAACTACCTTTCTTTTGAGTGTCCACCGAGACAATAGATCGCATTTACTGGCGTTGGACGCCTGAAGGGAACTTCTCATGTGCCTCTGCGTACAGATTCATGCACGACAGGGGCTTCGTGTGCAAATTCCACACACCACTGTGGAAGATACGAGCACCCACAAAGGTCAAAAATTTTATATGGCTCATGCTGGCAAATAGAATACTCACACAGGAAATATTAACTGTCAAGGGGTGCAACGTACAACAGGGCTACCATTTATGCAACTCCACGGAGCGAGAAACAAGGGACCATTTACTATGGGAGTGCCCATTCGCGGTTACCTTCTGGACAGGGTTGCGAAACAATTTCAACCTGGGGCCAACCACGGCCCAGAACATCATCCAGGCATGGACTCGGGGCAGATCATCCATATCGCCCCGTGTTAAGTGTCTATGGGCAGATCATCCCTATCATTAATCAGTATACACTTAACACGGGGCGATAGGGATGATCTGCCCCGAGTCCATGCCTGGATGATGTTCTGGGCCGTGGTTGGGCCCAGGTTGAAATTGTTTCGCAACCAGGTTGAAATTTGGAGAGAAAGAAACAAGAGACTCATCCAAATGGTTGGCCGTGGTTGGCCGGGGTGTGGACCATTTGGAGAGAAAGAAACAAGAGACTCTTCTCGGATAATAGAAGACCGGTGTGTATACTGATTAATGATACAATCTTGGATATCAACTTTTGGGCTCAGCGGTAACCGTCGGAGGGTCGGGGATATGAGGGCTCTGAGTTTTGTAAAATGATTGTGGCAATTACTGCTAGCTAGATTAATTTTAACTACAAGTAGGGCCTGATGTAAATAACTTTTTCTTAATTAATATATTGTCGCCAGTCTTGCTGACCGACCATAAAAAAAAAACTTGAGATTCAGACTCCGTTAAAGGCCAGCCCAAAGTAGAATAAAATAAGGTCATTAATATGATCACGGCCAAAAAGACAATTCAGGGCTCGGACCCTTCGTGGGGCCTGTCCGAGACCAAAAGCAACTCGGGACTCGGACCCCCTAGCGGGGCCAGCCCGGGACAAAGAGTAGACTCGGAGCTCGGACCCCTTCGAGGGCTAGCTCGAGACCAAGAGCAGTTCAGTACTTTGGTCCGCCTCGCGGAACCAACCCGAGACCAGATAGGACGAGGCCCGCAGACCAGCTACCTGCTAGCCTGGCAAGAACTAAGCTGGCTTCGCTCCATCAATCTGGAACAATCCGGCCCATGAAGTCAAGTTGGGTCCTCACTTATGAGGCCCAGTCCAACTTCGACTTCGCGTCACCACCAATTATGTGATTGTCACCGCCAATTAGCGGGCACTACTGCTCTTATGCGAACTCCCTAACTGTTTTGACAAGACGTCTCAACGGTCCGGGCCCCCTATTTAAGGCGGGGAATTCCCGGTAACAGGGATCGCGTTTTTCCGTAATACAGGGTATTGTAGAGGTTAGAGCACAAATACCCTCAAACCTTTCTCATTCTTCTAAATCTCGGCCCGTCAACAAAAGAACGAGGCGAGCTCATTTCACACTCCCCGAACTTAATTCTCGTACGACCTGCCCCCCAGGGACAGGACGTATCATCTCCCAAAGGGAAATTAGATATATGATGTAGAGAAGATAACCTTTGAAAGAAGAGTAAGGCCATGGTAATAGAATTCACATCATCTCCGCTACAGTAATAGGGAATCTTTTAGAATTAGTGGATAAGGAGCTTTCTTTTTAACTTGGCACGAATCTCAAATCCCAATAATACTGCCCCTGAGCTAGTCTGAATCTCAAAACGGTTCGGAATAAATCTCAAACCGTAAAGTGAGGGAATCTTTTACGGTACCTGGAATGATACTTTACATGGTAATATGCATATTGCGATCGTCCGTACAAAGAATCTGTTTCTCTATTTTCAATTCTCAAATCAGGACCGTTAAAATGATCTCCATTCAAAAATTTACTTGAAGACTAAATTTTACATTTTTTAAAATCTTCTTCAGATAAGTAGATCTAAGAATTCTTGACAAAACAATAATTTTCTACTATTTAAAAAAATTGTAATTTTTTTTAAAATAATATAAAATTTGATTTCCGTGAACATTGTCATATAAAAACCTATATTTAACAATTCATATCAACTATTTGAAGTTTAAATAGAAATATAGATCGGTAACAAAATACTAGTATCGTGCATGTGTGTTGCAACAGAAATATATTATAAGAGCACAAAAAGAAATTCATATAAAATAACATATTTTTATAAAAAAGGTTAGACTAAATAACAAATAACTCCTTAAATAACATATTAAATAACATCTACATGTAAATAATACCGAAATTTTTAAAAATATTCTTGCCCAAAAAATAATAAACCACAAAATCTAAAAAATTTCATATTTAACATGTCTGCAACGTGAAATTGCGGACAGATGTCCATAACTTCACGTTACAGACAACTACTTTTTTTCTCATCACAACATGTGTCTCTCACCTCACATTGTGGACAACTGAAAAAATTGTGGGGCCCCAATTTTGTCTAACCAATCAAAATGAAGTCAGTGGTCAAAGTTGGTTTGAAAAAAAGGTGGTGTCCGCATTCTGCAACTTCAAGTTGTGAATGTGCTAAATATAGAATTTTCAAAAAATGGTGGTCTTTTTATTTTTAATTTTTGGAGCAGTGTTATAATTAAAAATTTCGGTAAATAATATTCATTCTATGACATATATGTTTTGTTTTTTATCTTTTTGACATATTTTTATAAAATAATCTCATACAAAATAACATATTAAATGACAAATAACATTCTTTATATGATATAAAAAATAAAAATAAATAAAGACATGACCAATCAATTAAAATTTTCTTAAATAACATTTAAAAAATAGAAAGAAATCATGACTAATCAGAAATATAATACAATTTGCATGTAGCGAGTATATGCATGTCTAACTAAATTTGGACTTCTACACCTTAAAAAACATAAAAAATATACATAGAATCATAAAAAAGCAAATTATTTGATTGGAGTGATGATATTTAATATGAAATTTCATCTTTTAATCACAGTCATTGGCGAATCAGGACATCTACGTGCTTAATATAAGAATGAAGATAAGAGATAAGACAGAATTTGGTGTACTTTGCCTTTACAAAATTTCAGCTGTAAATTAACCTTCTCGATATAGAGAAGTGCTAAATAACCAAATTAATCTTTCCATTAATTTCTTTATAATCTATCTGAAAACTTAAATTATCCAAATTCGTATTTTCTTATTTCTTCATGCAGAGCTTTGAAAGATCTTGAACAATATCAGAGGGGCTATCCACTTTGGCAAGATATTTGTTAACGGAACTCTGAAAAAAAAAGGATCATAATTGAAGGGAAACAACACAGAACAGTGTATTCTGGAATCAAATGAAAATTAAACCTGAAATAAGCACAAAACTTAAAATGAATAAAAAGATGAAAACAGATTTATACAAAGAAGTGACTAAACTTCTGTAGTTCAACTGCTAGGTAAAAATAAATAAATATGTTTGAACCAAAAATTTCTCCAAAAATTCAGATATAGTGGAAAAAGGATAAAAAGAGTAATCAGTATGGAATGAGGCTACTGTGATATTTATAGTGCATATTGGTTCGTATTAGGGGTGGTAAAAAAGCTGGTGGCTCGCTCAAATCTGGTTCGACAACGAGCGAGTCACTTTTTTAGCTCGAATTATAATGTTGGCTTGCTTATTTTCAAACGAGCCAGCCACGAGCTACATCTAACTCAGCTCATTGCTTGCCGGGTGGCAAAAAAACAAGCAACTCATGGCTCGCTCGGAAAAAAACTCGCTCATGTCTGACTCGGTCTGAAAACGAGCGAGCCACGAACCACTTTTTTATCTCAAACTCCAATATTGACTCGCTTGTTTTGAAAATGAACAAGTCACAAGCTATATCTAACTCAGCTCGTTGCCAGCCCTAGTACGTACCATGAATCCATTCATTATTATTCAAAAAGTCGTGTCAAACCGCTCGACATAATCCCTTCCCAAATAAAAGTATATTTGAAAACCAAATTTAACAATTTTTAGAAATTATTATAAAAAAAAAAAGTGTTACAAAAGGATGTTGAATCAAAATATTATGTTATCTAATTATAAATTATATTGTTCTCACTACAGTACAGTGTGTGGGCATTTAAGTAGCATGAATTAAATTAACTAACAAAATATATAGACATACATAAAACTATTATAAATATATTTTAACAAAATTGTATATATTATATCTCATGTGAATGTGATACTTATGTCTGTTGTTTTCTCAATGATTTATGAGGGTAACAATAGGTGTGCATAAAAGTTTTGGAGTTCTGATACAAAGAACCGCTTACAAATTAAGAGCAAAAACGCGTCTCTCGCTTGAGTTGTAAATAAATTAAAGTCTTCAACAATCCGGTTGAAATTACTAATATCAACAAAATATTTATGTTGACTCCTCCTTTGTTCCAATTAATTTATAATATAAACTAATGCTCTCCTCTCTTCTTTTTAATTAAAAATATTGTCATGAAATGCTATAATAATGCATATGCAAACTGCAAAATATGTCATCAATACTTTCAATTAAAAAATATGTTGAGAGTAACTAGCTAGCTTGAATTGAAACTAATATATCGTCCACATACTTTCAATTGAAATGTCATCACTAGTAAATAATTGATGAGCTCGATTGACCTCACTTAAATTATGAAAATGTATCAATAACATGAATTTTGATTATTTTTTAAGAGATTTATAAATCTCACCGAATATATAAACTTTCTTTTGTCCTTGAGTGGTAGTTGCTATTAGCAATTTAACTGAAGATGTTATGCACTTCTTATCAGCATAAACTACTAAAAAGTGTCTCATTATTTCTCCATATTTTTTTTTTCACATGCTTTTTTGATCAATATATATGTATCATCCTTCTTCATCTCCTCTAGGTCTTGCAGATTATCTGAAAATAAAGAAAAGAAAGATCTATATGATATCTGTTCTAATATCGAAGGCAAAAGTTTAGTTTAGGTATAACAAATTGGGTCCTTGCTAAAATTTAATCTAAAAATAACCCAACAGACATTGGGGATTAATTAGGATGCAAATATGAGTAGGTTGTGCATTTGTAATAGGATTCTAATAACAAGTGCTTGTATAATATAACGTTGGAGTTATATGTAAAATAATTATATGTTGTATATATGTTGTTAATTTTATGTTCAATTAAAAGTGATCATTGTAGTTTAATATATTGAGTATTAATTAATGGGTCATATACTCATATAGAGTGCATATCTTTAATATGTAGACATTGAGATGCAATTTTTCATAATAATGATGAGTTAAATTGAAAATTACAAATGACAATAAATTTGGTCTCTATAATACAATGTGAACTCTTGTTATTCCATTAGACAAGTGTGTGAGAAACTCTGGAGAAACCACATGAAAGAACCAAATTGATGGTGTTCCCATGCACAAGGGAGATATGGATTCATGTATGTTTTTGCATATTCATTTTTTATATTCAACACAGAAGATCTTGAATCATCAGATGACAACGATTTTTTATCTACCCCAACAAAGATATCATTTGAAACAAAATTGAGCTTTATATCCTCAAGTTGTAAATTTTGATCCAATTCTGCAGATCCGCTAGCTATTGTTACCACAATATCAGCAAATCAACCCATTACCCACAATTGGAAAAAAAAAAAAAAAAAAAAAAAAAATAGGGCAGAATTGGTGCATTTTGCCCTTACAAAATTTCAGCTATAAATCACCTAGCCTTCTCGATATAGAGAAGAGCTATAATATTTCTATGGATTTCTGTATAAGCTAACTGAAAACTTAAAATTATATAAATCTGTGTTTTATCAATCCTTCATGCAGAGCTTTGAAAGATCTTCAGCAATTTCTGAGGGGTTATCCACTTTGGCAAGAAATTTGTCACCGGATTGCATGCATTCACTTTTCTTAACGGAACTCTGAAATAAATTTAAAAAAAAAATCTTGGAAACAAGTAAATAATAAGCACAGTACTTCAAAAAAAAAAAGACAGATTCATACAAAGAAGTGATTTAACTTATATAGTTCGAAAAAGGATAAAAGAGTTATCAGCAAGTAAAAAATGAGGCTATGGTGTTATGCATAGCGTAGACCGGTCCGTACTAAGAACTCATATCTCCTGTTTTAAAGTTCAAACAAACAATCTAAACCGCTCAACATGATCTTCACATGAAAATGTATTTGAAGACCAAACTTTACAATTTTTAGAATTTTTTTACTATCTTTAGATCATGTGATTTTCTACATATCTAAAAATATTCTGTAAAACGTAAAATTTGGCCTCTAAATATATTTTCATTAAGCGGTTTAATTCGATTGTTTGGACTTTGACAACGAGATACGGATCCATAGTACGGACCAATATACGCTATGTATAGTACCGTGGCCTCACTCTAAGTAAACTTAAGTTGAAAGGGAAAGAAACCAAAACCTCTGAATTGAGTTGCATCTCTTGCACTGCCTGGCATAGATTGTCCTGACTATCCTCCATTATTTGTCTACAGTTTCTAGAAAGTGGCAACTTAACCCTCCTCCTATGCCTCTTGTTGATAAAAGACCTTTAAGAATTGCAAAATTCAACCAAGTTAGAATAAGGTGATGACAACTAGTGTGGTGAAAGATTGAACAAAAGAGTGCCATAATTTTGTTTTAAAAAGAGTAGAATTGCTCACATGTGCATTAATGTTTGCGTCGTTTTACGAACTGTTGAGGTAAGATGAAGATATCTACCTAGATCCTCTAACTTCTGATGACAGACTTTTCTCTTTTGGATTTGTATCTTCCTGTTAAAGTGAAGAAAAAGAGAAAAAAAGTTCTCTAATCAGATCAGAAAAAAAAAACAGAGAGAGATTAAAAGGGTGAGGTTGTACTATTTATAACGCATATTGATCTGTACTATGGATCAATATCTCCATTTTCAAAGTTCAAACAACAAACCTAAACTAAACAAGATCTCCATATGAAAATGTATTTGTGGATCAAATTTTATAGTTTTATAATTTTTTAACTATTATTTTACATAAGTAGAACATCACCTCACCTTTTGAACAATTTACCTATTTAAAAAAAAGTAAATAAATTCTAAAAAATGTAAACTTTAGTCTGCAAGTATATTTTCATATGAATATTACATTGAACAGTTGCCATCGACCTTTTGAACTCTGAAAACAAAAATATTAATCCGTACATAATACCATAGCCTAACTCGAGATTAAAATATTTAATTGATATTTGAGGGGGGAGGAGAAGACAATACTTTCTCAAGTTATTAAGCTGCATAGTGCGTTCCATGTAATCTCTGCACAGTTCATTGAAGAATTCATTCATTCTTTCAACTGGAGCAAGAAATATGTCATCCTGTATGATTACAAATAAAGTAAATATTCTTTTAATTAAAAATAAAGTTTGTATTTCAAGATAAAGGAACGGAAAAAAAAGGTTTTGAGAGTTAAATCCATTTAAAAACAAATTAGAATAAACGGATTGCCTTCAATTTTATCACTCAAATATCGAGTTCATGATGAAAGAAGGATGAAAGAAGCATGAAGAAGATTCACCATGAATAGAGAAGTACACGCTTCATTTGGGGCACGATTGATATCTCTCGCCGCCATCAAGGGCTTCTGTAGCTCAACTGCTGAAACCGGCATGTCCAAACAAATTCGACAAATAGGCTGGCTGTCTGATAAACCAATCGCCATGATATAATACCTAATTGTAAATGCAAGAACCACCTGCTATTGATTCCTGATTGGCAGATTGCTCCTTTCAAGGAATGACTTGATTGCTTTGTTCTTCGAAATATATAAACAGTTAAAAATAATTAGCTATTTTTAAGGGAACACAATGATATAAATGGCATGCGCTTGATTTAGGAGGATAGAAATAGCACTCCTATGTATAATATATATTCTCAGACCTTTGATATTTTTAGGAGGGGGGGAGAGAAGGGAAGAGGCGGTAGATTGCATTAAATTTGTTGGTTCTACTTCTACCTGAGGGGAAGCAGATCAAAACTCCAAATCTATTCCTTAAAATGTGACGATCTGAGTCGTACATCTTTCATCAGACGAATCCCCTACCTTGCCACCATTTCCTGTTTTCTCTGCTTTTGCTTTTAATTTACAATTGTTGCAACTTGTAAATTGCAATGCTGGCCGTTACGTGCGGCTCAAGCAAAACTCGTTCAAGTCATCATGGGCCGATTCCAACCGAAAGGGTTCACCTTAAAAAGATAGGCCTCGCTAATTTCGGCCTCTAAAAAGCCCAATTACAGTCTAATAATTACAGCCCAATCATCAGACCAGGATATCATGCAAAACTTTCTTTTATATGCACAAGGAATAATTGCCAAAGAAAATGAAAAATAAAATATATATATCACAAACACCACAAAAGGAAAATTATCAGTTTTTTTTTTTTTCCTTTTTCTTGCAAGTCTTCTCACATCTAAAACAAACCACATCATATAGTCTTAGTACACAAGTTCCAACATAGGTCAGGAAATTCAGATATCCTATTTATTTTTGAAAGATATTCTCCAATTGACATCAGAAAAAATCTCCAAGAAATCACTTGTGAGAGGGCACATCTTTAATAATCGTCACTGGGCATGTAGCATTTGTGAGAACATAGTTTGACACGCCTCCAAGCAAAATCCTGCATATAATACAAAGGGGACCAAGATCAGAATGACACTGACGTAATAGATAAACATGGAGTAAATACAAAGTGGTCCTTCAAGTATTCCTTATTTCTCATTTTGGATTAATCATTGAACTTTCAAATAAATACCAAATTGGTCCTGCTATTATTGGTTGAAGTTAAATGTCAATTCACGTTAGATCCGTGTTATGAATCTTATGATAACTTTTAAGAATATAGATGTACGTAAATAATTTGCAACTAATTTATAATGACTGATGTATCAATGCCATGTATCCATTTAATAATCATAATAGTATCCATGACAACTACATCAACATTATTTCCAATTACAAATTGACACAGATATTTTTCTTTTACAAAAACAATATGATAAAAATGGAAATTTTCTAAAAAAAAAAAGAAGATAAAAATGGAAAATTTAAGGATAAAAAAATAGTACTTTTACAACTTTAAAAAACAGCGATAAATTAGTGATATTTTAAGTACCATTTGCGCAACTTATTCATAAAGACATGATCAAAATGAATACACTGATGAAATAATATTGTAGTAATACTACAAATAGAAGGCATTAGAGAGGCCAGTGATATTAAGTTTGAATCCTTTTGGTAAACACTTGTTCATTTATCATCCTTCTGATAACAACATTATTAATTTTACCGGGTCAAAGTTGTTCTCTATTGCAAATTAATGTCAAGAATGTTTCATTTTAGACACCACCTTAATATTCACTATTTTAGATTGAAGATTGAAGAATTATCCACTGTTTCAAACAATAATATATATTTTTTTTAATCAAGAATCTCGTTAACTCCAACATCCATTTGTTCTGTTAGATATTTCTTGTGGAAATTGAACCTACATCTTCCCATAGAAAGGCGAGGCTCATTCACTAAATTTCTTCACGACAAAAAAGAAGTTATGGGTATATAGGTATTCTCTTTCAAAGATTAATAGTATTAGTAGATATCATGGAAATCGGGGGCTCTTTTCAAAATTGGAAGTTTATGAGCTGACAGTAAAAATGGAATTTGGGGTTAACTGCATGACTAAATTTACAGGGTCTGTGAAACTGTGATGCTCCCAAAGTATTATGTCAACCGAAACATTTTCTTCTTCCAAAAAGACGCAATTTACCAGCTAATTTTTGTATTAGCAATTCTGCTGTTAATGATTAACCCCAAAATAAATAAATCCCTTTATTACACCCCCCTTGAAAACTAATTCATGTTCTATAAATATCCCTTTCCTAATCGATAACACTCCACAGAACAATCCATCATGCAAAATCAACTGGTACTTTCTAATTTTGTATTTAATCAACTTGTACAGAGAACATTCACAGAAAACACCAAAACCTAAATGCTAATAATAAAATATTTAAACCAATTATTCAAAAAAAATAACAGTTACCTCTGGAGGGGACCGAGGCCTCTGCTCCCCATGACAATCGAATCGAGATGTAAATCCTCCACAGCCTGACACAGCTTATCCCTCGCATCACCCCAGTACAGCTTCGCAACAACAGTCGCCTATTTATTTTGATTTAATGCAAAATTAAAAATAAAGACGCAGAACGCCATACAAGATATAATTTGGGAGGGAAAGGGGATCGATCTATTGATCTAGCTACCTCTTTCTGACGGGAGACAGTGTCAAGCATGTCAAGCACCTCCACGTCAGACTCGAGATCGTAATGCTTCATGACCTCTGGCTCTCTGAACTCACTAAGCGGGATGAGAGCTTTCATAAAACAACATATCGATCAAAAATCAAATAAATGGACAAATAAATAGAAGATTAATCAGTCTAAGAGGAAAGAGGAAAGAAAGATGGAACTAACGGGAGCCTGTTTTGATCCAGGAAGAGTGTTTGCTCTCATCGACGTGCTTCGAAGGCATGACGTGGATCACGACCAGCGTATCTCCATTTTTTAGCAGATTGTCTATGGTCCAGTCGAGTGCCTTCTTGCTAGTCTTCGAGAAATCCGTCGCCACACCGATCTTCCTCACTCCAGACATTTTCTCTTGCTCAGTGTTTTCTTTGACTATTTTAGCAGTGTAAGAAGATGATAGAAACTAGAAACTAGAAAGAGAAAGTGGATGCGACAAGAAATAAATAGCAAAGAATTGAATGTGATTCTGTGAATAAGCATCCGGATGCTCCTCTGCATTATCTCATCATTTGTGTTCGAACCTGTAATCACAGGATCCCTTCAAGATGCGTGTTATCATTTAGCAAACGTACCGCATTCAAACTCAATCGGTGAGGTACCTTGTGCGATATTATTTCAGACAAATGGCGGTTTCAGCTAACAACACATCACGTGGAAAGAATCCAGATATTCTGAAGTAACTCAAATTTTGATTTATAGTAGGACCGTCCGATCAGAATGCGGTCCAATCTGGACAGAGGTGGAATGCAAGGATCTCGTTAATATTCGTGCCAGAAAGATCTGACGGTCCCAATATAAACTCAAAATTTGTGTTACTTTAGGTTACTTGAATTCACGTGGAAATGATGGGTAGTTATCCTCTGCGGAGTTCTATAAAACTCCCCAGGTGCGGAGCAAATGAACGGACCAGATTAACTCTCAGCCGCTTTGTGATCGGGTTAACGGAGGGGGCAGTATTATTGTGCTTTTAGATTCGTGCAAAGTTAAAACTAACGGATCAGATTAAAAGAACCGCAGTCTTCTTGGAAATGATGGGATAGATACAACTTGACGACGAGTTCAAATGGACGGCACGTCAGTGGTATACTGGTATCCAAACATAAAGAGTTTTATCTCCTCGCGCTGGTCAAACACCGGGGCATCGTCAGTGGTATCCAGTCCCTGAATAATTCAACAATATTCCTTTTTTAATCACAAGCCGTTCATGAAAATGTAAACGGTTCAATAGACAGACTTCACATCCAGTGAAGTATTTCAATGGAGTGCACAAAATCTAAACCGTTCAGCTCCAATGTTTAAGAGATCTGATGAAAAGCTATTCGTCAATTTGCTTTAACGGTTCCAATCGTATTACCTGACCACTTTTTTTTTTTTGAAAGCTTGGTAGTGGCTGCCAAGAAACTTGATGCGATATGTTACTCTATAAAATTCTGACGAACCCTCAATTAACATCTCAGACGATTTATAAAATGTAATTAGATACAAACGATGTGGCCCGCAGAACGATGTGGACCCGCCACGTTAATTTGTATTTTTTTTGTTTTTAAGAGAATGGAGTAGGTCCGATGGGTATTGGATTTATTTTTTGGTCCAATAAGTTTCCGGCATTTTTATTAATACCTCAAAAAAAAGAAATTATCAAATTTGCTCTCATCTCAGAATTATTTTTAAAAATGCCCCAACCGCCCAGCTCTGGGGCGGTCCACTCTGGATACCTGACCGCCTCCCACTGGGGCGGTCCACTTCTCATACCAGACCGCTCCAGAGCTGGGCGGTCCGCTATAAAACTCATATAAAAGGGATTTTTCTCTCTCCTGACCAGCACAGTTTCATTCTGTTGAAACAGATATACACGGTCCGTGTATAATTGTATACAGACCGTGTAGCGCGCCGCCAGACAGAATAGGAAGGTGGCAGCTTGCCCTTTTATTTCTTTCCTGTTTTTCTTAGTTATTTTGTTTCCCATTTAGAAGATTATGATTGTATCAGATATAGAAGAAAATAAGAAAAAAGATAGTAAGTAATTAGGTAGCATTTATCTATATATTCCCTCCTACCTCCTTTATAACAATTCATTCAAAAAGAAATAGAAAAAGGTGTGTGTGACTGTGGAGGACGTAGGCACCAAGTTGGTGCCGAACCTCGTTAAATACTGTGTTCTTCTCTTTCTCTGTTTGTGTGTATGTTTACTCGTGTACGGACCGTATCCAGTGATACACTGTCCGTATAAGAATTCCGCAGGTTGATTTTTACATGGTATCAGAGCGGGTCTAGATCTAAAGACCAGCAATGGAAGACATCTCTAAGACAGGAGGTGGGAAGGACCAAGACCACAGTGCAGACATGACACGTCTTCAAGCGCTGAAGGAACTTCTCACCACCCAGAAGGAGATGAGGCAGAAAGTGATGTGCGGCAGCGACAACACCTTCAACCCTGCAGTCATGGCGATGAAGGGTGCGGACCGTGCAGGTCAGTACACGGACCGTGCACCAGAGGTATCACTTTCTCTTAAATCTGAAACAAAACAGGGAAAAGTGTGTACTCACTGCAACAATCCAAGGCACACCAGAGAAACATGTTTCCAACTGCATGGGTACCCAGATTGGTGGCAGGACTTGAAAGAGAAAAAGGCAGCAGGGAACAAGAAAGGACAGGTTCACTTGGCAGGACGCACGGACCGTGCAAATGGGCATACAGACCGTGCAGAAGCCGGTACAGGTCAAGCAACTCTGACACTTGCAACTCATGTCGAAGGTACAGAAAGTTCGACTGGCAAAGGTAAAGTCTTTATTACACAGAATTTAGACAAATGGGTGATAGATTCTGGGGCAACCGACCACATGACTTATGAAAAGTCAGATCTTGATAGAATTGGGGAATCTAACCGGAAAGAAATCTTGAATGCAAACGGAGTTCCCTCACCGGTTATAGGATCAGGAACTGTAAATGTGTCTGAATCTTTGTGTTTGAAAGACACTCTACTCGTACCATCTTTGACCACAAAGCTTATATCAGTGGGCCGATTAGCTGAAGACCTAAATTGTGCAGTTTTAATGTATCCAAATTTTTGTATTTTTCAGGACATCCTAACGAAGGAGATACTTGGGCGTGGTATTAAGCGCAATGGACTGTATCACCTCGAAGACTTGAGTACTGGTTCTACGTGTCTCGCGAATAGAAGCATTCAAGGAGACAATATTTTGTTGTGGCATAAGAGGTTAGGACACCCGTCTGTTGGGTATATGAAAAAGAGCTTTCCTTCTTTATGGGTTGGTATATCAAACTTTGAAATTCAATGTGAAACTTGTATTCGAAGTAAAAGTCACAGAACTTCTTATCCTAGTGTTTGTTATAAAGATTTGGAATTTGTTGATTTGGTCCATTCTGATGTGTGGGGCCCTGCCCCAGTTAATTCTGTAAACGGGGAAAGGTGGTTTGTTCTTTTCACTGATGATAGTACTAGAATGACATGGTTATACCTCTTGAAACATAAAAGTGAAGTTGCAAACTGTTTTGTGGATTTTTCAAACCTAATTCAGAGACAATTTGGAAAGACGATTAAAATTCTTAGGAGTGACAATGGGGGGGAGTATGTAAATACCTTCTTGGGAAATTTTTTCAAAACTAATGGTATTATACATGAAACTTCTTGTGTCGGTACCCCTCAACAAAATGGTGTGGCAGAAAGGAAAAATCGCCATATTTTGGAAATTGCTAGATCTCTGTTATTTGAAAATAATGTACCCCATAATTTCTGGAATCATGCCATATCTACCGCTGTGTATCTTATGAACCGAATGCCATCTAGTACACTAAAATTCCTAACTCCTTTACAAAAACTTTCCTCTTTTGTGCAAATTCCCTCCGCTCTAAATCTGGCACCTAAAGTGTTTGGGTGTGTAGCATATGTCCATGTTCCAAGGGAGAAAAGAACCAAATTAGACCCTTGCGCAATTAGGTGCATGTTTGTCGGATATGGAAATCACCAAAAAGGATATAAATGTGTTGATTTGGAAACTGGAAAGACCTATGTGACAATGGATGTGACTTTTTTGAAAAGTGAGTCCTATTTTCGGGACCAGCAGGGATCAGTTCAGGAAGAAAATCCAGCGATTTTGTGGGAAACCGCACATGATAACATGGACCATGTGGACAGCCACACGGACCGAACATAGACTGACACGGACCGAACAGATGGTGATCCGGTCCGTACAGAAGAAGATAGGGACCGTACAGAAGAAGAAACTGACCGATCAGAAGATGACACGGACCGTGTCCTAGGACCTGAGGACGGCCGATCGAAAGATGAAGTGATATAGTCCGATGAGAAGGAAGAAATACCACGCTCCAGTTCTCCAGAGGATGTCCCCGAGGTAAGTTCCCTAAATCCTAATCATATTAGACGGTACCCTATGCGAACCACCCGAAATGTACTACCAAAACGGTATAGAACAGATGGTGATAGCCAAGAAGGATATGCCATATCCAATTATACTAGTACAGTCGGGTTGTCCAACATGGTGAGAAATTTTACTGAGGAATTATCAAAGATTCGAGTACCCACCAGTGTAACAGAGGCAGTGCTCGATCCTAAGTGGGTTGAAGCAATGGAACTAGAAATGAAAGCTTTGGAGACCACAAAGACATGGAAGTTGGTGACATTGCCAAGTGGCAAGAAAACAGTTGGATGCAAATGGGTGTTCTCAGTAAAATATGATGCCACAGGTAAAGTTGACAGGTATAAGGCCCGGCTTGTAGCCAAAGGGTACACCCAGACATATGGGATTGATTTCCAAGAAACTTTTTCTCCAGTTGCTAAACTTAACATAGTTCGAGTCTTATTGTCTCTTGCAGCAAATCTGGACTGGCCTTTACACCAGTTTGATGTGAAAAATGCATTTTTGCATGGCGATCTGGAGGAGGAGATCTATATGGACATTCCGCCAGGATACACTCACCAAGAACAAGAGAAGTTGGTGTGTAAGCTAGAAAGGAGTCTGTATGGATTAAAACAGTCCCCCCGAGCGTGGTTTGGGCGGTTTTGCAAAGCCATGAAAGCCTACAACTACAGTCAAAGTGATTCTGACCATACTCTGTTCTACAAGCATCGTCAATGCAAGGTAACCATTCTAATTATTTATGTTTATGACATGATAATTACCGGGGACGATAGTGAGGAGATAGAGTGGCTAGAGCAGAAATTATCACAAGAGTTTGAGATGAAAAATTTGGGTGGCTTAAAATACTTCTTGGGAATAGAGGTGCTACGCTCAAAAGAAGGTATATCTCTATCACAACGGAAGTATACCCTTGATTTGCTTGCAGAAGTGGGGATGCTAAACTGTAAGCCAGCTGATACACCTATTGTCCAAAACTTGAAATTCGAAGAAAATCCAGATGACCCAGTTGTTAACAGGGAAGCGTACCAGAAATTGGTAGGAAAACTTATCTACTTATCACATACCAGACCTGATATTGCGTATGCTGTAAGTATGGTAAGTCAATTCATGCAGAACCCAAAGGAGCAACATATGGATGCTGTGATGAGAGTACTGAGATATCTAAAAAAGACTCCAGGGAAAGGTATTCAGTTTAGAAAGAATGAACACTTGGATATTTGGGGCTATACAGATGCAGATTGGGCTGGAGATAGAACTGATCGGAAATCGACATCTGGATACTTCACCTTTGTGGGAGGGAACCTCGTCACTTGGAGAAGTAAGAAGCAGAATGTAGTAGCCTTATCAAGTGCAGAAGCTGAATTTAGAGGAATGTCTAAAAGTTTGTGTGAACTGCTATGGCTAAGGAAACTCATGAGCGAGCTGAAATTTAAATCGGAAAAAGGTATGCAACTTTACTGTGATAACAAATCAGCGATTGCAATAGCGCATAACCCAGTACAGCACGACAGAACAAAGCACATAGAGATCGATAGACATTTCATCAAACAGAATTTGGAAGAAAAGATAATCTCATTTCCATTCGTGAGATCTGAGGAACAACTTGGAGACATGCTGACAAAAGGAGTGTCAACAAAATGTTTTGAAGAATCGATTGGCAAGTTAGGTATGGTAGATATCTACCTACCAACTTGAGGGAGGGTGTTGAAACAGATATACACGGCCTGTGTATAATTGTATACAGACCGTGTAGCGCGCCGCCAGACAGAATAGGAAGGTGGCAGCTTGCCCTTTTATTTCTTTCCTGTTTTTCTTAGTTATTTTGTTTCCCATTTTGAAGATTATGATTGTATCAGATATAGAAGAAAATAAGAAAAAAGATAGTAAGTAATTAGGTAGCATTTATCTATATATTCCCTCCTACCTCCTTTGTAACAATTCATTCAAAAAGAAATAGAAAAAGGTGTGTGTGACTGTGGAGGACGTAGGCACCAAGTTGGTGCCGAACCTCGTTAAATACTGTGTTCTTCTCTTTCTCTGTTTGTGTGTATGTTTACTCGTGTACGGACCGTATCCAGTGATACACGGTCCGTATAAGAATTCCGCAGGTTGATTTTTACACATTCTAACAACTCCTGAAAAGAAAGAGAAAGAAAGAGAGACGATTTTGAACAGTAGCTATCAAATAGAAAAAGTTGGTTGCACTGTATGTGGGCGGGAAGTTTACCCGGGGTGCGGAGGGAGCACAGTACACTAAGGATGCAGCCTATGGCTTCGAGGTAAATGAAAATATCTCATTTGTTGAACTGAAGTTAATAGTGTATGAAAAGATCGGTGTGAACCCCAATCGGTATGATATAGATTTAGCTACTCGGATTAACACAGTAAGTGGGGGTAGACCTTACTATACCAGGTATCAATAACAGATGAGTCGTATGGAGGAGTGTTTACAACACTTTTGAGTCACAGGTGTTAGTGTTGTGATCTAGAAGCCAATCATAGGATGATTGTTTTCTAACTTTTGTTCATGTAATTGGATGATATGTTTATCATTTTGTTCCATGAGTATTTTATTACTTATAGATCATTCAGGTTGAGGACTTGGAATTGTGGAACTATATACAGGAGTTAATAAATACTCTAAATTATCCCTAGTCTTGGTAATTAACAAGGAACATTAATTACCAGCATAAGATTAGCATTTGGATTAGATGATGATCATGTTCTGCAGATCATATGACAAGGGGTTGTCAATCTAATCAAATGGATACCTGATGGAGATCAGGGGATTGGACGTGACCAAAATAAAACATTTAATATGGATTGTGTTTGTGTCATTAATATTTTATTTGTGTCTTGAATTCTAAGGTATGAGATTATTGTTTCTCTCACATGAGAATACATATTCGTGGGTATTATCCAACGCTGTCAGTAACTGGCAGTTATAGATTCTATCTCAGTATGTATCTCTTATGTGGAGGGATAGTAATTATCAAGAATATCAATGTCCCTCATGTAAATGAGTGATGATATCACTGGGCCCCTTGATGAAATAATATAAGTATGTGCACATATGATTAAGGAGTTAATCATAATTACTGAATTATTTCAGAATCAAGAAACGAGTAGATTTGCAAGGATGACATGTTCCTACCTTGAATCTATTCATGATATCATGAGACATGGAATTGACACGAGGCAATTGTTGCTTAGAGATCGTGATAAAGTATGGTACTTATCATCTGTGCCATTTGGGTAACTGCAATGCATATTGCTAGGTGCCGCTTGTAGTTTATGGAATCGAAAGAAGTTTCAGATTTCATTGCCATGTGACATAGATCCCACAGGGTCACACCAATAAGAAGTTAATTAGAAATGCTCCTTAATTTATTTGACATGTATGACATGATAAATAATTGGTTTCTCCAACAGAACATGAGAAATATAATTATTTTGAATAATTATATATGATACTACAATTAATTAGATTAATTGTATTAATTCAAATAAGAAAAAGTAGGACTTGGCCTAATAAACAAAGTCAAATGGCTATTGTTAATTGTGGTCCATGTTTGTGAATTGTTTTCCTAATAACTACCACGTTTTCTGAAAACTGCTGCGCAGTGTTTCTTATTTTGACCATATCTCCCTCATACGAAGTCGGTTTTGAGTATTATATATCTTTCTAGAAAGGTAAGAGAAAAATCTAGAACTTTACCTCTCTGGAGGAAAGTCAAAATCGAATTAAATCGTGGTAAAAAACGTGGTAGAACGTGGTGGTCAATTTGGACTGCCATGTTCTGAAAACTACCGCACACGTTTCTTATTTTGATCATATCTCCCTCGTACGAAGTTGGTTTTGGGAAATATGTATCTTTCTGGAAAGGTAAGAAAAAGATCTAGAACTTTGTCTCTCTGGAGGGAAGCCAAATTCGAATTAGATCGTAGTAAAAAATGTGGGAGAACGTGGAGTTAGTTTTGGAAACAGAATTCACATTCCTTATTTGCTATATATACTTTCCCTCTCATTCCTTTTGAGTGTGATTTCGTTTTTAGAGTTGAAGTTCTGCCAAGAACTCTCTCTTTCTTTTTTGTTTTCATATCTCATATGTTGAGAACTCACAAACCCTAAAAGATCAAGATCTAGTTCTCTTGAAGGATAGGAATTAAGGAGCAACCAAGTTAGTACTCGCTAGCAAGATGAATATTTGGTTTCTAATTAATTTCTTGGTGGATACCGTGGAGGACTTCTACTCTGGAGTCTCATCTTGGTGCAAGGCATTCTAGGTCACGCACACATCAACCACCAAGGCGCTGCAAGGCATCAACCACCATCAGCATCAATAAGGAGGTGGAGGCTACAACTCTACATCTCAAGGACCTTCCTTTCTTGTTTGGAGACAATAAATAAAAGATATGATGTTTGATGATTTGGAAATTGATTTTGGTTTGATTGCAATCGCACATAATGATCTCTTTTGGACTTCTCTTGTCAAAATTTTTGAAATTCCACTGCCATAAGTACCATAAAACCCAACAACATGGTACCCTGATAATGGACATATATTCCAGGAGAGTTTCGCGTGAACCCGGAGTTGAAACTTCTAGGAAAAATAGAGATTATGACAACTCGGGTTATGACAACCCGCGTCACTCGAGTTATGATAACTCGGGTTATGACAACCCGCGTCATGAGCACTCGGGGTATGACAATCCCCGCCCCTCGAGGTATGACAACCCCCACCCCTCGAGGTATGACAACCCCCGCCACTCGAGTTATGAACCGCACGTACCATCCGTTTATGAGAATTATGTACCTGATTATACCACTGATCATAACATAGATGATTATACCACCGAGCTACCACCACCACCACCTCCTCCTGAAACCCCAATCCAACCCAGATTTCCATCTGTACCACCATCAATACTTATAGTGGCACCTGTTGTTACCCGGAGAGATCTTGACCTTGATGCTGAGATCGATTTCATACCAGAAAAGGATTTTGACACGGGTGATAAATGGGACGGGGATTGGGATTCTGATCACTTATCAGATGGTGATGGAGATTATTTATCTAGGGAAGACAGATAGGCATATGTGCCCCACATTCAACGATACCACTGCTTTTGAAGAGGCAGACATAACACTTTTTGGGCCGTGTGTCAGATACAATTCAGAGCTTGCTCCGCAGCAGGTTTACACCAACTTAGATGAACTTGTGAAGAAAATAAATGAGGTTCATGTTCACGGTAACTGTACGGTACCGAATACGTCGCAGACATGTTATGGCGGTGTGCCGAGAGAGAAACTTCTCTGAGGATGATTATGTCGCAGACATGTACTGTACCGAATACCTTGCGAGTACTTGGGGTGCATCTTTCCATCCTTATCCCAACCAGTATCAGGGCCAGCCTATGTTGGGGATAGAATCATGCCCGCAAGTGGGTGGATCAGAAAAGGAAGAAGACCCCACAAGCGTGCTGTAATGACCATGGACCAGATGAAAGGTAGGCGAATGGGACATCAGGCTCGCTGTTCAACTACTGATAGGCAGCGAGCAGGTACAGTTGATTTTTTTTTATTTACTTATATTTTATTTTATATTTTACAATTTCAATATCATTTATTGTTTGTTGAACTGGAATGTAATGCAGATGCCATTAACAAAACCAATGAAAGAGAAAATGCTAGAGTTGTTGGGGAGGCAACCGGGAGTAGCCACCGCACTCATAAAAGCCCAGGAACCGGTAGTTTCCATGGAGAGACATTCATTAGTGTCGCACAACCAGCTGCAACCAGACCCAGACGTTGCTGAGTTTGTTCGGCCGTCGTCGCTGATTACCAAGTTTTGTTAAATTAGGTTATGAACTATTTTAGATGTATGTTGTGAACTATTCTAACTATTCTAATTGGTAGTTTGTGAACTATTTAATTTTTTATTTGCCTCGATTATTTTATATGCTTCAGTTTTGTTATTTTCAATACTTAATTACATATACAAAAACTGACAACATAAAATATAAACAAACACAAAAATTGATGAAATAAAGTCTACGACATAAATTCTTAATAAGTCTACAACATAAATCATTAATAAGTCTACTTCTTATAACGAGCCTTGAAAGTGCATGGAACAAAATCATCATCAAAATTTACTGGATCTGGATCAGTCACAGCAGACGAAGTGGTGGCCTTACCAGTATAAGTACACGGAACAAACTTATCGTCCGATACTGAAGGCTTTGGATCAACCTTCTTCTTTTTCAAACCAAAATCGTAGGGGGTTTTCACAAAGTCATCGTCTGAAATTTCATACCGAATAGGCTGATTAATCCATCCTTCATCGTACATACATGACAGTTCCGGGAATCACGTCATACTTGACAGTTGTTCTTTTTTCCCTCATTTTTACCTCGATCACTAATTGACCCTCCTCTTGCTACGCCACGATCTCGATTGCTCTCTTTCTTACCTCGATTGTTACTGTCCATCCTTCTCGTCTTAAGTATACCTCTATTATTGCTCAAAATCGCCTCTCTTTCTTTCTTTTTCTTTTCTAGGGTTGTTAGAATGATACTGTGCTGGTCAGGAGAGAGAAAAACCCTTTTTATAGGGGTTTTATAGCGGACCGCCCAACTCTGGGGCGGTCTGGTATGGGAAGTGGACCGCCTCAGTGCTGGGCGGTCGGGGTATTTTTAAAAATAATTCTGAGGTGACGGCAGATTTGATAATTTCTTTTTTTGGGGGTATTAATAAAAATGCCGGAATAAGTTTCAACACCATCTGATTTGTTTATTAATATTTGTGTATACGGAAATTGAAACAAATACGTACAGATTTTAAACATAGCGCACGCATTTTAATGCAGATCAGACGATGATTCAGCCCATCAAACCAAAATATGTCCGATAGACATTGGACTACTCTTAATTTTGTTTTTTAGATATGTAGCAACGTTTTCATGTTTGCACAGGGTGCTAACGGATCGAATACAAATTGATGGTGGTAAAATTATTTTCATATTCGTTTTTATTTTTCTGATACGGTTATGTATTGGTAATAAACAAATACAAATATATCATAAAATAAACAATTACAAATATATCAGATAATAAACAAATATGTGTATATATTTGTAAACTATTTATATCTAGATATTCGAATTTGTAAAAATTTGAATAAAGATATTGAATGCAAAAGGATAATATTCAATATGTTTGCACCGTTATGCCAGAGTATTTTTATTCATATAAATTATTGAAAAAATGATAGAGAAAAATAGAAACAGTATTCTAATTATTAGACTCATAAAAATATCGGGAACACAGTGGTACCGGTTCAAAAATTATTTTATTTCTGTCTCCAGTCCAGCGAAATGCCAATTCTATTGAAACCATGTGGGCCCAGTGTGTTCCCATACGGAGTTTGATTCTACAACCGTTATTTTTGTCTATCTCATGCATTGGGGAAGAAACAAAATAATTTTTGAATTGGTATCATTGTTGCTAATTTAAATTTTGAATCGGAAACAATAATCTCGATATATCTATGGATTTAACAATTGAGGTATTTTTTCTCTTTTTCTGTATCATTTTTTAATAATATTTCTATGAATAAAAAAATTTCGTTATGCCAAGCACATTTTTTTATCTAATAAAAAAAACAAAATTTGTTCTTCATGGCAGTAGGAAATAAGTGAGTGTTTTTTTGTCCAAATAGCTCTGGATAAAGTCGGATGAAAATGATGTGATCAATTTTAAAATTCACACAGGCAGTTCAAAATTATGGAACTGTTTAAATTTATTGAGTTATGAATCATTTGCACGAATCTCAAAATCGATAAGATGGTTTAAGTCTTGATAAACTCTGTGTTTTTAATAGCGTTACTGTGATGGAAAACATGAACGACAACAATTTCGTTCACAGCAATGGAATAGCGTGCAACCTTGTACATGTTATATTATATTATATTATATTATATTATACTATACAGAACCCTTGGAGGGTGTTGGGCAGCCCTCCTTACGAGGGTGAGGATTAAAAATTTAATTCTTGCTAAGAAGTACTTGTTCGGTAGAGTGATAGAATTAAGAATGAAGACTTAGCATGATTAAATTAATGTTATAGTATGTAAAGACTTAAATACTCTTCTTTATCAAATATTTTTCTTATCATCTAATGTAGTCATCCTCTCCAACAAATTACAAATAATTTGATTTACTGGTAAATTACAAGAACAAGTTAGAAGCAGAGGCGCTGGTACAAATAATTGAGCACTCATGTACTATCAATTTAACTCTCAGAATCTAATTTAATAAGTGTTTCCTGGATATAACTAGATTAGGTTCAATCACAAAGGAAAAAAAAAATGTGTACTATGTATGTAATTGTCCAAAGAAATTAAAAACAATTGGGATTAACATATATACTAGCACCATATTAACCGGAATGAAAAGAAGTTAAGCAAATTTTAAATTGGACAAGAGAAAGTGTGCTTCCACTAGATAAAATTCAGAAATTGACAAAAGAATATCAAAGTTTGTCAAAGAAAATTGTTCTTGCGAAAAATTACAAATATTGGGAGTTCAAAAAGAAAAATTTGCCAAGGGAATATAAATTTGAATGTCTAAACAAAGACTTTGGTACCAACTGGTACCAATGACATAGAAAACGACACACAAGAAGAAAATTAGTTCTAGCACACAAAAAAAAGAAAATTTGAATAATATTCAAGAACTTGCAAGAACAAGTACCATGAAAATAATGAAGAGAAATAATAGATTATACTTATCAAAATGGATCTCAAATCCGACGACCATGCATTTAGGCCATAGAAAGAATGAAGCGTATTTTGGAAGATGGAATTCTGTGCAAGTGAGAGAGAAAGAGTGGATATAAAAAATTGTTAAAAAATAAGAGCTCACTAAGGAACATGGGTAAGATCGGAAATAAAAGGTCAAAATATGCTCTAAAGGAGTTCTTTAAGGGACTGTTTTTCTTAAGGAGAGAGGGGGAGGTCTCCTTAGTTAAGGAGGTTACTAATTTTAACTAAGGCACTGCTGTTCGGTAGACTTAATGTCTTAAGGAAAGCTAAGGAGCTTTAATCCGTCTTGCCGAACAGGTACTTGGCACTTTGGCAGTGTTTTGTTTATTAATTTGCTCCATCTGCCAAATTCAAAAGTAAAATATTTTTTTATAGTTTGAATAGCGGGAGACGCGCCGACAAATTTATAAGACAGCCACTTTATAAAATAAAATAAAATAAATTCCACCGACATCTGAAAAGTGCGCCAAATTAATTATTGCACCTATTTAAAGACGGACCCCGCTTCTATATATATATGTTGCCCATAAAAGAAACAACGTTACTGGTGAAATGAAATGTCTAGTAACTACCAACTAGTAAGGACCAAGGAGTAAGGACTAAGGATGGCTTCTCATATTTTCAAATCTCACTATATAAAGTGGACTTGATACCACTGAAATTAAGTTGTTATTCATAGCACATGGAATCATGCTCGTAACTGAGAAATATTGTTCTCTGGTAGCGTTCCAAGGAAGGTAGGTGAAATGGTAGAATTAATCAAGATCTAAAGTAGAGCAAAACTAGAGTGTGATGTACGTGTTCATTAAGAAAGGTTGGTGAGTACATCTTTAAAAGAATATCGGATTGATTTCGAACTACGAATCTAAACTGTTGAAATTCAAACTAAATAAATTCGAAACTTTAAAATTTTTGCATGTACATGCATCACTCACGAAGTACATAGAATGTAATAAAAGTATTTTGTGACTGAATGAGAGAGAGATATGGGGCATGCGTAATTGCACACTAGACAGTGGTATCAAGTCTTACAAAGATGAATGTACTGGCTGAATGAGAGAGAGAGAGAGAGGGGGTACCGCTGGCAGTGGCAGGACTCGTACCTGCTTTGACTGAAATCTTACAAAGATGTGATGCGGCTAAGATGGGTTTTGGATCTATGAAGTAATTCAATTTTTGAGTTTTGGATCGAGATTGTCCAATTCGAATTCATCGCTCGAGATTATCTCGAGATTCGAATTCGTCGTCGGGATGTGTGTGCTCACTTCGGGGATGAATTTTTACGGATTCGAATTAGATGGCCTCGATCCAAAACCCAAAAATTGAGTTACTTCACTGGATCCGAATTCGGTAAGATGTGCATGCTAAGATGTGCTTTGTGTCGTTATTGTTGCCTCGTGAATCTGCACACATGTTTCTTTTTCAATTTTTTTATTTTTAGAAATTACAAAATTAAATTATCAAAAATAAGATAGATTATTTTTTTCGGATGCCGTGAATGAGATTGAACCGGTAATTCGGTTCTATTGTTGTATTTATTATGATTGAATCAATAATTCGATCCTAGTAGTTTCTTAAAATTACAGCGTGAATTTGTTATAGATCAAAATCCGAAAAGTACTAGGACCAGACCATTGACTCGAACCTAGTAGGAACTCTTCATTAATTAGTATATAAAGTAGAGGGATGCTTCTATGGACATAAGGACCTATTTATAAAATGAACATATTTTCATTTTCAAAGTTCAAACAGTCGATCCGACCGTTCAATATTATCTCCATATTAAAATGTACTTGGAGGTCAAATTTTACATATTTTTGAATTTTTTTACTATTTATTAAGTATTTTACAAAACTAGTCAAATTCAGACCATTGAATTTTGTACCCATCTTAATAAATAGTAAAAAATTCAAACAAATGTAAAATTTGACCTCCAAGTACATTTTAATATGGATATAATGTTGAACGGTCGGATCGACTGTTTGAACTTTAAAAATGAAAATATGCTCATTTTACAAATAGGTCCTTATGTCCATAGAAGAATTTGCCTATAAAGTAATATACATTTTGAGTTAGAGATTGTTATGTTATGACTCAAATTCCTATTTTAACCCATCAAGCTATGTATCTTTAATAGTTGTTTATGTTAAGACACTTGTAAAATAGAGAAATTATATTAAGAACAATTAAGTTTACCCAATCTTTCTTTCTTCTTAAATAAACGTAAAAACCCTAATAAAAGTCAATAGCACTAAACTAAT
Source organism: Carex parvula (assembly GCA_025461045.1). NCBI lineage: Eukaryota > Viridiplantae > Streptophyta > Magnoliopsida > Poales > Cyperaceae > Carex > Carex parvula. The sequence continues at coordinate 124,765 of JAJGRW010000996.1, read as the reverse complement.
AGTTCAGTCTTATTGATTTTCTATACTGTTTGACCGTGGTGTGGAAAATAGTAGGATGTAACTATTGGCATGTTCTCAATGAGACCGAATCATTGATTCGGTTTCATTCAATTATTGAAAAAGAAAAATAATCCATTTTGTTTTTGATAATTTGACTTTTTAATTTCTAAAAGAAAAAAACTGTTTCCTCTCTGCCCCTACTCATTACTATAGTGACAAGACTCGCGAGAAATTCGCGTTTTATTCGCGTATTATTCGTTTTTTCGACCGTTACCGAACCAAACTCCAAATAAAATGCATAAAAACGTATAATACATTTTATTCGCGAATAAAACGCGTATAAAACGCGAGTTGACAAATTATTCGTGAAAAAAAACATGAAATTTTTTTTTACGGTTTTTTTGGATTTTTTTTCTTCTTTGTTGTACCGAATCATTCTCGAATTATACTCGAATTATATCCGAATCACAAATTTTTGACCTCGCTAAACCAAAACCGAACTTTTGATTTGTCATTATGCTCATTTACCCGTTTGAATCTGCTGCACATTTGAGCATGCAACATTTCAAATAATCAAAAGGCAGCGGAGACACAGTGCTGTGGACCATTGGCATAAAATTTGTACCTGATGCACAGAATTAATGTTACCAGTTTGCGAAGCTGAAAGAAAAGCACAGAAAATTGAGATACTGTAAGCCGTTCGATGGAGAACTCGTGCGAATCTCGACGTGAAGAAAGATGGGCACAAGCTCCAACCAGACATTTCCCGCAGGTTTAATTGGGTAAGGATCAGGATTCAGGACCATGCATGCATTAGCTTGCAGGAGACACAAAGAGGTCTCTTTAAATGCACCTATTTACGACTATGTACTTCTTCCATACATATATATGAGCGCTAATGGAGAATTTGTTCGATCACTGACAAATAAATCCAGAGCTGATAATGCATGAGTTCATCTGGTTTAATTAGATACATATAATTTGAATAATTTCATAGATTAATTTTGTTCCTTGATTTCATTATTATTTCTCTAAAGATAATTCCACAATGTGTCATGAAGTTTTTAGATGACGTATAACAAGGGCTGAGTTAGACTTTTGAACAATAGGGGTCAAACACATAATGAGGGTCAATTATATAAATTTTTTCTATAGAGAATGGAGGTCAATTTTACAATTCCATGAAATTTTAGTCTAAATTATATAGAAAATCATATATAAATATATTAAAAAAAATGGGGGTTGACCCCCATTAATTTCACTTAGGTCCGCCACTGACGTACAACCACTACAACAAAACAGGTCTTCAGCGACCGACATCAGCGACCGGTCTGCTCGCCGGTCGCTGAAGACCCCTCTCTCTCCATTAAAAAACATAAAACAAATTGGTTACAGCGACGACTCCTTCAGCGACCGGCGCCCATACCTTTCAGCGACCAATATTTTCCGGTCGCTGAAGGGTCGCCGTAAAAACCGCGCGCGCGCCATTCACTTTTCTCTGTCTCCTCTCTCCCACCGCAGTTTAGGTTAGCCAAAAACAAAACAAAAAAAATCCAGCCCGACCCGCCGCCGCCCGATCCCCCGCTAGAAGACCCTGCCTGATCCCCCAATTGAAGCCGCGCCGCCTCTCTCTGACCCCCTGTGACCCGCCTCTCTCTAACCCGCTGTGACCTCACCCGAAGCTTTGCCGCCCGGACCCCTGCTGGAAGACCCTGCCTGAACCCCCGCTGGAAGCTGCGCCGCCTCTCTCTGACCCGCTGTGACCCGCTTCTCTCAGTTGTGATTTGCTCCTTTCTCGGATAAACGTTCAAGCCTCCTTTTAAATTTTTGATCGTGTGCTTGACGGGGCATTTTTGTGAATTTTTGACTTAGCGATCGTCTTACGCGAGTTGTTGATTTTCTCGGTGTGACGATGAATTTGGGGCTGTGCTTTGGGAAATTTGAGAAATTACAAGGTAATTTGGGAAATTATAAGGTAAAAAATTGAAATATTCAAACAATCTAAATATTCTGTTACTGTTGGTGCTATGCCAGAATCACAGATTTTATGATAAAAACAAATAGGATTTCTTAGTTTTTAAATGGTCCAAGCCAAGGCACCAAACACTAATATAAAATTCAGTTTATGCACTTTAGGAAGTGTATATGCAAAATTCATGATATCCTCAGTGGAGCTCCAAGCAACTAAAGTATTAATTGTTGACAGTCCCCAAACCAAGACCAGAACTGCCTAACAAATTTGCATTGAAGTAATAGATGAGCTATATTTTCTGGAAGTCCACAGAAATGGCATTTGATGTTGCCTTCTTCCACAACCCAGTATAGTATAGTGGGGGAAGAGCTACATTCATTTGATCTAAATCGATAGGTGATTTGATTAGGTGCTGATATTTATACTACAGTTTTTGTTACCCACACAATATATCTGAGGTTTTAGTGTTTTGAACAAATTTAAACCTCGAAAGTATTTTCTCTAACAATGAAGCATTTTTTTAAACTAAAACCTTTTCTATGTAAAATATGGGCCTGATCGAGCCCTTTGGCCCGCTTTTGACGCAGACGTCTGGTACGCCAACACAGACAATAATGTTCACGGCGATAACTATGGTCTCGGTGCTCTAGGTAAAATACACATACTTAAAATTGTAAATTTGTATTTAAATTATATAATGTAATAATTAATGATCTTCGATTTAATATTTCGGGTAAGACGAGATCGATGTATCGCTCAGGTGGGTCGCAGACGTCTTCTTCGCAATCGCAATCGCAAGCGCAATCATATTCTTCGGCGCCGCCTCCTCTCAGGCAAGAAGACATAAATGCGATTTCAAATCAGGTGTTGGGCGTGCTTCAACCACAGCTCAACATAAATGCGATTTCAAGTCAGGTGTTGGGTGTGCTTCAACTACAGCTCAACCAATTCATGGAGGAGGTGAGGCGTAGCGCGGGAAGTTCTTCGCCTCATCAAGTACGAAATTCAATTTTGAAGTATGTTTCAATCTAATAAGAACACCAAGTATGATAAACCAATTGACGGAACAGTAAACTCTTAAAAATTGTAAACCCTAAACAGTAAACCCTAAAAACTTTAGTTATATTCTCACAAGGAGGCTCTAGCTCACACCGTCCCGATGCGTCGGATGACAACGGTGATGATTTAGGAGATGACTAGTTTTAGAATGTTTTGATCTGTATGTTGTACTTTAGATATTTTATTTTTATATCGTACTTTGATATTGGATGTTTATGTAGTATTTTACATATTTCTTGTTTATGTTGGATATTGGATATTGGATATTTGATATTGGATGTCATATCAGTATTTTATATTGTTCAATTGCTTGCATGTGAATTGTTTGTGAATTATATATTTGTCAATCGAAAACGACGACGGTGAATTGTATATTTGCTTGTGAATTATGATTTCATTGCTTAGTACGTTTCGTACCCATTGGGAAAAAAAATAACAAAAAAAAACAACCTTCTGCGATCGATTTTGGACCATCAGCGACCGGCCAGTCAGTCTCTGATGGTCTTGTGCCACGTCAGCACGCAGCATCAGCGACAGAACTAATCGGTCGCTAAAGGGTCATCAACGACCGGCGCCTGAAGCATCAGCGACTGGTGACGTCAGCAGAGTGGTCATCAGTGACGAAGCAACTGCGTCCGGATCATCAGCGACCGATATACCCTTCTGCGACTGGCGAAAATGACTTCTGTGACCGATTTGGCCGGTCGCAGAAGGGTATGGATGCTGTAGTGAACATATATAATGATATATATTTGTACTATCGTACCAATTTGACCCATATTTATTTATGCACCTTTAATTCGTAACCCACGAGTTGAGTAGAGTACGTACTCTTGTTTAACTTATATGGTATATATATACCGGGGCGGATGCATGTTGATTGAATGGGGTAAATTGGCTCTATTTATTTAAATTTTTTTATATATATGTATGATTTTTTTATAAATTTAGAGTAAAATGTTACAGATACTGTAAAATTAATCTCCATTGTGAACATGAAAAATGTATATAATTGATTTCATTGATGTTTGATTCTCATAATTTGAAAGTTTGGCTCCGTCCCTGTATATATATTATATGTTTCCAAACATAGCTATTTCTAACATTCATTGATCGAGTTGAGTCATGCATGAACGTGACAAAATTCTGAATTAAAATTTCAACATTTTAAATGTATAATGTGATATAAATATCATTCACATTAAAGATGCCATGATATTTGGTGCATACTTTAAAAGTTAATGGAAAAAACTTGACACGTGAAGTGTTTTACGTTATAGCTCTTATATGCATATCAAATAATGCTCATGTTGTACAAAATATATATGTGTGAAAATCAAAGGTTTAAATAGCGTTTATTGCGTCATAGCGGAATGGCTGAAAAAACGGCACTATGGCCATATAGCGCAGCTATATGGCTATAGCATCATAGCTTTTTCGGCCCGAAAACGCTATAGCACGCTATTTAGAACATTGTCTGAAAATGAAAAATAACGGCTATCTTTTCTAGCTAGCTTATTTTATTGTTTTCTTGAGTAGATATCTAGTATGGATATCTTTTTATAGTACTAGGTTGTGATACGCAATGTAGAATCTTGTAAATAACTTTTTTTTTTATCAATATATTGTTACCGACAATTTGTTGCTGATTTTAAAAAAAATAAAAAATAACCGATGCATATTAACTAAACCTTCTACAGATTTAGTTTCACTTTTGGATATATTGGAGGATAGTTCAAATGTCTCTATTTTTTTTTGTCTTCGTCATGTCTCAACTTTTTAATTTTCTAATAACAAAAAATACAAAATTTATATATATGTCAAAATAAAATCGTTAGATGTGATCTATATTATTTTTCTACTTGTACATAAAAGGTCTCTTTTTTCAATTTAGGCTTTATATGAGTCAATAAGTTAAAAAATTAACGTTCAGAATTTATCTACATCAGTGAATTTTTACAAGCTCTTGACACTAATGAATACAAAATCAAATTTTTGTGATGTTTTACATATGTATAGAGAAAATGATATAAATCACATCTAACAATTTTATTTTGATATTTAAGTTTAATAAATTGTAGTTATAAAAATAGAGGTATTTGAACTCTCTCTCTTTTTACTGATTAGAAATAAATTATCAAAGTTATTAATTAAAATGGTCTCTTGTCAAGAAATCCTATGTAGTTGTAATTTACCAAGCATCCTAAGTAAAATATCATATTAATCATATTGTGACTATGGATCATGTGAAATGGATCGTCTGACACAGCCAAAGATATATATTAATTGGGACAAAAAATTTGAGCATCACAGATATAACTATTTGTATGTTGATTGCCAAAAATTTACTTTGTGCATGCAGAGGCATACAAAATGATGAAGTTTTAATTAATTATATGTTTAAAGGTACTTTAGAATTTTGAAAAAAAATTACGAATTTCTGTACATCTAACGTATTTGATATCAGTACCCTTTGATAAGCCCATGTTCCATAGGCCTTTAACTTACACTTTGCGGGCCATAAAAGATCCGAGATTCGGACCTTCTTGACAGGCTAACTCGGAATCAATATGAAAAGCCTAGGTTCTGTCTAAAACATAGCCCAATAAACAGCCTCACAAGGCTCAGCCCGAAAATGGCTCAAACCGCCTCCGTCCAGGATAACCGCTGATACAGTTTGTATAACTGCCCGAGTCTCCCATAACCGCTTTGTAAGTCGGTTATGGACAGACTATATAAGGCAAGAAGTCCCATTAAACAGGTATCGAACTTTTTGCTAAGAGAGATATCGCATAGGTTAGAGTCTGAATATCTCCAAACCTCCCTAGTTCTTAACTCGGTCCACATTTCAACATGTCATTCTTTAGCATGACAAACTCAGTCTAATCCACTTCTCATACGACCTACTCTCTCCGAAATAGAACGTATCACCCTTCTAGCTAGTTGCACAAGGTCGAGGTCGACGATGTGTGAAAAAAATTGAATTGAAATTTCTACATATCCGCCACTAGCTCAAAGCCAATACGACATCTGTGGAAAGTTGGTCTATTCCAAATTAGGCATGTGGTACACATTGTTATCAATGGAATAGCGCTAACTAGTAAAGGGACCGGAACAGCCTATGAGCAAGATCCTTATTTTTTTCTCAGAAAAAAAAAAAAGCATGTGGTACACATGCTGATTATTGCACAGTTGCAGTATATATGCTCCTATATATGTAGGACTCTGGTACAAAAAAGCTTAATTTTATTGCCACAGTTAATTCGTACATTAATTATCTTAATTTTTATCTCCAGTGGACTCATTTGTTACACACGTTGATCAGGCTATGTACTTAATTAACCGAAATTTTTAAAATATCCTCATCAAAAAGAAAAAAAAAAAAAACCAAAATACAACTGATTTTTCAGAATTTCATAATTACCAGGGCCGCAATTTCATGTTGCAGAATCATTCTTAGAGGATGCAACGTGAAATGGCAGATCTATTATAGGGTCATAATGGGTGTCCAGTAATTCCATTAATGGAGTCCGCAACGTGAAATAGCGGCTCCATTTTTGGAGTCCACAACGTCAAATGGCGATCCTGATAATTCTAGAATTATGAGAAATTAGTGCTCTTCTGGTTTATTTTTTTTATGAGGGTATTTTTAAACAATTTAGCTTAATTAAGGCAGAGATTAGTGCTGATAATTGGAAATGCTAAGTTTCTTCACATCGAGAATAATGTATATAATACATAGAATCAAAGCTAGCGTCTCCTAAGCTCACCAAGAGAGTTTGGAGAGCACAACTCTAAAATCTGTCGGATTGATTTTAAACAACGAATTCAAACTGTTGAATCTGATCTACTTGAAGAGGGTTGCATGTAAATACAAATTTTTTGAAATTTTTGAATTTATTTAGTACAAAAGTAAGCGGTAAAAAATTATGATAAATGAATGCATTAAAATAACTTATAGAAGAACTTTTATACTAAATAAATTTCAAAATTTCAAAATTTCAAAATTTTCTATATTCAGTTGCACACGCATCACTCGTAAAGTAGATCGGTTTAATTTCATAATTTGAAATCGTTGTTTAAAGTCAATCCAATAAATTTTAATGTAATGCTCACCAAACTCTCTTGATAAACATAATACATGCTAGCTTCACTTAATATATAGATCTCAATGGTTACATTTATATTTCTACATGTATAATTACATCAAGATTGAATGAATAATAAAAGCAAACAAATTTTATATAAGCACCATATCTCTAGATATCTCTAGGTTGCATTCCATCGTCCTAATAGTTTGCCTCCTATAATGTATTTTGAGTAAGATTCTAAATAGCGATTATCACGTTATTACTTTAAGATTTGAAAAAACTATAGAACAACTATAGTTAGTTATTTAAAGCTCTGATAAAAAAAAAGTGCTATGATTTTTAAAGTCAGGAAAGCTATAACACAACTATAACAAGTTATTTAAAATCCTGATTTTGAGATACTCTTCATCTGTACATAGCTACAAAAGAAACATAAATTTCAAAATTAAGTACATGAATTATTTAACAATTCCGGCCAACATTATTTAGACACGTGATTTATGGTAAAATAATTCGCCGATACAACACAACCGGCCGCTTTATCTTACAGAGATAATTAAAATACAAACCAGAATTTGATTTTCAGTTTGAAATACTGTACTGAATCACAAAGGGACCATTGAATGTAGATCAATTCTTCTGAATCATACTGTTTCCCAGTTTTGCCAGAAGTGCTGATCGAATGCTTTCTTCTCCTGGCATCTCACCAAATGGCAAACTCACCACCACATCTTGCACCATCACATCTTTTATGGTAGCTATACACGCATGGTGCACCGGCATCCTCATGTCGCTCAATACACCCATCAGCTTGGCAGGTGCGTGGGTCCGGCTCCCTCCATCAGATTGCACCCTAATGAGTGCCTCCGTCCCGAACACACGCACTTCCACCTCATGAATCGGCATAGGTGATGAGGAGATAGCACTAGTGCTTCTTGTCACCATAAAAGGAGGAACAACAACGGAATCTACCACAGCTTCGCTTTTGTCACGCTTTGACTCAGCCTCTAATGCATCGATACGAGCACGTAACTCCTTTATGTATTCCACCGCATCCGCCAGAAGAGATGCCTTGTCCATTCGTGACACGTTTGGCACAACCGAGCGGAGCATATAAAACCGGTGGTTGAGTTTCTCACGACGCTGCCTTTCTGCCTCCATGTGGTTTACGGGCGGGTGCCGCATAGCACGAGACTTTCTTCTATATTCATTGGTCTCGGGCTGCTCTAATAATAGATTTGGTTCTTCAGATAGTGAATGCCCCGAATCTTGAGATGATAATAGAACCGGGCTACTACTGAACCCAGTGCCATGGGTTGGTTCGGTGCCGTTGTTTAAGATTGCAACTGCCTGGACATATTAATTGGCACTATTCGTGAGACTTATCGAAAACAAGATTATTTTATGGTGTTAATTGAATAAATTATATGCATGTAAAATATTAAAAACAAAACCTTTAATTTGTGGTTTTATTTGAAAATGTCAACAAGCATACCCACAAGCGCTTGCACATTCAGAATGAACTCTGAGAAAAGCATGATCCTGCTTTTCCGATCCCAATCATTCAAAATCTTTGAGATTTGTGTATAGAAAAGTTTCTTTATCGAGATACGTGAATGAAAAATTTTGAATGGTTGGGATCAGAAAAGCAGCAGAGTCGGATCCTACACATTCGGGAGTGATGAGGTATTGCAAGGCAAAGATGGCTAGCTCAGTTATTTTATTAATATATATATGGAATCTCTAAACCTTTAAAAAGTTTCCGAATATTGTGAATCTCTTAATTAACATGGAAAAAGGTTTCTATAGTATCAAGTAAAATTGTATCTGATGAATCTCAGTCATACAACATATATATTGTTACTTTGAATGTGTTAAATCCTTAAATTTCTCATGAACTGTTTTGGGTGATAGCAAAAGCTTAAATATCAATATACTAGAGCAATATTTTGTAGTATGTTATATGAAATCAGTTTGAACAAAGTACGGATTTCCATTAATTCTGTACAATTAGGGAGAAATTACATCTTAAGCAATATATTAGCTTCACAAAAAGACAGATCAATCTGCAAAGAACAAACATAAAGAAACAAACAAAAAAGACAGAAAGAGAAAATTAAAAATAAAAGAAAGAAAGAAGATCATCTTTCAAAACAATGAAACGGAATTAAAAGAGAAAGATGTCTTGTTTGGATGATACCTATAGGAGGTTCACAAAAAAGGAAAAGGAATCTGTGATAAGATCACCATACCTAGATCTCTATCTCAAGTTGTGGTTCCTTTATGATCTTCACTTTGTAAAACCCTTTAATTTGTTAATATTATTGTTATTGACTAATTTCTTATTGTTGTTGTACATGTCATTAATTTTCCATTGGAAATGAGTTTAATTAGTTACATATATATAGAATACATTGAGAAACAATCTTGCCCAGAAATAGAAAAAAAAAAAATGCAGCAAAGATGCATCTAGCTATTTGGATAGTTCAGAAACAACGATATTATAAATTAAATTTAAATAATTAATTTGAGCAAAACTAGGGTGTGATGTGCTCACCAAGAGGGATTGGTGAGCACACCTCCAAAAAGCGCATTTTTAAAGTTCAAATAGTCGATTCGAACCTTCCAACGTGTTCTTCATATTAAAATGTGCTTGGAGACCAAATTTTACATTTTTTGGAAATTTTTTACTATTTTTTCAGAATTTTTGATTAAACTAAACAATAATTTGAAATTCAAATAAGTGATGATTTTCAAAAATTCTAAAAAAATAGTAAAAAATTTCCAAAAAATGTAAAATTTGGTCTCCAAGCACATTTTAATATGAAGAACACGTTGGAAGGTTCGAATCGACTATTTGAACTTTGAAAATGCGCTTTTTGAAGGTGTGCTCACCAATCCCTCTTGGTGAGCACATCACACCCTACTTTTGCTCAATTAATTTCAATATTTCATTCAACATTTTCCTGACCTGTAAGAAAATGATACCTGCTGAATGAGAACCCTATCTTGAGGGATCCAGTCCCAAGATCCAAGCTCAAGAACCCCTTCTGACACAGGGATCCACACTATTGTGTTGATCCCATGTATCTGCGCCTCACGCGACCTCTCGCACCCACACGCCCCCACAAGTGCATCAGCTCCAGCTAACCAGATCGGCATCTGCGACAAATACGCTCGCACCGGTGACACCCTTGCATGATCACTTGTACTAAACGAGTATGTCAGTGACACAACATAGAATCCCTCCCCTTCGTCACTGACTCTACCTGTACTAGCACTGGTGACGTCGTCAGTGATTAGAGAGGCAAAAGGGTTGTAGGGTTTCGGTGGTGTTTTCTTGTCTAGTTTGCGCTTTCCTCGAAAATGGCCATTGCCAAAGTATAAGTGATGGGCTTCATAGTTTTTGGATGAACGCCAAAGGATGGCGTATACCCACCACTCTGGCCGGTTAGAAGAAATTCCAGCTTATCTTCAAATGTAGTAGTTGTAGGTTTGAGATAAGAAGCCATGACTGTATTAGCACCAGCAAATGAGAGATCCTGCATTTCTCTCTAGGTAGCTAGCTAGTACAGATTATTGTGAGTGGGGGTAGGTTGCTCTCACCTCCCAGGTTTTTATTCGGCTATTAATTTGTTGGATCTAAGAGGCAAAGATAGCAGTACAAAGGGTTATGTTTATGTCATGGTGGGGGCGAGAATATGATGAATATTACTGTTTTTACTTTTTAGTATCCATGCATCTTTGGGCTTATTGTTAGATATGTTCATTATAGCTTTCACTTTAATTCTACCTACAGTACTTATAGTTCTGTAGAATTAAAATTATTCGATCAGCATAAATTGTCCGTGCGACTGCATTTGTGCTATGGTTGTGAGATCATGAGTTTTGGCTTTTGGGGGTGCTCGTCTGTAATTAATTTTCTTTGAAATACGAAATAGTGAAAAAGTAAAAAGGATGAAATAAAGAGAGAGTAAAAGGATGAGGTTTCTATTCTAATATTATTTTGCTTATGTTCGGTACGTTTAGAACGGTGGAAGTGTGAAATTAATCTTATTCAACATGTGGATGTGGATGTGGAGAAGTCACTATTTCACAATTTCACATTTATCATAAAATAGTAAGAATGGAATAGAAAATGCTAAATTGTAAAAGAGAAGAGTTTGATTGCATATTTTCATTTTAATTTTACCATTTTATTTTTTTCTCAATTCTAATAACTTTCGGCTATTATTTCTCTAGTCTCACCGTGCCGAACAGGTCCTTGGGAATTGTGGACGCTTCATATACATACATATACATATACATACATATACATATACATACATATACATATACATATACATACACATTCATATACATACATATACATATACATATATATACATACATATATATACATACATATATATATAGAGCTGGGCTATGGTGAGTTGTGAAGTAAGATGTCATTTTTACTTCACGCTCATATTTTCATTTTGAAAATTCAAACAACCGATCCGAACCGTTCAACATGTTCTAAATATTAAAATTTGCTTGGAGACTAAATTTTACATTTTTTGGAATTTTTTTACTATTTATTAAACCACTTTGAAAATTGCTGATCCGGTGGTCCAGAAAATTTTACTGTTTTTTTACTGTTCACAGTGGATCAGCGATTTCAAAGTGGCTTAATAAATAGTAAAAAAATTTCAAAAAATGTAAAATTTAGTTTCCAAGCACATTTCAATATTTAGAAAAAGTTGAACGGTTCAGATCGGTTGTTTGGATTTTCAAAATGAAAATATGGCGTGAAGTAAAACGACACTTTACTTCGCAACTCACCATAGCCTATCTCTATATATATATATATTAATAGAGGAGAGTTCAAATGCACCATTATTTTTGTGCTCCAATATGCTCCACGTTATTTATCTCTATTTTCAAAGTCCGAACAGTCGATCTGAACCGCTCAACATGATCTTCATAATAAACATGCTTAGATACCAAATTTTATATTTTTTAGAATTTTTTTACTATTTTTATAGAGAGTACAAAATCACTTTTTTAAGAAAATTCTGGACCATCCGATAAAGTGACATTGTACCTATCTAAAAAATTAGTAAAAAAATTCTAAAAAAATATAAAATTTGGTCTCCAAACATATTTTATTATGAAGATCATGTTGAACGGTTCGGATCGACTGTTCGAACTTTAAAAATAGAGATAAAGTATGTGGAGCATATTGGAACACAAAAATTATGGTGCATTTGAACCCTCCTCATATTAATATTACTTTAATTAATCAGTCACATTCCGGAATTGGTTTTGTCCAAAGAGCTTTGGAATTTTTCTATCTAAATTTAACTATAAAATTGTTTGATCAGCGTCGAAATTTGTGCTAATGATTTAGGCCTTAATCAATTTAAACGACCTTGTGAATCTAAACCATAAATACTAAATTTGAATGGTTTCACCCCCTTAATAAAAGAAAAAAAAAACCTCATCGATATCTAGGCTTTAGATCAAGAATTAATTTTTGATTCCATAATTAGTAATTAAAGACAGCACTAGATCTCTTATTACATAAAACAATACTAATTAATTCGAAATCCGACTTTAATTTTTTTTCGTAAATATATAAATAAAGTTGTGAAATTTGATCTTCAAATTACTTTTAGAACAAATAAATAATCAGTTCTCTTGAACTAACATCTATAATTAATTATATTGTTCTAGAGATTCATACTAGCAACAAGGATCGATTTAGCTAGTGATCATCAACTGTTTGAATAGGCGTCACCATATATATATATACGTTAAAAGAAGTACAATATCCCTTTTATTAGATGTTATCTTCAAATAAATATTTTCCAGAAAATTTGGTGAATATTCTTTAAAAGAAAAAGAAAAACGATAATGTCTTCCGTACCTTTTCTAATTCTCTTGGTCCCCATGGGAGCTCTTGTGGGGTCCGTCAAAAAGCAATGGAATGGAAGCGTTTGCGTCACGGGATTGGATTTTGTCAAAGAGTTTTGGACAAAATCTTATCTAAATACGAATTTTGATGCAGATTGGACGGTTTAGATCAGACTTTGGAGGGACTTTCGTACGGACTAGATCTAAATATGCACTAATATTAAAGGACCTCTGCATTATAGGCGGGGGGCTGGATTGACTCTGTTTAATATCAGGCGGTCAAGATGCATTAACTCAAAAGATGCTCAAAACTTTTGAGTTCATGCACACGATGCAAACTCATTATAAGGTCGCTTCATCATCCAGTGTTGTAAATCACAGTTTGTGCTCATTAGACGGATGAGATATTGCTAAGTGATTAATTGGTATGCAACCAATTAATCGGAATTTTGTGGATAATTTTGCGTTTTCAGTAAATTTATATGCATATATTCATAATTTATTAAAAATAATTAATTTAACTTATAAAGCTTATCAAATAAATTTATTTTAACTTACTTTCTTGTTAATTAATAAAGTTTCATGAAATTGTCATTTAGAAACGATCCATATAAGACAAGACAAAGTATAGTTCACATAACGAAATAAATACAGAAAAAATTAAAAAAATCATATCGTTTTTAGATTTTTTTTATCATATTAAAGCAACAATTTAAAAAAATTCTAAATGAATAGCAAAATATTTCCAAAAATATAAAATTTGTTCTCCAAGGACATTTTAATATTAGAGAATATGTTGAACTTTTCGGATCGAATTTTTGGATTTTCACAATGAAAATATAAGCGGAAAGTAAAGCAAACACTTTACTTCCCACAGTATGATAACCCAAATATATAAAAGTGGTAGTTCCTGATCCTGAGCCTTGGTGCTACCAATTCGTTTTTACGGTTTTCAAAGTTCAAATAGTTGATCTGAAGTGCTCAACATGTTTTCCATATTAAGATGTACTTGGGACCAAATTTTTCATTTTCTGGATTATTTTACTATTTTTATGGATTTTTAAAAATCAAAGTTTTTCAGGTTTTATTTTTTTATTCAAAACAATGATTTTCAAAAAATATAAAATTTGGTCTCCGGTCACATTTTAATATGGAGAACACGTTGAGTACTTCAGATTAACTAATTTAAATCTTGAAATATCTAAAACAAATTGGTAATACCAAAACTCAGGAACTACTACTTTTATCTTAGCCAACCTCTCTAAATTCTCTTTGCACAAAATCAACATTAAAAAAAAGAATTCTCATTGCGCTAAATAATAAGCAATGTTCTAAATAGCGCGCCATAGTGTTTTCGGACTAAAAAGGCTATGACGCTATGGCCATATAGCATCGTTTTTTCAGCCGTTCCGCTATGACGCGATAAACGCTATTTAAACCTTTGATAATAAGTATGTGCAAATTATATTTTTGAGGATGACTAAAAGATGGTTAATTCAAACGTTTAAATTTATGGTTTGTCCTCTATGGGAGATAAATAATTTATTTTTGTTTGCGTCATAAATATTTTTGTATATTAAAAATACGATGATGGTTCAAATTCCTCCTTTTGTGTCTTAATAATGCCTTTATTTTTTAATTTTTTTTTATAAAATAAATCTAAAATTTATATGTCAAAATAAAATAGTTAGATTTGATCTATTTTGTTCTCTACATGCACTTAAAAAATTATCAACTTCGATTTAGATTGTATATGAATAAAGTTGGAAAAAAAAAATCAACGTCCGCAAATTATCAACAACGGTGTAGTTTTGCAAACTCTTGATACTAATTAAAAGAAAATGGAAATGTCATGACTTTTTACATCTGCATATTAAAGACAATGATATATATTATATTTAACAGTATTATTTTGAATAAAAGTGTAAAAGTTAAAGTTATTATAATTTTAAATTGAAAACACAATAATGGCATAAAAAGTTAAGATTTTTCAACCCTCTTTTTATAACCTTAACGGCTTATTATTTACAAAATTATGATTAAACGATTGTTTAGTAATTAATTGTTTGACCGTGGAATTTTTTTTATAAACGATAATTAGAAAAAATATTTTTATCAAACTAACATGATTACTTTTTTTTTTTAAAAACCATAAGAGCTGAATCGCCATTTTGGTCCGATAGTTTTTTTTTGGGACCGAAATGACAATTCGGTCCCTGTTAGTTTCATAATTTGCCGTGCAGCCTTTGGTGTAATCTCTGGGACCGAAATGCCATTTTCGGTCCATTGTTTTTTTAGCCCGGACCGAAATGGCATTTCGGTCCCAACTTTTTTTTTTAGGGTTTGGATAATGTTGGATTTCTCACTTGTGTATCATGTATCATATCGGATGTAGATCAAATTAAATTTGAAATCGAAAGACAATTAAATATGTCTTTTTAGCCGGATCACTTTTTTTTATCTCCCATAGAGGATATTAGATGAAATTTAAATTTACTCTATTTTATTTTCAATTTTTTTGGCACAACCTAGCGAGTAAGAATTACACATCTTTATTAATGTAAATATTTTCTTAACTAAATTTACAATAATGCTAAATCCTAAATAAAAAAAAAAATTGGGACTGAAATGACATTTCGGTCCGGAGTCTTTTTCGGATTTTCCGTGGCAGTCTTTCTGAAAATTTGTGGAACCAATACGGACCGAAATGTCATTTCGGTCCGAAAAAAAAAAGAGAACCGAAATGTCATAAAAACAAAAGTAATCATGTTGGTTTTCTAAATTTTTTTTTTAATTATGATTTATAAAAAAAATTCTTGACCGTGCCTCCTCCCGCCAGGCGCCAGCCAATATCGCTTTTTTTATAACGGAGAATTACCTAGCTAAAACCTAAAGAGGTAATTTTGGCACATGTCGAATTTAAGAGAAGGTACAATTGAGTTGTAAGTGGTCCCATACTATTCTATATTTTGATTTCTGTCACGAATCTGAATTTTATGTTCTCCTCGGCTTTTGAGGAGTGTACCATGACTTTTTTTTGTTGTTGTGAAAATGACCCGTAGGTTTCTATCATTAACTAAATAAAAGTCTTTACACGGCTTGTATTCTGCCCGTTCATGCTCATTACATCCGAAAGTAAGATAACTAAAAGTCTCCTCTAATCTATCTCATTTCTGTTGGCTTCATTTGCTGCGCCTCCTGGGATTTGCATTTCTGTCTCTCTTTTTTTTTTTAATTTAATTTTATTCAAATAACGTGGGAAACGCAAAAAAAATGCTCAAAGCATACGAATCACCGAAATTTTTTTAGGTAACACAGGAAAAAATGAAAATTAAATAATTACCATCTTTCACACGGTAATTTCAATCCTATCACGCACGCAGACTCAGTTCTCGCATCAAATTGGGCTGGTGCACGGACTGGGTAGGCGCACCCCTTGGTGCGCAGACTGGGTGGGTGCACCAAGGGGGATGTGATATAAAAGGGACGCGCACCAAGCGGAGTAAAAGGTAATTTTTTTTTTTACTTAATTAATTTATTTTGTTGTTCATAAATTAGTTAGTTGGGTATAGGTGTTCAAAATAGTTCAAAATAGACTAGAATTGTATTAAATAGTTCGAATGGTGTCCAAAATTGATAATATTTTAAATTAGCTATATTTTGTAGTATTTTAGACCAAATTATTTTAGAAATGTACCAAATTAGCCAAAATTGACTAGAAATGTACCAAATTAAATACCGGTACCCATGCCCATAAAATACTGGTACATTATCTTTTCTGAAGGCTTTGAAACAACTTTATATACAGTTCCTGAATTTGCCATTTTGATTGCCTCAAAAACAAAGGGCAATCGCTAACTCTCTACCACGCCACAATTTGTTGTACTTTGGGACGATGCCCTCGTATTTAGAAACAACTAGGTCACTGATAGCTCTTATACTAATATCAACATTTTTTCCAAAGACATTTTTATGCAGTTGGTGACCATAGCAGACATCAACTGCGCATGATCTAACCTAGATGCATCAGCGTGGCATGTGTGCTTTACCTCATTCTTCGTGATAGCCCAAGCATTACCAAAGCCTGTGGCCCTCACAACCAACCCCCACTTACACTGGTCGCTCTTGCACTTATACCTCATCCTTCCCGTGTCGCTGTGTGTTTGTTTGATCTCGATATTTTTCTTTATGTGCCAGTGGTGAATTTTCTTTCATTTGATCCTTGTCGTTATACATCATCCCCTTAGAAATTTTGGATCTTTCTCCAACCTAATTTAAAATTATCAAAAATTTTAAATTAATAAATTTTAAAATTATCAAAATTTTAAATTAATAAATTTAAAAGTAAATTAAAATATAAATATAAATTAACAAACGAACCTCTGAATCTGCAAATCAGTACTTCAAACCCCGATGTGTCATGAAATGCTGGAAACGGGTGTCTTTCTCCACGACCCGATATTGGCCACTTTCGCATACCCAGCACAGGATGGGTGTCTTCCTCATCACTATGATCTACTGCCCCCCCTCCCACCGTCGTCACTAGCATCCCAATTTTCCTCTGCCTCCCGTTCTTCGGGATCCTCGTCTGTATTGTCAGCATAATAAAGTTGTTCCGGGGTTTCAGATCGGTCCTGGTCAGATTGGGCACTGCTAGAGCTAGAAGACAGAATCCGAGATCGGCCCCGACTAGGACCAGCCCCTACGGATGGGGACCGACTAGTAGCTAAAGTCAGGGCCGAGTAGGACCCGTCATTGAATGCTCAATACCCCGACACTGGGTCAACTTCAACAATGGTCTGGTGTTATGTCTGGGGTTCTGTTTGGGGTTCTTTCTGGGATTGGCAACCACATATAACTCTAGGAACTTGAAAGGTGTTGTTAAATTCATGGTCATTTGGGTATACAACCCCCAACTGTTATCGTCTAGTACAGGGAACTGTTGGAACCATGTTTGGTTGCCTTGACCAATATTGATCCTTGCGGACATTACCAGTTCGTAATAATTCGGGTCAATACCAAGTTCCTGGTGCACTTCTCTAGTTATACCTCTAAAATCTAAACATGGGCCGATATTGAACATTTTCTAGGGTTGGATCCTGTAATAAGCATCATTTGGCCCTTGTAATACTTTACCACCAAAATAACAAGCAATTTCAGAGTAGAACTAGGGTGCTCCTAAGCTCACCAAGCCCTTCGTGAGCGCGACTCTAAAACCTATCGAATTGACTTCAAACGACATTTTCAAACCGTTAGATGTTCAATCTATATTAAAATGTGCTTGGAGACCAAATTTTACATTTTTTGGAATTTTTTTACTATTTATTAAGATGGTTTGAAAATCGCTGTTTTCCAATGGTGCAGAATTTTAATAAAAACAGCGATTTTCAAACCATCTTAATAAATAGTAAAAAAATTCCAAAAAATATAAAATTTGGTCTCTAAGCACATTTTAATATAGATTGAACATCTAACGGTTTGGAAATGTCGTTTGAAGTCAATTTGATAGGTTTCAGAGTCGCGCTCACGGAAGGGCTTGGTGAGCTTAGGAGCACCCTAGTTCTACTCAGCAATTTCAATCATAGTTGGTTGAATTATGGAACAAACCTAATAATTAATAAATTTACAGTAAATTAAAAATACAATAAAATAATTATATAAAAATAAAGGACTAAGGTGAAAAAAACTTACTCTTTGCTCTTTAGCTCCTCTGCCTCCTTAATGAAAAACTGTTAAAACTTTTCAGTGATATTTAAAGCAGAGGGTTTGGTGCGCCTACCCAGTTCGCGCACCAACAGGTGCGCCAGCCCAATCCGCGCACCAGTCCAATTTGGTGCGCGAACTGAGTCTGCGTGAGTGGTAGGATTGAAAATATGTTGGGAAGAATGGTAATCATTTAATTTTAACTTTTTACTGTGTTAACTAAAAAAAAAGCGAACCGAAATGTCATAAAAACAAAAGTAATCATGTTGGTTTTCTAAATTTTTTTTTAATTATGATTTATAAAAAAAATTCTTGACCGTGCCTCCTCCCGCCAGGCGCCAGCCAATATCGCTTTTTTTATAACGGAGAATTACCTAGCTAAAACCTAAAGAGGTAATTTTGGCACATGTCGAATTTAAGAGAAGGTACAATTGAGTTGTAAGTGGTCCCATACTATTCTATATTTTGATTTCTGTCACGAATCTGAATTTTATGTTCTCCTCGGCTTTTGAGGAGTGTACCATGACTTTTTTTTTGTTGTTGTGAAAATGACCCGTAGGTTTCTATCATTAACTAAATAAAAGTCATACACGGCTTGTATTCTGCCCGTTCATGCTCATTACATCCGAAAGTAAGATAACTAAAAGTCTCCTCTAATCTTATCTCATTTCTGTTGGCTTCATTTGCTGCGCCTCCTGGGATTTGCATTTCTGTCTCTCTTTTTTTTTTAATTTAATTTTATTCAAATAACGTGGGAAACGCAAACAAAATGCTCAAAGCATACGTATCATCGAAATTTTTTTAGGTAACACAGGAAAAAATGAAAATTAAATAATTACCATCTTTCACACGGTAATTTCAATCCTATCACGCACGCAGACTCAGTTCTCGCATCAAATTGGGCTGGTGCACGGACTGGGTAGGCGCACCCCTTGGTGCGCAGACTGGGTGGGTGCACCAAGGGGGATGTGATATAAAAGGGACGCGCACCAAGCGGAGTAAAAGGTAATTTTTTTTTTACTTAATTAATTTATTTTGTTGTTCATAAATTAGTTAGTTGGGTATAGGTGTTCAAAATAGTTCAAAATAGACTAGAATTGTATTAAATAGTTCGAATGGTGTCCAAAATTGATAATATTTTAAATTAGCTATATTTTGTAGTATTTTAGACCAAATTATTTTAGAAATGTACCAAATTAGCCAAAATTGACTAGAAATGCACCAAATTAAATACCGGTACCCATGCCCATAAAATACTGGTACACTGCCTTTTCTGAAGGCTTTGAAACAACTTTATATACAGTTCCTGAATTTGCCATTTTGATTGCCTCAAACAAAGGGCAATCGCTAACTCTCTACCACGCCACAATTTGTTGTACTTTGGGACGATGCCCTCGTATTTAGAAACAACTAGGTCACTGATAGCTCTTATACTAATATCAACATTTTTTCCAAAGACATTTTTATGCAGTTGGTGACCATAGCAGACGTCAACTGCGCATGATCTAACCTAGATGCATCAGCGTGGCATGTGTGCTTTACCTCATTCTTCGTGATAGCCCAAGCATTACCAAAGCCTGTGGCCCTCGCAACCAACCCCCACTTACACCGGTCGCTTTTGCACTTATACCTCATCATTCCTGTGTCGCTGTGTGTTTGTTTGATCTCGATATTTTTCTTTATGTGCCAGTGGTGAATTTTCTTTCATTTGATCCTTGTCGTTATACATCATCCCCTTAGAAATTTTGGATCTTTCTCCAACCTAATTTAAAATTATCAAAAATTTTAAATTAATAAATTTTGTGACCGATTTCGGCCATCTGCGACCGGCGAAATAACCTTCTGCAACCAATTTGGCCGGTCGCAGATAGATAAGTCTGCTGTAGTGTATGTTTGGTGTTTTGTGTTTGATAATAATGAAAATAGTACAACATAAAATATAAACAGAAAATACTACAATAATAGAAAATCTAAATATAAATAATACAACATAAAATCTAAATGAAAAATACTCCAATAAACCCTAAAACAGCCAAAAAATAATAAGGGTACCGGCTATTTTCTGGCCGGTAGTTAATAAAAGAAGGTACCGACCAGAAATTAGTCGGTAGTTGATTAAATAGAATACGGTCATTTTCTGACTAGTAGAGATATTTTTATTAATTTCTAGCCGACCTGAATATATTAATTAATTTCTATTAAAGTTTGAATATTAATAAAAATGTCGGTACAATAACTGTTGGTTCTTTTCAACCATCCAATTCTGTCCCAATACAAGCCTTGTCCACAGCTGTTTTCATGGATGGCATGAAAAAGATAGATATGACGTGCGTAATTGCGTACTAGACACAGGAGCGAGAGATATAGGGCATGCGTCATTGCACACTAGACAGTATAGTTTGTGACTGAATGAGAGAGAGAGAGGCTGAGGGGGTGCTGCTGGCAGTGGCAGGACTCGTACCTGCTTTGACTGAAATCTTACAAAGGATGTGATGCGGCTAAGATGGAATTCACATCATCTCAGGTTACCTCACTCAAGCAAATTACGATTGGATGGTCCATTTAACATGGTACGAATTTTAAAACAGACCTCCTATACAGTCTAAATAGGCACCGGATTAAGTTTGGCCAAGATAGAATTAATTTGAACCGGCCGTTGCAATTTGCTTGAGTTAGGTACCTGAGAGGATATCTGTCTGATAAGATGTGCATGCTAAGATGCGCTTTGTGTCGTTATTGTTGCCTAGTGAATATGCAAAAATGTTTCTTTTCCAATTTTTTTATATTTAGAAATTACAAAATTAAATTATCAAAAATAGATAGATTATTTTTTTCGGATCCAGTGAATGAGATTGAACCAGTAATTCGATTCTATTGTTGTATTTATTATGATTGAATCAATAATTCGGTCCTAGTAGTTTCTGAAAATTACAGCGTGAATTTGTTATAAAAAAATCAAAAGTACTGGGTTCAGACCATTGACTCGGATCTAGTAGGAATTTTGAATTAATTAGTATATAAAGTAATATACATTTTGAGTTAGAGATTGTTATGTTACCACTCAAATTCCTATTTTAACCCATCAAGCTATGTATCTTTAATAGTTGTTTATGTTAAGACACTTGTAAAATAGAGAAATTAGATTAAGAACAATTAAGTTTACTCCATCTTTCTTTCTTCTTAAATAAACTTAAAAACCCTAACAAAAATCAATAGCACTAAACTAATAGTTCAGTTCTATTGATTTTCTACACTGTTTGACTGCTGATGTGAAAAATAGTAGGATGTAACTATTGGCAATGAGACCGAACCATTGATTCGGTTATCCAATTATTGTAAAAGAAAAATAATCCATTTTGTTTCTGATAATTTGACTTTTTAATTTAAAAAAAAAAACCTGTTTCCTCTCTGCCCCTACTCATTACCATAGTGACAAGACTCGCGAGAAATTCGCGTTTTATTCGTGTATTATTCGTTTTTTCAACCGTTACCGAACCAAACTCCAAATAAAATGCATAAAAACGTGTAATACGTTTTATTCGCGAATAAAACGCGTATAAAACGCAAGTTGACAAATTATTCGAGAAAAAAACGTGAAATTTTTTTTTACGGTTTTTTTGGGTTTTTTTTTTCTTCCTTGTTGTACCGAATCATTCCCGAATTATACTCGAATTATATCCGAATCACGAATTTTTGACTTCGCCGAACCAAACCCGAACTTTTAATTTGTTACTATGCTCATTTACCCGTTTGAATCTGCTGCACATTTGAGCATGCAACATTTCAAATAATCAAAAGGCAGCGGAGACACAGTGCTGTGGACCATTGGCATAAAATTTGTACCTGATGCACAGAATTAATGTTACCAGTTTGCGAAGCTGAAAGAAAAGCACAGAAAATTGAGATACTGTAAGCCGTTCGATGGAGAACTCGTGCGTATCTCGACGTGAAGAAAGATGGGCACAAGCTCCAACCAGACATTTCCCGCAGGTTTAATTGGGTAAGGATCAGGATTCAGGACCATGCATGCATTAGCTTGCAGGAGACACAAAGAGGTCTCTTTAAATGCACCTATTTACGACTATGTACTTCTTCCATACATATATATGAGCGCTAATGGAGAATTTGTTCGATCACTGACAAATAAATCCAGAGCTGATAATGCATGAGTTCATCTGGTTTAATTAGATACATATAATTTGAATAATTTCATAGATTAATTTTGTTCCTTGATTTCATTATTATTTCTCTAAAGATAATTCCACAATGTGTCATGAAGTTTTTAGATGACGTATAACAAGGGCTGAGTTAGACTTTTGAACAATAGGGGTCAAACACATAATGAGAGTCAATTATATAAATTTTTTCTATAGAGAATGGAGGTCAATTTTACAATTCCATGAAATTTTAGTCTAAATTATATAGAAAATCATATATAAATATATAAAAAAAATGGGGGTTGACCCCCATTCATTTCACTTAGGTCCGCCACTGACGTACAACCACTACAACAAAACAGGTCTTCAGCGACCGACATCAGCGACCGGTCTGCTCGCCGGTCGCTGAAGACCCCTCTCTCTCCATTAAAAAACATAAAACAAATTGGTTACAGCGACGACTCCTTCAACGACCGGTGCCCATACCTTTCAGCGACCAATATTTTCCGGTCGCTGAAGGGTCGCCGTAAAAACCGCGCGCGCGCCATTCACTTTTCTCTGTCTCCTCTCTCCCACCGCAGTTTAGGTTAGCCAAAAACAAAAAAAAAAAAATCCAGCCCGACCCACCGCCGCCCGATCCCCCGCTAGAAGACCCTGCCTGATCCCCCACTTGAAGCCGCGCCGCCTCTCTCTGACCCCCTGTGACCCGCCTCTCTCTAACCCGCTGTGACCTCACCCGAAGCTGTGCCGCCCGGACCCCTGCTGGAAGACCCTGCCTGAACCCCCGCTGGAAGCTGCGCCGCCTCTCTCTGACCCGCTGTGACCCACTTCTCTCTGTTGTGATTTGCTCCTTTCTCGGATAAACGTTCAAGCCTCCTTTTAAATTTTTGATCGTGTGCTTGACGGGGCATTTTTGTGAATTTTTGACTTAGCGATCGTCTTACGCGAGTTGTTGATTTTCTCGGTGTGACGATGAATTTGGGGCTGTGCTTTGGGAAATTTGAGAAATTACAAGGTAATTTGGGAAATTATAAGGTAAAAAATTGAAATATTCAAACAATCTAAATATTCTGTTACTGTTGGTGCTATGCCAGAATCACAGATTTTATGATAAAAACAAATAGGATTTCTTAGTTTTTAAATGGTCCAAGCCAAGGCACCAAACACTAATATAAAATTCAGTTTATGCACTTTAGGAAGTGTATATGCAAAATTCATGATATCCTCAGTGGAGCTCCAAGCAACTAAAGTATTAATTGTTGACAGTCCCCTAACCAAGACCAGAACTGCCTAACAAATTTGCATTGAAGTAATAGATGAGCTATATTTTCTGGAAGTCCACAGAAATGGCATTTGATGTTGCCTTCTTCCACAACCCAGTATAGTATAGTGGGGGAAGAGCTACATTCATTTGATCTAAATCGATAGGTGATTTGATTAGGTGCTGATATTTATACTACAGTTTTTGTTACCCACACAATATATCTGAGGTTTTAGTGTTTTGAACAAATTTAAACCTCGAAAGTATTTTCTCTAACAATGAAGCATTTTTTTAAACTAAAACCTTTTCTATGTAAAATATGGGCCTGATCGAGCCCTTTGGCCCGCTTTTGACGCAGACGTCTGGTACGCCAACACAGACAATAATGTTCACGGCGATAACTATGGTCTCGGTGCTCTAGGTAAAATACACATACTTAAAATTGTAAATTTGTATTTAAATTATATAATGTAATAATTAATGATCTTCGATTTAATATTTCGGGTAAGACGAGATCGATGTATCGCTCAGGTGGGTCGCAGACGTCTTCTTCGCAATCGCAATCGCAAGCGCAATCATATTCTTCGGCGCCGCCTCCTCTCAGGCAAGAAGACATAAATGCGATTTCAAATCAGGTGTTGGGCGTGCTTCAACCACAGCTCAACATAAATGCGATTTCAAGTCAGGTGTTGGGTGTGCTTCAACTACAGCTCAACCAATTCATGGAGGAGGTGAGGCGTAGCGCGGGACGTTCTTCGCCTCATCAAGTACGAAATTCAATTTTGGAGTATGTTTCAATCTAATAAGAACACCAAGTATGATAAACCAATTGACGGAACAGTAAACTCTTAAAAATTGTAAACCCTAAACAGTAAACCCTAAAAACTTTAGTTATATTCTCACAAGGAGGCTCTAGCTCACACCGTCCCTATGCGTCGGATGACAACGGTGATGATTTAGGAGATGACTAGTTTTAGAATGTTTTGATATGTATGTTGTACTTTAGATATTTTATTTTTATATCGTACTTTGATATTGGATGTTTATGTAGTATTTTACATATTTCTTGTTTATGTTGGATATTGGATATTTGATATTGGATGTCATATCAGTATTTTATATTGTTCAATTGCTTGCATGTGAATTGTTTGTGAATTATATATTTGTCAATCGAAAACGACGACGGTGAATTGTATATTTGCTTGTGAATTATGATTTCATTGCTTAGTACGTTTCGTACCCATTGGGAAAAAAAAATAACAAAAAAAACATAAAAAAAACAACCTTCTGCGATCGATTTTGGACCATCAGCGACCGGCCAGTCAGTCTCTGATGGTCTTGCGCCATGTCAGCACGCAGCATCAGCGACAGAACTAATCGGTCGCTAAAGGGTCATCAACGACCGGCGCCTGAAGCATCAGCGACTGGTGACGTCAGCGGAGTGGTCATCAGTGACGAAACAACTGCGTCCGGATCATCAGCGACCGGTATACCCTTCTGCGACTGGCGAAAATGACTTCTGTGACCGATTTGGCCGGTCGCAGAAGGGTATGGATGCTGTAGTGAACATATATAATGATAGAGTGAGGCTATGGTGCTATGCATAGCACGGATGGGGTCCGTGCTACGGCCAAAAATTTGACTTTTTAAAATTCTAATGGTCGATCCAACCGTTCAATGTGATAACCATATGAATATGTACTTGCAAACTAAATTTTATATTTTTTCGAACTTTTTTACTATTTTTTTAGATAGGTAGAAAAATCAGTGTTTTCTGAAAATTCTGGACCATCAAAATTCTACCTATCTAAAAAAATAGTAAAAAAATTTGAAAAAATATAAAATTTAGTTTGCAAGTACATATTCATATGGTTATCACATTGAACGGTTGGATCGACCATTAGAATTTTAAAAAGTCAAATTTTTGGCCGTAGCACGGACCCCATCCATGCTATGCATAGCACCATAGGCTCACTCTATAATGATATATATATTTGTACTATCGTACCAATTTGACCCATATTTATTTATGCACCTTTAATTCGTAACCCACGAGTTGAGTAGAGTACGTACTCTTGTTTAACTTATATGGTATATATATACCGGGGCGGATGCATGTTGATTGAATGGGGTAAATTGGCTCTATTTATTTAAATTTTTTTATATATATGTATGATTTTTTTATAAATTTAGAGTAAAATGTTACAGATACTGTAAAATTAATCTCCATTGTGAGCATGAAAAATGTATATAATTGATTTCATTGATGTTTGATTCTCATAATTTGAAAATTTGGCTCCGTCCCTGTATATATATTATATGTTTCCAAACATAGCTATTTCTAACATTCATTGATCGAGTTGAGTCATGCATGAACGTGACAAAATTCTGAATTAAAATTTCAACATTTTAAATGTATAATGTGATATAAATATCATTCACATTAAAGATGCCATGATATTTGGTGCATACTTTAAAAGTTAATGGAAAAAACTTGACACGTGAAGTGTTTTACGTTATAGCTCTTATATGCATATCAAATAATGCTCATGTTGTACAAAATATATATGTGTGAAAATCAAAGGTTTAAATAGCATTTATTGCGTCATAGCGGAATGGCTGAAAAAACGGCACTATGGCCATATAGCGCAGCTATATGGCTATAGCATCATATATAGCTTTTTCGGCCCGAAAACGCTATAGCACGCTATTTAGAACATTGTCTGAAAATGAAAAATAACGGCTATCTTTTCTAGCTAGCTTATTTTATTGTTTTCTTGAGTAGATATCTAGTATGGATATCTTTTTATAGTACTAGGTTGTGATACGCAATGTAGAATCTTGTAAATAACTTTTTTTTTTATCAATATATTGTTACCGACAATTTGTTGCTGATTTTAAAAAAAATAAAAAATAACCGATGCATATTAACTAAACCTTCTACAGATTTAGTTTCACTTTTGGATATATTGGACGATAGTTCAAATGTCTCTATTTTTTTTTGTCTTCGTCATGTCTCAACTTTTTAATTTTCTAATAACAAAAAATACAAAATTTATATATATGTCAAAATAAAATCGTTAGATGTGATCTATATTATTTTTCTACTTGTACATAAAAGGTCTCTTTTTTCAATTTAGGCTTTATACACTACAGCAAAACGGAGCTTCAGCGACCGGTATCAGCGACCGGCGTCACCACCGGTCGCTGATTTTCAGTTTCTCTCCAAAAATAAAGATTTCTAATCAAATTCCGGCAACCAACTGTATCAGCGACCGGTATCAGCGACCGGCGACTGCACCGGTCGCTGAAATTGTTTTTTTTTCTTTTTGGCTGAAAAAAAGCGCGGCTGCTGAAAAATGAAACGCGCCAAAATCATTCCCCAAATTTCATCTCCGCCAAAATCAGTCCATCTCCGCCAAAATCAAAACCCTTCCCCAAATTTCATCTCCGCCAAAATCATTCCCCAAATTCCATCCCCTGCGCCGCCCGACCCCCGCTGGAACCCCGACCCCGATCAAAACGCGACAGCCCGACCCCCTGCGCCGCCCGACCCCCCGCTGGAACCCCGACCCCGATCAAAACGTGACAGCCCGACCCCCCTGCGCCGCCCGACCCCCCGCCCGACCCCCCTGCGCCGCCCGATCAAAACGTGCCAAACGGTACCGTCTCTCCGCAGTTGCACTGAAATTCCCTTGGTTTTGTACCAAATCAAGTTCACACTTTCTAATAGGTACGGATTCATCTTCTCTTGCTCTGATTTTTCTATCTGTATCTCGACGCTTTTCGATGCATGTTTATTTCGATTCACAATTTTTGATAATTTTTGTAGCAATTTGATTGATCCATCATCCATGGGTGAAGCAAGCACCACCATCGCTAAGGATGTCACTGAGGTAACTAATCTCTTCTCTTTTACATTTCAGTCCCTTATTGTTTTACTAATTACTTTCCAAATTTCAGTTGATTGGGAATACGCCATTGGTGTATCTTAACAAAGTCACAGAGGGATGTGTAGCTAAAGTTGCCGCGAAACTGGAGATGATGGAACCCTGCTCCAGTGTCAAGGATAGGTAGTTCAAAAATTATTATTCTTTTTCGAATTTTTTCAAAAATTATATTTTTCTTTAATTTTGATTTTAAGATTGATTATGTGTGGTTGAAATTGGGGCAGGATTGGGTATAGCATGATCAGTGATGCAGAGGAGCAAGGGTTAATTACTCCAGGAGTGGTATGTAAATTTCTAATCTAGTTAATTTTTGTAATTTGGTTATAATTTGTTATACTCGAGAATTGTAATCAAAAACATGCAAGTACCAAGTACATGGTTATGATGATGGCATAAATGCATGGTTCAGTAGAGCAATTGGTCGACCTTGCACACTTGTAAGATGTACCAGTTCAAAATACCAGTTATGCAACAGCAACCCTGTACGAAGCACAGTTATGTGCAGAGAAAACCGAAGCCTTCTCAGCTTTGCAAACGAGGCACAACTGTTGTTAGTGTCAGATGATAGCGTGCTTGATCTCAATAGTCGATTATGCTCGAGTATGCTTTTATTGCACTTGAACTTAAAATTCTTCTTCTTTTACATCTATCCCACCCTAAAACTTCATATATGCCAGCTATAAATTCTTTATGACATATGCTGCTATCACTTGTTATTAGAACTTTTTGAACTGAAAATCCTTCTAAATTCAATCTGAAGCAACTTTTGTATAACTTTGGAAGGAAGAAAAATATAGGTGGCATGTATGTGTATTTATATAAAATGTTTCGAGTGATGTTAGCGGAAGGGCTGGGATTCATTGACAATAATATTTTGGTATTAGTGGAAGGGTTGGGATACTTTGACAACAAATTTTATTTGACAGTCTTCACAGTGGGATAAAGAAATATTAATAATCTATATGATATGCATCTCATACTCGAACAGTCTGTGTTTCATGCATGTTTTACAAGAGGTGGCATTAGGGCAGGATAGATTGGATTTTGGGTTGTTCAGATAGATTGAATCTTGGAATTTATTACCAAGCACTTTCTCTCTAAAGCTCAATTCAAAGTAATATCAAGACAATAATTTTGGATGCTGAGAAGCACTTTGGAGTTTATATAGACTCTATACAAATGTGTTGAAGTTTATGCTGAGAAGCATTTTTATTCTCATAACTGTTAACAAAAATACAATGTGATCGCTTGAATTGGGATATTGTGGCAGAGTTGAGAATTTGAAGAAATTCAAAAGCGAAGATGGAGACTGTCCCACATTGGTTTGCACTGATCTAGCAGCTAGAGGTCTTGACCTAGATGTTGACCATGTTATCATGTTCGACTTCCCTTTGAACTCTGTATGTACATTTCTTTGCATCTCCTGTTGTATTCTTCTGTTTTCTTCACTGTTATCATTTTCTATTATCTTTCCGGTATCATGAATTAACTATTATACAGTATTTGTTTAGTACTCCGATGAATTTGTATCAAGCACGTAAAAAGAATAACATAAAACTGAAAAAAAAAAAAAAAAAAGAGTTGGCTAGTAATAGAGAAGTCTGATCCCAGTTACCTGTTGGAATTTGCCATTTGTGTCTAGTATAGTGTTACCATTCTGGTGCTGCAGTACAGTTTTAGTAAGTCTATATGTTTGATTTATTTTCAATTTCATGTAGTCTGCCTGATGAAGTTTATCTGATCTAGTAGTCTGCCTGATGATTGTGCTCTTTGTTTAGATGTAAAAGAAAATGAATAAAATAAATTTCTTGAGAAACGAATTGATCTGTGTACTCTTCTCTTTCCAGAAGTTCAAAAAGATCATGTGAATGTAGATGCGACACGGTTCAGACCCAATTTGGTAATTTCAGGTTCAAAACCATATAGTGAAGATAACTGGAGAAGCCTTCAAATTGGAAATGCTCTCTTCACTGTGAGTTTCCTATGTATCTTGATTTTTTTTTTATTACCATTTTCTTAATGTACTCTGTCCAAGACTCCAAGCAATCAGTCCTGGATGTTGGAAAAATGTTAAGTTGAAAAATTGTGTAGATTTTAATCTCAGGTACGCTGAAAAAAAAAAGGGTTGTGTAATTCCAATTATATTCTGCATAGCCACAAAATCCTTACATATTTCAAATTCGGAATTTTTGCATTCATTGTTTATCTGTTTTTACTCTTCGAATGGAATCATGGCTGCCAGATGTAGTTATAAATGTTGCAAGTATTATATCCAAAAACTTATTATTGGCAGAGTTGCATTATGACCATAATTTGGCTAATATGCAAAGTTGCTATTAGAGATAAGGGGGTTAATTGCATATTGTTGAATTTTTAGTGGCCCAGTGAAAAAGCAAAAAAAGTTATCAATAGTTTCAATATAACTTATCAACTGTGTAACAGTAGTATGTTACGCACTAGTACGTTTGTTATGTCAGATTCCAGATTAAGAATCTATAAATATTCTATGAAATTTGCCTTGCTTCTTTTTAATATGTAGCATTTTTTTTTTAGGTACATACCACTGCTTAAAGAAACGCTCATTTTGCCGTTGCTGATTTTGGCTTGGATATACAAGAAATTGGGACCATTTGGTAGAACATCAGAAAATACTTTTTAGATAGATATAAAATTCTGTTTTCTAGAAGATTATTGACCATGTTACTTATTGGTACTGGTACTGTACTAGTGACATTTAGAGACAAAAAGATACATAATTCTGTTTTTTAAGAAGATTATTGAATTTTTTTACTATTGTTTTAGATAGATCTAAAATTCTGTTTTTTAGAAGATTATTGACCATGTTACTTACTGGTACTTGTGAATCTGCGACCGTAATTATTTGTCTCTGATAATTTGTGAATCTACGATTGTTTCGATTATCAACGACCGGTTTTAAGTATCAGCGACCGGTACAATTGGTCGCAGAAAGCTTTTGCTGACGTCAGAAAAAAACAACAGCGACCAAAAAAATTTGGTCGCAGAAACTCATCAGCGACCGGGTGACGTATTATCAGCGACCGGTGACGTCATCAGAAGAGTATCAGCGACAATGCTTACAGCGACCGGAGTATCAGCGACCAAATTTGACTTTCAGCGACCGGAATGAGTATCAGCGGCCGGCGAAAATACTATCAGCGGCCAAAAATTTGGTCGCTGATTCCCCTTTCTGCTGTAGTGATATGAGTCAATAAGTTAAAAAATTAACGTTCAGAATTTATCTACATCAGTAAATTTTTACAAGCTCTTGACACTAATGAATACAAAATCAAATTTTTGTGATGTTTTACATATGTATAGAGAAAATGATATAAATCACATCTAACAATTTTATTTTGATATTTAAGTTTAATAAATTGTAGTTATAAAAATAGAGGTATTTGAACTCTCTCTCTTTTTACTGATTAGAAATAAATTATCAAAGTTATTAATTAAAATGGTCTCTTGTCAAGAAATCCTATGTAGTTGTAATTTACCAAGCATCCTAAGTAAAATATCATATTAATCATATTGTGACTATGGATCATGTGAAATGGATCGTCTGACACAGCCAAAGATATATATTAATTGGGACAAAAAATTTGAGCATCACAGATATAACTATTTGTATGTTGATTGCCAAAAATTTACTTTGTGCATGCAGAGGCATACAAAATGATGAAGTTTTAATTAATTATATGTTTAAACGGACTTTAGATTTTGAAAAATTACGAATTTCTGTACATCTAACGTATTTGATACCAGTACCCTTTGATAGGGTCATGTTCCACAGGCTCTTTAACTTACACTTTACGGGCCATGAAAGATCCGGGATTCAGACTTTCTTGACAGGCTAACTTGGAATCAATACGAAAAGCCCAGGTTCTGTCTAAAACAGAGCCCAATAAACAACCTCACAAGGCTAGCCCGAAAATGGCTCAAACCGCCTCCGCCCAGGATAACCGCTGATACAGTTTGTATAACTGCCCGAGTCTCCCATAACCGCTTGGTAAGTCGGTTATGGACATACTATATAAGGTAAGAAGTCCCATTAAACAGGTATCGAACTTTTTGCTAAGAGAGATATCGCATAGGTTAGAGTCTGAATATCTCCAAACCTCCCGAGTTCTCAACTCGGTCCACATTTCAACATGTCATTCTTTAGCAGGACGAACTCAGTCTAATCCACTTCTCATACGACCTACTCTCTCCGAAATAGAACGTATCACCCTTCTAGCTAGCTAGTTGCACAAGGTCGAGGTCGACGATGTGTGAAAAAAATTGAATTGAAATTTCTACATATCCGCCACTAGCTCAAAGCCAATACGACATCTGTGGAAAGTTGGTCTATTCCAAATTAGGCATGTGGTACACATTGTTATCAATGGAATATGAGCAAGATCCTTATTTTTTTCTCAGAAAAAAAGAAAAAGCATGTGGTACACATGCTGATTATTGCACAGTTGCAGTATATATGCTCCTATATATGTAGGACTCTGGTACAAAAAAGCTTAATTTTATTGCCACAGTTAATTCGTACATTAGTTATCTTAATTTTTATCTCCAGTGGACTCATTTGTTACACACGTTGATCTGGCTATGTACTTAATTAACCGAAATTTTTAAAATATCCTCATCAAAAAGAAAAAAAAAAAAACCAAAATACAACTGATTTTTCAGAATTCCATAATTACCAGGGTCGCAATTTCATGTTGCAGACCCATTCTTTTGAGGCTGCAACGTGAAATGGCAGACCCATTATAGGGTCTAATGGGTGTCCAGTAAACCCATTAATGGAGTCCGCAATGTGAAATGACGGTTCCATTCTTGGAGTCCACAACGTCAAATGGCAATCCTGGTAATTCTAGAATTCTGAGAAATTAGTGGTCTTCTGGTTTATTTTTTTTATGAGGGTATTTTTAAAAAAATTAGCTTAATTAAGGCAGAGATTAGTGCTGATAATAGGAAATGCTAAGTTTCTTCACATCAAGAATAATGTATAATACATAGAATCAAAGCTTAGCGTCTCCTAAGCTCACCAAGAGAGTTTGGAGAGCATAACTCTAAAATCTGTCGGATTGACTTTAAACAACGAATTCAAACCGTTAAAACCGATCTACTTGAAGAGTATTGCGTGTAAATACAAATTTTGAAATTTTGAATTTATTTAGTACAAAATTAAGCGGTAAAAAATTATGATAAATGAATGCATTAAAATAACTTATAGAACTTCTATACTAAATAAATTCGAAAATTTCAAAATTTTGTACATTCAGTTGCACACGCATCACTCATAAAGTAGATCGGTTTTCATAGTTTGATTTCGTTGTTTAAGTCAATCCAGTAAATTTTAATGTAATGCTCACCAAACTCTCTTGATAAACATAATACACGCTAGCTTCACTTAATATATAGATCTCAATGGTTACATTTATATTTCTACATGTATAATTACATCAAGATTGAATGAATAATAAAAGCAAACAAATTTTATATAAGCACCATATCTCTAGATATCTTTAGGTTGCATCCCATCATCCTAATAGTTTGCCTCATAATGTATTTTGAGTAAGATTCTAAATAGCGATTATCACGTTATTACTTTAAGATTCGAAAAACTATAGAACAACTATAGTTACTTATTTACAACTCTGATAAAAGAAAAGCTGCTGATAGCGCTATGATTTTAAGTCCGAAAAGCAATAACACAACTATAGTTAGTTATTTAAAATCCTGATTTTGAGATACTCTTCATCTGTACATAGCTACAAAACAAACATAAATTTCTAAATTAAGTACATGAATTAATTAACAATTCCGGCCAACATTATTTAGACACGTGATTTATGGTAAAATAATTCGCCGATACAACATAACCGGCCGCTTTATCTTACAGAGATAATTAAAATACAAACCAGAATTTGATTTTCAGTTTGAAATACAGTACTGAATCACAAAGGGACCATTGAATATAGATCAATTCTTCTCAATGATACTGTTTCCCAGTTTTGCCAGAAGTGCTGATCGAATGCTTTCTTCTCCTGGCATCTCACCAAATGGCAAACTCACCACCACATCTTGCACCATCACATCTTTTATGGTAGCTATACACGCATGGTGCACCGGCAGCCTCATGTCGCTCAATACACCCATCAGCTTGGCAGGTGCGTGGGTCCGGCTCCCTCCATCAGACTGCACCCTAATCAATGCCTCCGTCCCAAACACACGCACTTCCACCTCAATCGGCATAGGTGAGGAGATAGCACTAGTGCTTCTTGTCACCATAAAAGGAGGAACAACAACGGAATCTACCACAGCTTCGCTTTTGTCACGCTTTGACTCAGCCTCTAATGCATCAATACGAGCACGTAACTCCTTTATGTATTCCACTGCATCCGCCAGAAGAGATGCCTTGTCCATTCGAGACACGTTTGGCACAACCGAGCGGAGCATATAAAACCGGTGGTTGAGTTTCTCACGACGCTGCCTTTCTGCCTCCATGTGGTTTACGGGCGGGTGCCGCATAGCACGAGACTTTCTTCTATATTCATTGGTCTCAGGCTGCTCTAATAATAGATTTGGTTCTTCAGATAGTGAACACCCCGAATCTTGAGATGATAATAGAACCGGGCTATTACTGAACCCAGTGCCATGGGTTGGTTCGGTGCTGTTGTTTAAGATTGCAACTGCCTGGACATATTGGCACTATTCGTGAGACTTATCGAAAACAAGATTATCTTATGGTTTTAATTGAATAAATTATAAGCATGTAAAATATTAAAAACAAACCTTTAATTTGTGTGGTTTTATTTGAAAATGTCAACAAGCATACCACAGGCAATTGCACATTCAGAATGGACTCTGCTGCTTTTCTTGGAGAAAAACAGAGTTCTGCTTTTCCGATCTCAATCATTCAAAATCGTTGAGATTTGTGTATGAAAAAGTTTCTTTATCGAGATACGTGAATGAAAAATTTTGAATGGTTGAGATCGGAAAAGCAGGATCATGCAGCAGAGTCGGATCCTGCACATTCGGGAGTGATGAGGTATTGCAAGGCAAAGATGGCCAGCTCAGTTATGTTATTAATATATGTATGGAATCTCTAAACCTATAAAAAGTTTCCTAATATTTTGAATCTCTTAATTAACATGGAAAAAGGTTTCTATAGTATCAAATAAAATTAATTATATCTGATGAATCTCAGTCATACAACATATTGTTACTTTGAATGTGTTAAATCCTTAAATTTCTCATGAACTGTTTTGGGTGATAGCAAAAGCAATAGTTTTCTTAAATATCAATATACTAGAGCAATATTTTGTAGTATGTTATATGAAATCAGTTTGAACAAATTAAGTACGGATTTCCATTAATTCTGTACAATTAGGGAGAAATTACATCTTAAGCAATATATTAGCTTCACAAAAAGACAGATCAATCTGCAAAGAACAAACATAAAGAAACAAACAAAAAAGACAGAAAGAAAAAAATAAAAATAAAAGAAAGAAAGAAGATCATCTTTCAAAACAATGAAACGGAATTAAAAGAGAAAGATGTCTTGTTTGGATGATACCTATAGGAGGTTCACAAAAAAGGAAAAGGAATCTGTGATAAGATCACCATACCTAGATCTCTATCTCAAGTTGTGGTTCCTTTATGATCTTCACTTTGTAAAACCCTTTAATTTGTTAATATTATTGTTATTGACTAATTTCTTATTGTTGTTGTACATGTCATTAATTTTCCATTGGAAATGAGTTTAATTAGTTACATATATATAGAATACATTGAGAAACAATCTTGCCCAGAAATAGAAAAAAAAAAATGCAGCAAAGATGCATCTAGCTATTTGGATAGTTCAGAAACAACGATATTATAAATTAAATTTAAATAATTAATTTGAGCAAAACTAGGGTGTGATGTGCTCACCAAGAGGGATTGGTGAGCACACCTCCAAAAAGCGCATTTTTAAAGTTCAAATAGTCGATTCGAACTTTCCAACGTGTTCTTCATATTAAAATGTGCTTGGAGACCAAATTTTACATTTTTTGGAAATTTTTTACTATTTTTTCAGAATTTTTGATTAAACTAAACAATAATTTGAAATTCAAATAAGTGATGATTTTCAAAAATTCTAAAAAAATAGTAAAAAATTTCCAAAAAATGTAAAATTTGGTCTCCAAGCATATTTTAATATGAAGAACACGTTGGAAGGTTCGAATCGACTATTTGAACTTTGAAAATGCGCTTTTTGGAGGTGTGCTCACCAATCCCTCTTGGTGAGCACATCACACCCTAGTTTTGCTCAATTAATTTCAATATTTCATTCAACATTTTCCTAACCTGTAAGAAAATGATACCTGCTGAATGAGAACCCTATCTTGAGGGATCCAGTCCCAAGATCCAAGCTCAAGAACCCCTTCTGACACAGGGAT
The DNA here is from genome assembly GCA_025461045.1 of Carex parvula. Lineage (NCBI taxonomy): Eukaryota > Viridiplantae > Streptophyta > Magnoliopsida > Poales > Cyperaceae > Carex > Carex parvula. The sequence continues at coordinate 88,221 of JAJGRW010000996.1, read as the reverse complement.
CCACACTATTGTGTTGATCCCATGTATCTGCGCCTCACGCGACCTCTCGCACCCACACGCCCCCACAAGTGCATCAGCTCCAGCTAACCAGATCGGCATCTGCGACAAATACGCTCGCACCGGTGACACCCTTGCATGATCACTTGTACTAAACGAGTATGTCAGTGACACAACATAGAATCCCTCCCCTTCGTCACCGACTCTACCTGTACTAGCACTGGTGACGTCGTCAGTGATTAGAGAGGCAAAAGGGTTGTAGGGTTTCGGTGGTGTTTTCTTGTCTAGTTTGCGCTTTCCTCGAAAATGGCCATTGCCAAAGTATAAGTGATGGGCTTCATAATTTTTGGATGAACGCCAAAGAATGGCGTATACCCACCACTCTGGCCGGTTACAAAAGAGAAGAAATTCCAGCTTATCTTCAAATGTAGTAGTTGTAGGTTTGAGATAAGAAGCCATGACTGTATTAGCACCAGCAAATGAGAGATCCTGCATTTCTCTCTAGGTAGCTAGCTAGTACAGATTATAGAAATAGTGAAAGTGTAATTTCTTGTGAGTGGGGGGGTAGGTTGCTCTCAGGTTTTTATTCGGCTATTTGTTGGATCTAAGAGGCAAAGATAGCAGTACAAAGGGTTATTATGTGTATGTCCATGGTGGGGGCGAGAATATGATGAATATTACTGTTTTTAGTGAGTGAGGCTACGGTACTATGCATAGCACGGTTTGGTCCGTGCTACGGCTCAATATTTGAGTTTTCAAAATTCTAACGATCGATCTGAACCGTTCAGCATGATTATAAAATGAATATGTACTTGCAAATCAAATTTTACATTTTTTCAAATTTTTTTACTATTTTTTTAGATAGGTAGAAAATCACTTGATCTGAAAATTCTGGACCATCAAAAAACAGTGATTTTCTACCTATCTAAAAAGTAGTAAAAAAATTCAAAAAAATATAAAATTGGGTTTGCAAGTACATATTCATTTTATAATCATGTTGAACGGTTCGGATCAACCGTTAGGATTTTGAAAACTCAAATATTGAGCCGTAGCACGGCTCAATCCGTGATATGCATAGCACCGTACCTCACTCGTTTTTAGTATCCATGCATCTTTGGGCTTATTGTTAGATATGTTCATTATAGCTTTCACTTTAATTCAACCTACAGTACGTATAGTTCTGTAGAATTAAAATTATTCGATCAGCAGAAATTGTCCGTGCGACTGCATGTGCCATGGTTAATTGTGAGATCATGAGTTTTGGCTTTTGGGGGTGCTAGCTCGTCTGTAATGTAATTAATTTTCTTTGAAATATATACGAAATAGTGAAAAAGTAAAAAGGATGAAATAAAGAAAAAGTAATAAAAAAGGATCGATGAAATAGTGAAAAAGTAAAAGGATGAGGTTTCTATTCTATATTTTTTTGCTTATGTTGGGTACGTTTAGAACGGTGGAAGAGTGAAATTAAACTTATTTCAACATATGTGGATGTGGAGAAGTCACTATTTCACAATTTCACATTTATCATAAAATAGTAAGAATGGAATAGAAAATACTAAATTGTAAAAGAGAAGAGTTTGATTGTATATTTTCATTTTAATTTTACCATTTTATTTTTTTCTCAATTCTAATAACATTCGGCTATTATTTCTCTAGTCTCACCGTGCCGAACAGGTCCTTGGGAATTGCATGTGGACGCTTCCTATATATTTATATATATATATATATATATATAGAGGAGGGATCCACTTACAACAAATTTGAGTTACAACAAAGTTATAACATTCATTTTTTTCATTTTCAAAGTCCAAATCGTCGATCCAACCGTTCAACATGATCATCTAAATAAAATGTACTTGCAGATCAAATTTTATATTTTTTTGAATTTTTTTACTATTTATTAAGTATTTTACAAAAAATAGCCATACTTAGACCATTGAATTTTGTACCCATCTTAATAAATAGTAAAAAAATTCAAAAAAATATAAAATTTGATCTGCAAGTACATTTTATTTAGATGATCATGTTGAACGGTTGGATCGACGATTGGACTTTGAAAATGAAAAAAAATGAATGTTGTAACTTTGTTGTAACTCAAATTTGTTGTAAGTGGATCCCTCCTCATATATATATATATATATATATATATATAATATCAAAACGTTTGCACTAAGGTTCTGGTGCAACCAAGTTGTTTTTGGATTTTCAAAGTTCAAACGGTTGATCTAAACCGTTAGATGTGATCTCTATATTAAAATCTACTTGGAGACCAAATTTTACATTTTTTGAAATTTGTTTACTATTTATTAAGCCACTTTGAAAATTGCTGATCACATGGTCTAGAATTTGGTTGCACTGTTTTTACTGTTCACCTGGATCAGCAATTTTCATAGTGGCTTAATAAATAGTAAATAAATTCCAAAAAATATAAAATTTTGTTTCCAAGCAGATTTTAATATAGATTGAACATCTAACGGTTTGGATAGACCGTTTGGACTTTAAAAATCCGAAAACGACTTGGTTGCACGAGGGCCTTGGTGCAAACGTTTTGATATTAGCCACTCTATATATATATATTAATATTAATTTAATTAATCAGTCACATTCCGGAATTGGTTTTGTCCAAAAAGCTTTGGAATTTTTCTATCTAAATTTATCTTGAACTGTTTGATCAGCGTTGAAATTTGTGCTAATGATTTAGGCCTTAATCAATTTAAACGACCTTGTGAATTAAACCATCAATACGAATTTTGACACGGATCTGACGGTTTAGGCTCAGCCGTAGATATAACTTTGTCCAAAGTTGAGAACCAATATTTGATCTAGTGGTTAAAACAAATGCTCTATGTGTGATTGTATAGTTTAAAACCCGGCAAGAAAATTTCTTGTGAATATTAAGAGTTGAATGGTTTCACCCCCTTAATAAAAGAAAAAAAAACCTCATCGATATCTAGGCTTTAGATCAAGAATTAATTTTTGATTCCATAAGTAATTAAAGACAGCACTAGATCTCTTATTACATAAAACAATACTAATTAATTCGAAATCCGACTTTAATTTTTTTTCGTAAATATATAAATAAAGTTGTGAAATTTGATCTTCAAATTACTTTTAGAACAAATAAATAATCAGTTCTCTTGAACTAACATCTATAATTAATTATATTGTTCTAGAGATTCATACTAGCAATTAACAAGGATCGATTTAATTAGTTAGTGATCAACTGTTTGAATAGGCGTCACCATATATATATACGTTAAAAGAAGTACAATATCCCTTTTATTAGATGTTATCTTCAAATAAATATTTTCCAGAAAATTTGGTGAATATTCTTTAAAAGAAAAAGAAAAACGATAATGTCTTCCGTACCTTTTCTAATTCTCTTGGTCCCCATGGGAGCTCTTGTGGGGTCTGTCAAAGAGCAATGGAATGGAAGCGTTTGCGTCACGGGATTGGATTTTGTCAAAGGGCTTTGGATAAAATCTTATCTAAATACGAATTTTGATGCAGATTGGACGATTTAGATCAGACTTTGGAGGGACTTTTGTACAGACTAGATCTAAATATGCACTAAAATTAAAGGACCTCTGCATTATAGGCGGGGGGCTGGATTGACTCTGTTTAATATCAGGCGGTCAAGATGCATTAACTCAAAAGATGCTCTTTTGAGTTAATGCAGACGATGCAGACTCATTATAAGGTCACTTCATCATCCAGTGTTGTAAATCATAGTATGTGCTCATCAGACGGATGAGATACTACTAAGTGATTAATCAGTATGCAGCCAATTAATTGGAATTTTGAGGATAATTTTGCATTTTCAATAAATTTATATGCATATATTCATAATTTATTAAAAATGATTAATTTAACTTATAAAGCTTATCAAATAAATTTATTTTAACTTAGTTTTCTTGTTAATTAATAAAGTTTTATGAAATTGTCATTTAGAAAAGATTCATATAAGACAAGACAAAGTATAGTTCATATAAGAATAAATACAGAAAAAATTTAAAAAATTAGACCGTTTTTAGATTTTTTTTTTAAAAGTTGTTCTTAAGAATTTTTTTACCATATTAAAGCAACAATTTTAAAAATTCTAAATGAATAGCAAAATATTTCCAAAAATATAAAAAAATTTCTCCAAGTACATTAATATTAGAGAATATGTTGAACTTTTCGGATCAAATGTTTGAATTTTGATAATGAAAATATAAGCGGAAAGTAAAGCAAGCACTTTACTTCCCACAATATGATAACCTAAATATATAAAAGTGGTAGTTCCTGAGCCTTGGTGCTACCAATTCATTTTTGCGGTTTTCAAAGTTCAAATAGTTGATCTGAAGTGCTCAACATGTTTTCCATATTAAGATGTAATTGGGACCAAATTTTTCATTTTCTGAATTTTTTTTACTAATTTTATGGATTTTTAAAAAATCACAGTTATTCAGGTTTTACTTTTTTTTATTCAAAATAATGATTTTCAAAAATCCTTAAAAATAGTAATTTTTTTCAAAAAAATATAAAATTTGGTCTCCGATCACATTTTAATATGAAGAACACGTTGAGCACTTTAGATCGACTAATTTGAATCTTGAAATAACAAAAACAAATTGGTAATATCAAAGCTCAGGAACTAGTACATTTATCTTAGCCAACCTCTCTAAATTCTCTTTGCACAAAACCAACATTAAAAAAAAAAAGAATTCTCTTTGCGCTAAATAATAAGTATGAGCAAATTAAATTTTGAGGATGATTAAAAGATGGTTAATTCAAACGTTTAAATTTATGGTTTGTCCTCTCTAATTATTATCAACATTATGTTATCTATTCTTTAAGTATGTAAATAATTTATTTTTGTTTGCGTCATAAATAAATCTAAAATTTATATGTCAAAATAAAACAAGTTATATTTGATCTATTTTGTTCTCTACATGTACTTAAAAAATTATCAACTTCGATTTAGATTGTATATGAATAAAGTTGGAAAAAAAATCAACGTCCTCAAGTTATCAACAACGGTGTAGTTTTGCAAACTCTTGATACTAATTAAAAGAAAATGAAAATGTCATGACTTTTTACATCTGCATAATAATAAAGACAATGATATAAATTATATTTAACAGTTTTATTTTGAATAAAAGTGTAAAAGTTAAAGTTATTATAATTTTAAATTGAAAACACAATGATGGCATAAAAAGTTAAGATTTTCAACTCTTTTTTTATAACCTTAACGGCTTAAATATTTTTACCAAACTAACATGATTATTTTTTTTTTTTTACAAAAATCATAAGAACCGAATTGCCATTTCGGTCCGGTAGTTTTTTTTTTGGGACCGAAATGGCAATTCGGTCCCTGTTGGTTTCACAGTTTGCCGTGCAGTCTTTGGTGTAATACCCTGGGACCAAAATGCCATTTCGGTCCAGTGCTTTTTTAGACCGAAATGCCATTTCGGTCCCAACTTTTTTTTTTTTTAGGGTTTGCATAATGTTGGATTTCTCACTTGTGTATCATGTATCATATCGGATGTAGGTCAAATTAAATTTGAAACCGAAAGACAATTAAATATGTCTTTTTAGGCGGATCACTTTTTTTTTATCTTCCATAGAGGATATTAGATGAAATTTAAATTTACTCTATTTCATTTTCAATTTTTTTTAGCACAACCTAGCGAGTAAGAATTACACATCTTTGTTAATGTAAATATTTCCGATATTAATACCCAAAAAAAAAAAAATTATCAAATCTGCCCCCACCCCAAACTTATTTTTAAATCTACCCCAACCGCTCGTCTGCTGGGCGGTCTAGATCCAGAGCAGACTGGGCGGTCCACTACCCATAGCTGACCGCCCAGGGAGCGGGTGGTCCACCTGTTTTTTTTTTTTTTAAGAGACTATGAACATCAAGATGCTGAATTCTAACGCTAAAAATTCGAATTTTGTTTTAAATATTAGTTAGATTACTTCTTTTAAGCATATTTATACTAAAATACGCTAAATTACTTGGAATTATTTTAAATTACGTTAAATTACACTAAATTATTTTAAATTACGCTAAATTACACTAAATTACATTAAATTACGGTAAAATACGGTAAATTATGCTAAATTACATATGAATAGGGACGATATCTTCACTGAAAAGGCGAAAAATGACGACGAAACTTCAAACGGTCATAAAACGGCGCTTGAGTGTCTGATTTTAGCAAATGACCACTTTTCGGAAAGCTTGAGAAAATACGCATGCGTCCGTGCTAGCGATGCCGGATTTCAAAATTCAGAATCGCCAAAAAACAAAGGGAAGACCCTCAAAACTTGAGTTGAAGTTTCCGATTAAGATTTTCATTTCTATTATTCAATCAAAGTAGTTCAGTAAATTAGTTACATAATGAACTTGTAGAATACTAATTTTTACTATTTTTTATGATTCATGAAAGATGGCACAGAATTGGTCTACTTTAGCGTAATTTTGTGTAGTTTAGCGTAATTTACCGTATTTTAGCATAATTAGCGAAGTTATTGTTATTTAGTGTAATTTAGTGTAATTCAACGTAATTTAACATAATTCCAAGTAATTTAGCGTATTTTAGTATAAATATGCTTAAAAGAATTAATCTAACTAATATTTAAAACAACGAATTTTTAGCGTTAGAATTCAGCATCTTGATGTTCATAGTCTCTTAAAAGGAAAAAAAAAAAAAAAAGTGGACGGCCCGCTCCCTGGGCAGTCAGCTATGGGTAGTGGACCGCCCAGCAGACGAGTGGTTGGGGTAGATTTAAAAATAAGTTTGGGGTGGGGGCAGATTTGATAATTTGTTTTTTTTTGGGTATTAATAAAAATATCGGTAAATATTTTCTTAACTAAATTTACAATAATGCTAAATCGTAAAAAAAAAAAAAAAAAGTTGGGACCGAAATGACATTTCGGTCCGGAGTCTTTTTCGGATTTTCCGTAGCCGCCTTTCTGAAAATTTGTGAAACCAATACGGACCAAAATGTTATTCGGTCCCGAAAAAAAAAACCGACCAAAATGACATTTCGGTTCTTATAATTTTTATAAAAATAAAAATAATCACGTTGATTTTCTAAAATTATTTTTTTCAATTATGATTTATAAAAAAATTCTTGACCGTGCCTCCTCCCGCCAGGCGCCAGCCAATATCGCTTTTTTTATAACGGAGAATTACCTAGCTAAAACCTAAAGAGGTAATTTTGGCACATGTCGAATTTAAGAGAAGGTACAATTGAGTTGTAACTGGTCCCATACTATTCTATATTTTGATTTCTGTCACGAATCTGAATTTTATGTTCTCCTCGGCTTTTGAGGAGTGTACCATGACTTTTTTTTGTTGTTGTGAAAATGACCCGTAGGTTTCTATCATTAACTAAATAAAAGTCATACACGGCTTGTATTCTGCCCGTTCATGCTCATTACATCCGAAAGTAAGATAACTAAAAGTCTCCTCTAATCTTATCTCATTTCTGTTGGCTTCATTTGCTGCGCCTCCTGGGATTTGCATTTCTGTCTCTCTTTTTTTTTTAATTTAATTTTATTCAAATAACGTGGGAAACGCAAAAACAATGCTCAAAGCATACGAATCACCGAAATGACATTTATTTTGGACACATATACCACTTTCCCTATGGTAATTCAATCATACCACTCACGCAGACCCAGTTCGCGCATCAAATTGGGCTGATGCGCGAACTGGGTAGGCGCACCCCTTGGTGCGCGGACTGAGTGGGCGCACCAAGGGGGATGTGCTATAAAAGGGACGCGCACCAAGCGGAGTAAAACGGTAATTTTTTTTACTTAATTTATTTATTTTGTTGTTTATAAATTAGTTAGTTGGGTATAGGTGTTCAAAAAAGTCCAAAATAGACTAGAATTGTATTAAATAGTTCGAATGGTGTCCAAAATTGGTAATATTTTAAATTAACTATATTTTGTAGTATTTTAGACCAAATTATTTTAGAAATGTACCAAATTAGCCAAAATTGACTAGAAATGCACCAAATTAAATACCGGTACCCATGCCCATAAAATACTGGTACACTGCCTTTTCTGAAGGCTTTGAAACAACTTTATATACAGTTCCTGAATTTGCCATTTTGATTGCCTCAAACAAAGGGCAATCGCTAACTCTCTACCACGCCACAATTTGTTGTACTTTGGGACGATGCCCTCGTATTTAGAAACAACTAGGTCACTGATAGCTCTTATACTAATATCAACATTTTTTCCAAAGACATTTTTATGCAGTTGGTGACCATAGCAGACGTCAACTGCGCATGATCTAACCTAGATGCATCAGCGTGGCATGTGTGCTTTACCTCATTCTTCGTGATAGCCCAAGCATTTCCAAAGCCTGTGGCCCTCGCAACCAACCCCCACTTACACCGGTCGCTTTTGCACTTATACCTCATCATTCCTGTGTCGCTGTGTGTTTGTTTGATCTCGATATTTTTCTTTATGTGCCAGTGGTGAATTTTCTTTCATTTGATCCTTGTCGTTATACATCATCCCCTTAGAAATTTTGGATCTTTCTCCAACCTAATTTAAAATTATCAAAAAATTTAAATTAATAAATTTTAAAAGTAAATTAAAATATAAATATAAATTAACAAACGAACCTCTGAATCTGCAAAAAAGATGTCAGTACTTCAAACCCCGATGTGTCATGAAATGCTGGAAACCGGTGTCTTTCTCCACAACCCGATATTGGCCACTTTCGCATACCCAGCACAGGATGGGTGTCTTCCTCATCACTATTCATGGTCATTTGGGTATACAACCCCCAACTGTTATCGTCTAGTACAGGGAACTGTTGGAACCATATTTGGTTGCCTTGACCAATATTGATCATTGCGGACATTCCAAGTTCGTAATAATTCGGGTCAATACCAAGTTCCTGGTGCACTTCTCTAGTTATACCTCTGAAATCTAAACCTGAGCCGATATTGAACATTTTCTAGGGTTGGATACTGTAATATGCATCATTTGGCCCTTGTAATACTTTACCACCAAAATAACAAGCAATTTCAATCATAGTTGGTTGAATTATGGAACAGTAAATTATATAAAAATACAATTAAATAATTATATAAAAATAAATGACTAAGGTGAAAAAAACTTACTCTTTGCTCTTTAGCTCCTCTGCCTCCTTGCTTAATGAAAAACTGTTAAAAAATTTCAGTGATATTTAAAGCAGAGGGTTTGGTGCGCCTACCCAGTTCGCACACCAACAAGTGCGCCTCCTCAGTCCGCGCACCAGTCCAATTTGGTGCGTGAACTGAGTCTGCGTGAGTGGTAGGACTGAAAATATGTTGGAAAGAATGGTAATAATTTAATTTTAACTTTTTACTGTGTTAACTAAAAAAATTTCGGTACGAATCACAAAGGTAAAATAATTTTACTTGTGATCTTTTTTTTCTTTTTACAGAAGAACGTACTGTCAAAATACTCCACTTAAAAGTGACCACATGGGTCACATATAAATGTGTTATATGCAATTATAACTTTAAACATAATTCTGAAAACGTTTAAATTGAAAAATGTGAGCTATTTTTTTCTAAGAAAAGTGTTACACAAAAAAAGGTTTCACAAAGATGTGAATATAATTAGTACGTAAAATTGTGTGTTGCTAGTTGCTACAATGGCATGTGTATTTGTTTCAAAATATACTTTTATTTTTATTTTTTAATAGAGTCAGAGGTGAATACTTGCTCAAAGATAAGTACCCATCTTGAATAAAAAAAAATTCATAAAAATACTTTTATTTTTATTTTTAAAAATATGACAAAAAATATACTTAAGCTTCAAAAAAATTATAAAATTTAGCCAATTCGTGAAATTTGTTTCAAAATATGCTTCTATTTTTTATATTTTTTAGAAAAAAAATTACAAAAGTATATTTAATATTTAAAATTATTATAAAAGAGAGGGTTCAAATATTGCCTCATGTTTTTCATGTATCATTCGCGTCTCACGTTATTGATTAGTTCAGCCTCTAGAATAAAATTATCTAATAAAAGTTTATTTTAAGAAAATTATCTATATAACACTAAATTTATCACGTGTGTTTAGTCAGATGGCTATTGCCGTGCTAATTCAAAAGACTGCTAATTCAATGCCTACAATAGTAAAAAAACAAAAAAACAAATTAAGAACTATTGACAATTAAAAACTTTTGACCTTCTTGTTTTATTGAAACTTTTGTATACTTAATCTTATCGTTAGAGCATCTACATCTCTGATATTATTAGGTTTCTAATATGATGTGACAGTTTCTAATCCAGTTTCAAGAATGTGGGAGACCTTTTTAATTAAAAACTATGCAGTAAAATTTCTTATATTTATAAACTCCATGTTAATCAAATAAATGGCTCAAATTATTTCTCCTTTTTAATTTGTTCCTGACGTGGATTCCATCTCTTTGTACCCCGACATTTTTATTAATATCCAAAGTTAATTACAAATTCATAAGTTTACCCATGATTCCCGAGTTTTTCCAAAAATATCCAAACCGGCCATAAAATGGCCGGTTTCATCTTTTTTTTTTTAGAGACACTACGAAGAGCAAGATAATAAAATCTAACACTGAAAATTTTAATTTTTTGTTTAAATTATTTGTTAGATTACTTCTTTTGATTTATAATTAGCATATTTATACTAAAATACACTAGATTATTTGAAATTATGTTAAATTACACTATATTACAATAAATTATGTTGAATTACACTAAATTACGTTAATGCTAAATTACAATAACTTCGCTAATTATGCTGAAATACGGTAAATTACGCTAAACTACGCAAAATTACGCCAAACTAGACAGATTTTGTGCCATCTTTCATGAATCATAAAAATAGTAAAAAATTCGAAAATAGTAAAACTTGGTATTCTACAAGTTCATTATGTGACTAATTTACTGAGCTACTTAGATTGAATAATAGAAATGAAAATCTTAATCGGAAACTTCAACTCAAGTTTTGAGGCTCTTTTCTTAGCTTTTTGGCAATTCTGAATTTTAAAATTCGACATTGTGGGCACTGACGCATCCGTATTTTCGCATTCTGAAAAGTGATCATTTGCTGAAATCGGACACTCGAGTGCCGTTTTATGGCCGTTTGAAGTTTCGTCATTGTTTTTCGTCTTTTCAGTGAAGATATCGTCCCTCATATGTAATTTAGTGTAATTTAGCGTAATTTATCGTCCCTGTTCATAGTGTCTCTTAAAAAAAAGTTTCTAATTATAAATCACTATGAAGATAAAAGAGAAACACAAAATAGTTTCTAATTATTCATCACTATGAAGACACACAGTAATTTACCGGAATTTACCGTATTTTAGTGTAATTTAACATAATTTAGCGTAATTTAATGTAATATAGTGTAATTCAACATAATTTCATGTAATCTAGTGCATTTTAGTATATATATATATATCTATGCTAATTATAAATCAAGAAGTAATCTAACAAATAAATTTAAACAAAAAATTGAATTTTCAGTGTTAGATTTCATTATCTTGCTCTTCGTAGTGTCTCTAAAAGAAAAAAAAAAAAAGAGAGAGAAAACCGACTATAAAATGGCCGGTTTCTGGGAGAGAGGAAAACCAGACATTTTATGACCGGTTTGAATATTTTTGAAAAAACTCAGAAATCATAGGTAAACTTATTAATTTGTAATTAACTTTGGATATTAATAAAAATGTCGGCTTTGTACCTGATGCACTGGTACTGTCCCTTCCTCTGCCCCTAAAGGGCCACCGCCAGCCTCTAGAATAAATTATCTAATAAAAGTTTATTATAAGAAAATTATCTATATAACACTAAATTTATCACGTGTGTTAGTCAGATGGCTATTGCCGTGCTAATTCAAAAGACTGATAACTCGTGTTTTTTTTTTTTTTTTTTTGAAAATTCAATGCCTACAATAGTAAAAAAAAAAAACAAAAAAAAAAAATTAAGAATGAACTATTTACAATTAAAAACGTTTGACCTTCTTGTTGAAACTAATTTTTAGTAAAACTCAATATTTAGTTTTTAATTTTAATAGTAACTAGGTATATTTAATTCCAAAATAATATATTTGCTAATTTCTTAATGACCGGTATTATATATTGTATACTTATTCTTATCGTTAGAGCATCTACATCTCTGGTATTATTAAAGTTTCTAATATGATGTGACAATTTCTAATCCAGTTTAAAAGATGTGGGAGAATTTTTTATTTAGAAACTATGCATTAAAGTTTCTTATGTTTATAAACTCCATGTTGATCAAATGATTGGCTCAAATTATTTCTCCTTCTTAATTTGTTGCTAACGTGAGTTAATAGAAATTCTAAAATTAATTTCAGAGATATGAGAATTAGAAACTTTAGATACTTTAATTTTTAAAAAGTGATTAACAATTATTTAAAAACTCATTTGAGTTGCTGAGATGTAGATGCTGTAATAATTAACATTTTGTTACCAATCAATTTATTCTTATCCGATTTTACAGTAGCACCCTTTCGCCAATGCCAACTGTAAATTAGTTGGTATCGCTACATCTTATCTCCAACTGGATATTGTGGAGTTATCATCAGTTGCTTTAATGGTCGAGCCCTAAGTTGCGACATTCTCATATTATCTTGGTGGCGATTCCAAATCTTGCACGTTAGAGACAGAATACGCTTAAGGACAGTGATGATATTATGATCCAGGTAACTCTATTTCAATTGGATTTATTTTTAATTAATTTCTAACTATCCGATATTCTGAAAATTTATTCAAACACTTCTTTTTGACATAATTGGAAATGATAATTTGACTATTGCTCAACTCGTGAAAAAAAAAACACAACTCGTGAAAATTGCACATTTCAACTCTTTTCTCAAAAACCTGGACCTATCAAATAAATTCATATGTCAAGAAAAGCAACAAGTGTTCTCATAAACCAATTTGATTACATTAACAATCATAATTCTCGATTTATGGGTGTATTATGGGGCCTTTGGCGGCAACGAAATGAATATATATTTCGTGGAAAGAAGACCTTGTATTCTGGCTGCAGGTCGAATTAGAGAGGAAGTAGAACTGTGGAAGGGTGAGTAGCAGTCGAGATATGTTTGTTCAGGGTGCCAATTTTCCAAGAGGGTATCCGTGCTACGGCTCTATATATATATATATATATATATATATATATATATATATTTAGGAAATTGCTAATAGCTACGCGTAGTATAGAGGACCTCCTTGTCACGGTTCCATATTTGAGTTTTCAAAATTCTAACAGTCGATTCAAACCGTTCAGATCAAGTGATTTTGTACCTATGTAAAAAAATAGTAAAAAAATTCTAACAAAAATAAAATTTAGTCTCCAAGCATATTTTATTATAAAGATCATGTTGAGCGGTTCGGATCGACAGTTCGGACTTTGAAAACGGAGAAAAATGATGTGGAGCATATTGGAGCACAAAATCATGGTGCATTTGAACCCTCCTATATATATATATATATATATATATATATATATATATATATAGAGTGGCTAATATCAAAACATTTGTTTCTAGCCCTCCGGTGCTACCAAGTGGTTTTTTTATTTTCAAAGTTCAAATAGTCGATCCAAACCGTTATATGTGATGTCTATATTAAAATGTGCTTGTAGACAAAATTTTACTTTTTTTGGAATTTTTTTACTATTTATTAAGATGTTTTGAAAATCGTTGTTTTGAAGTTTTTTTCAGCATCATTGAAAACAACGAATTCAAACCATCTTAATAAATAGTAAAAAAGTTCCAAAAAATGAAATTTGGTCTCCAAGCACATTTTAATATAGATTAAACATCTAACGGTTTGGATCGACTGTTTGAACTTTGAAAATCAGAAAATCACTTGGTAGCACCGAGGGCTAGAAACAAACGTTTTGATATTAGCCACTCTCCCTCTCTCTCTCTCTCTCTCTATATATATATATATAAATATAGAGTACGGCTAACACGTTTCCTCTAGAATATCAACAATATGCTTCCGGACTCTAAAATCTATCGCATGAGCTTCAAATGACAAATCAAAACCGTTCAAACCAATATCCTTACCGAGAGCTTCGTTTCCATATAAAAAAATTTAATTTTCAAATTTATTTACTATCAAGTCAAGTGGTAAAAAAATGAACAAAATCATTCATATTTTGACCGCTTGATTTGATGGTAAATAAATTCGAAAATTAAATTTTTTATATGAAAACGAAGCTCTCGGTAAGGATATTGGTTTGAACGGTTTTGATTTGTCATTTGAAGCTCATTTGATAGATTTTAGAGTCCGGAAGCATATTGTTAATATAATAGATGTAGCCGTACTCTCTATATATGTGTGTTATGCTAAACACGGTTTATGTCGTTGAATTCTTATCCCCTTATAAAGATAATATTTAAGGAAAAAGATCCTAGATAATATATGTGAGAGAAATTTTTTTTAATATAAATAATTAATAAAGGCTAAAATTGTCAATATATTAAAATATTTAGATATCCCAAAATTCCAATTGTAAGCTGGCACTGTTCAAAGCTGCCCCGTAAAAACAGACATACTGGCTTTTTCACTAAAGAAATTGATTCAAAAAAGTAAAAAAATCATGTTAATAAAAAGATAAATAGTGTTAATATATATCATGACTCCTGAAATTGAAGTCTCTCTGAATTTTTTTTTTTTATAAAAGTGGATAAACTATCGATTTCTTATAAAAGAAACCTACAACGTCATAGGAATCGGTACCAAACCTCTGGTACCAGACCCTTTAAGAACAAACTAGAAATATAAAGCATACATCATATCTCTACTACCTACTACAAACATCTAAAGCAAAGAAATTAAACATGTAGCATAACAACTATCCAAAATATTCAAACATCTCCAACCTGAACACAAAAAAAACTATGATATTTTACAACAGTCCCTGAAAACCAAAAACCAAATACACAAAACCAACTGAGCCCTATACTAAATCTTCTGTTGCTTCACTTTGGTGCATGTTTGGGTCGGATCCACTTATAGACAGCAGCCCACTGATTACCTCTTCCTGACCATTATGTGCCTCCTGCAATAATATATTCACATAATATATCACAATACAATCAATATCAATATCAGTGGGAAGCAATAAAGATAACTTCAACAATGAACCAGAGCATTTGTTCTTCACCCAAAAATGCACCAAAGCTATAATTTGAGTCCCTAATGACTTGGAATTCGTTGTAACCCCTTGAAGTCTCTCTGTATTATTTAGGGAAGGAGAAGTATTCGTATAGTAATGATAGTTTGCTTACAAATTCAGGCTTCAGCTATAAATAGGAAGAACAATTTAAGGTTGGTGCAGAGTCGCCTCTCAATCTCAACTTAAAGACTAGCACTGTATTAGGCCCACTCCTGTATATGGAGAGAATAGAACCTTGATAACGCAATTACTCCATTGCAATATGTGGCTTAAATTTATTCTGCCGACCGTAGCGCTATTAGATTTATTGAATGGAATTGAATTGATTTTATCTTTTATTGAATAATTATTTATATATTACATTGACTACAGTCTACAGGTTACAGCTAGGTTTATATAAGACTGAGTGCTCGATCTCAATGTAGCAGTAATGTTTTCCGTTTAGTAGATGGGTGAATTCTATGGTTTTGCTGGTATAGCACAAGCATTCCATGTAGCTTTTTAGTTATTTTTCTTACTATTTTTATGTTACTGGTAGGAAATTTGTAATATGAACTACTTTTTATGATCAATTCAATCACGCCTAAGGGCTTTTCCTCAAAAAAAAAAAAAAAAAAAAAAAAAACTAGGTTTATATACTGTACAAGGCTTTTAAAGAGCCGTTGAGATATAGCGTAAGAATAGAAAATAAGAATAACGGCTTTATTAGCGCAAGTAGAAAAAAAAAGGAACCTGAAGTATGTAAAGGTGCATCTAAGGATATGCTAACTATCTCCAGCTTGTGTATCTCCACAATGTATATTTCATTATTTTGTTAGGTATTTTCAACCGGCGCTAGCAATTGAAGCATAAACCTTACAACTGTTGGTAATGTAAATTTAATTAAATAGGTTAGGAGTTAAGTATAATAATAGTTAAATGTAAGAAATAATTATTAGGTAGAGAAAATTTTTGGTTTTGATCTCTAGGCTAGCTAGAAAAGTGGAAAAATTCGCACTTCGATAGGGGAATAAATTAATAATTAAGAACACTAATTAAAATGTCATTTAGTGAGTGCAATGTGTCTAACAAACCATATTTTGGTAATGAGAAATTCAAAACTTTGAGAGTACACAAATTGATCTATCTATCTTCCATTATTAAAATTTTACTAAAAGTATCTGAATATATTTTTTTTACTTTTACTAAGTAAAAGTATCTAAATACTCGGATTTTTTTAAAAAACAGTAATTAAAATAATTAATGTTAAAGAACCAACATGATTACCGAGTTTTTTATAAAAACAGCAAAAACCGAATAGCCTATTCGGTTAAGGTTTTTTTTTTTGCTTCACCGAATAGGCTATTCGGTTTATAGGATTTTAACTGGGGTTGAGGATACGATGCCACATATTCCATTTTATACGCTTAACCGAATAGGGCATTCGGTTTGGTTTTTTTTTTAGCTTAACCGAATTGTCAATTCAGTTTAGGGGTTTTTTTAGCCAAACCGAATTGGCATTTCGGTTTAGATTTTTTTTTTTTTAGACTAAGAAGAGCAAAATAAAAAAATCTAATACTGAAAATTTGAATTTTTTGTTTAAATTATTTGACTTCTTTTGATATATAATTAGCATACTTATACTAAAATACGCTAAATTACTTGAAATTATGTTGAATTACACTATATTAAGTTAAATTACACTAAATTACATTACATTACGCTAAAATACGGTAAATTACGCTAAATTACATATGAATATGAACGATATCTTCACTGAAAAGGCAAAAAACGACGGCGAAACTTCAAACGGTCATAAAACGGCGCTCGAGTGTCCGATTTCAGCAAATGACCACTTTTCGGAAAGCTTGCGAAAATACGCATGCGTCTGTGCCCGCGATGCCGGATTCCAAAATTTAGAATCACCAAAAAACTAAGGGAAGAGCCTCAAAACTTGAATTGAAGTTTCCGATTAAGATTTTCATTTCTATTATTCAATCCAAGTACCTCAGTAAATTAGTTACATAATGAACTTGTAGAATACCAATTTTTACTATTTTAAGAATTTTTTTACTATTTTTTATGATTCGTGAAAGATGGCACAGAATCGGTCTATTTTAGCGTAATTTTGCGTAGTTTAGCGTAATTAGCGGAGTTATTGTAATTTAGCGTAATTTAGTGTAATTCAACATAATTTATTGTAATACAGTGTAATTCAACATAATTTCAAGTAATTGAGTGTATTTTTTTTGTTGCTAATTATAAATTAAAAGAAGTAATCTAACAAATAATTTAAACAAAAAATTCAAATTTTTAGTGTTAGATTTCTTTATTTTGCTCTTCTTAGTCTCTAAAAAAAAAAAAAACCGAAATGGCAATTCGGTTTAGGCTAAAAAACCCCTAAACCGAATTGCCATCTCGGTTTAGGGGCATTTACACAAAAGGTTACATAGTTTGGGGTGATTTTTTTGTGAAAAGATGATAAACCGAATAGGCTATTCGGTTAAGCAAAAAAAAAACCCTTAACTGAATAACCTATTCGATTTTTGCTATTTTTATAAAAACCACGGTAATCATGTTGGTTCTTTAACTTTAATTATTTTAATTACTGTTTTAAAAAAAAATCCTAAATACTCAACCCCCTTCCACCACTGATACCATTTATCTTAAATAAAAAGATCGATCCTGTTCCTGTCACGTTAAATAGTATTTTGGGTCGGTCATGTCCACATCAGTTAAGATTGTTACCCAGCAAAATTTATTAACAACTAGGGCCGGGGCCTTAAATTGGTTGACAATTTACATATAACATGACATGGTTTACTGTTAGTCTGTTACCTGTCACCTGTCACTTGTACGGGTGTTTAAATGGATCGGTTTATTCTGTTTTAAACCGAACCGGCAAATTTCAGTTTAATTGGATCGGTTGTTTGGTTTAAATGGTTCGGTTCGGTTTTGAGATCTTTAAATCGGTTTGAACTGAACCAACCGGTTTAATAAAAAATGAATTGGTTTATTTTGTGTGGTTTATAATGGATCGGTAAATCGGTTTATGAAAAACCGGCTTGTGTGGTTATGAAAAATTTATCCAAATCTGTTTGAACCGAACCAACCGGTTTTGAAATGTTTATTTGTAACTTGAAATGTTTGTATTCGGTTCAACCGAACAAACCAAAGTTTAAATCGGTTTAATCGGTTCAGTTTTAGATCGGTTTGAAATTTTAATTCGGTCGGTTCGGTTGGGTTTTCAAAATTCAGTTCAAACCGCGGTTCGGCAAAAAAAGTTCGGTTTGACCCGAACCGACCGGTTGAACACCCCTAGTCACTTGTGCTTCGAAATTGAATGGAAGTGTACCTATTGGGAAGCTAAAGATGATGGAAAAAAGGTACATGTATCAATGAGAAATCAAACATTTCATTTTCCGTGAAAACTATTTTCATCCATTTTTTTAGATGCGCTAATTAAGCCCAAAAGAATCAGATACTGTTCCTTCAACTTGGTGCTTGTATACTCAGAGGCGAAGCTAGACTTTCAAGTTATGGGGGTCAGACATGAACGGAAGTCAGTCATATAAAATTTTCATACTACGAATGGGGGTCAATATTACCGTATCTATAGCATTTTATCCTATGCTATATAGAAAATCGTGCATAAGTACACAAATTTTCAAAAATAAATGAGAGTCAATTGACCTCATTCCTTGAATGTAGCTCCGCCTCAGGGTACACTACAAGTATGCACTGAAAAATAGGATTAGGGCTTTATCCTGAATTACCAGAAGTATTTCATTCGATCAGGAATTGCAATTCACAGCATTATGTATCATTTAAATTATATAGATACTAACATCGATGTATGTATCAGGAAAAATTAATTAAAAAGATCATATTTATGCTTATAACTTCACCATAAATATCATCTTCACATGATGCTAACAAAGATTTTCTTCTAACTCCTTGACTGACCGATGATAATAACAGAACTAATTTGGGACAAATTAAAAACCCTAGGAATCAAGATCATACTTTTAAACTTTTAAATATCAAAATGGTAAGTGAATGATACTTTTGAGGACTATTCTGACAATTAATTGATCTATGGTAAAGCTGATACGAAGATATACGAATAAGTATGAATTAGATGTTGTTTATATATATAGGTACTAATATCTCAAACAATTGCTGTCAGTTGTATTAGTTTTAGTTTGTGTTGTTTCCTCTTTTTTTTTTTTTTTGAGGAAAAATAAGGGTCATGCTGTCATTTGATTTAACGATCAGGGTTACATGACTTTCCTTTTTATTTTTAATTTTGTTTTCTTTAAGCTTTGTAAATATTCTTAATTTTGTTTTCACATTTCTTTGTCAAAAGAAAAACTAACCAATTTGAAGTTTCAATTGCAATTCACAAAATGCTGTAGATGTAGTCTAGATACAATTCTGCACCAAGTTTGATATAACCCTCTCAATGGAAAACCAAAATTTATGCACACAGATAGTTAAATTTTAGGGAATTTGTAAATTTTGTGACTATAAACTCCTCTCAAAATAACTAACACTTTTGTAAATAAACGTTAGTATTTGAGCTTTAAAATCATTACAAAAGGAAGGCCTCCGAGGGGGGGGGGGGGGGGGGGGGGTGGGAAGGGTCTTCCCTGGAAATCACTCATTTTTATTTATTTTGATGTTGTTCACAAAAATTTAATTTGGTCCTCCA
>JAJGRW010000996.1:0-62642 GCA_025461045.1 Carex parvula | reverse complement strand
ACCGAACCGAACCGATTTAGCATTGCAACCGAACCGAACCGAACCAAAGTTTTATTTCGGTTTGTTCGGTTTGTTCGGTTCAAACCGAAATATATTAATTTTTTTATTTAAAGCAATTGATTTATAATAAACCGAAGTATATTAAGAAATAAATCGAGGTATTAAAAATAAATCGGGATATAAGAAATAAACCGGATATTAAGAAATAAACCGAAGTATTTAAAGCAATTGATTAAGAAATAAACCGCAGTATTAAGATATAAACCGGGGCGGTCCAGACCAAATTCATAATATATAAAATTTCGGTCAGTTCGGTTATTTCGGTTTTCAAAATTTTCAAACCGAACCGAACCGAACCATTAAACTGAAAAAAACCGAACCGTTTAGTCCAAACTAATTCGGTTCGGTTCAAAACCGACTAAACCGGACCCAATGAACACCCCTAATCATGGCTAAGCCTTGATCACCCCTTTACAATGATGCAGCAGAAGAAACAAAGTTGAAAAAATTTATCTAATGCCATGGTTCCGTATAGTAACTAATGATATACAATTTTAGGTTTAAACATATTATAGGTTTGATTGTCTTTGTCCGGTACCAGTAATTTCTACTTATTGGACTACCGAATGTAAGCACGTTGTAGGCAAGATAAGGCACTCAAACATGTTCTGTACTTGCTGATGATATGAGATTGTTATATGCTAATGGATATTAGATTCTTTGAAAGCAATGTGGTGGTTCGGTTAAGCATGAAAGTGTTACATAAGCCTGTTTATAGTTATAATGTTTTGGTGCTAGATTTTTTAATTTTTTCTTCTTGTGTGGTTTTTGGTTGATTTCAGAGTCAATTGTTTAGTACGAAGTTGCTTATTATTGTATCAATGCCAAATGTCAAAATTAAACCAAACTGCTTGTTCATTATTGGTGTGTTATGTACTTTAATTATTATCTTAAAATGTGAAGTATTTGGTATGATTCATTCATCATGTGTAATTGCTTGTTTATTTTTCTGATTTTCCTATTTAGAATTATATCATAATTCAATTCTGGTTTGCATAGCATCGAAACTAAATTACAAATATATCTATTTTCCTTTCCATCTACCTTTAAATTCCATGATATCAAATATAATAAAGCACATTCTAGTATTTTTAGATTCTCACACATCAAACATCTCTGTAGGAAACAAAAATATCTAAGAAATTCTTGATGAAAGAAAAGAAATTTATGGTACTTTCTAGGATTTTTTCATATTCTTTCACATCAAACTGGGCCCAACATTTACCTTCAAACTGTCATAAATCTGGTAATGGCTATGAATACCGTTGTCTTCTATTTATTTTTCACTTTAGCTTTTTTTTCTCTATTTTGCCACCCACCCCCCCCCCATTAGGGGGGATTGATTTCTTCAATAGATCTCCATGATTGAAGCGGTACAAGGAGCTTTAATTTAGACACTTTAATTATTATCTTTAGAGTTTAATTACTTGCAGATGTGATTGCATTTCTCCAGATTCTTGTGAAATATTTTCTCAGTTGCCCATAAAAAAATATCAATATGCAACAGGCCCCTATGCAGCATTGCAAATGTGCCTCTAGTTTTCCCTTTCTTGTTCCCAATTTTTGCAATTGTTGTGAACTGCACCATTTTTGTTGCTCGATAGAGTAGAGAGGGAGTGTGTAGTCTGGATATTATTTGAATAAAAAGGGAATCGATCATATTAGATACATTATTGGGCACATAACAAATATCTTTTTTCTTCTTTTTAAAAAAGGGTACTGAGGAAGTTTTTGTTCTCTGATAAAAGCCATATATTTGACATTTACCCAATTTTTTTTTATTTGAAGTAGCTCATCATTGACAGGATTACCCATGAAATTAACGTAATTTGTCCCAATTTTGTAGTTCTGAATCATTACTGGTACACTAAAATAAACCTTGCTTCACTTTCATAAAACCAAAAAAAAAAAAAAAAAACAGAAAAGGAAGGAAAACTGTTTATACCAGTTCTGGGATTTATGGTACCTACAAGTTATCATTACCAGCATAAGTCTATTATTACTTTCTGGCATCATATGAAATTCCTTCATGTTTTTTACCAGTTGACACTAAAAATTGTTTAACTATGCAGACTTAACTGAGTGACGTGATGAATTCTCTAGAAGCTTCCAAGAAGTCCACCTTCACCACCACCGGCCTCGTTGTCGGCTATGCTCTTTGCTCAAGCCTCCTTGCTATAATAAACAAATATACTATAACAAAATTTGCGTATCCAGCCTTGTTAACTGCTTTGCAATATCTGACATCAGCCTTAGGCGTCTGGGTCCTCGGAAAGCTTGGGTTTCTGTGCCATGATGCTTTTACCCTAGAAACTGCCAAGAAATTCCTCCCAGCTGCCTCCGTTTTCTACCTTGCCATTTTCACAAACACCAATTTGCTAAAACATGCCAATGTAGACACATTTATTGTTTTCCGCAGTTTAACCCCTCTTTTAGTTGCAATCGCAGATACTGCCTTTAGGAAACAGCCTTGCCCCTCAAGGCTCACGTTTTTCTCCCTTTTTATAATCTTGGGTGGGGCTGTTGGGTATGTTTTGACCGATTCTGGTTTTACCCTCACAGCCTATTCTTGGGCTGTTGCGTATTTGATCACTATCACAACTGAAATGGTGTATATCAAGCACATTGTTATGAATCTAGAGTTAAATACCTGGGGTTTTGTATTTTATAACAACCTTCTCTCTCTCATGATGTCACCTTTTTTTTGGTTTATAACTGGAGAGTCCAGTGAAATTTTTTACAATATGCAATTGAGGCCGGATGATTGGTTTCAGTTTGACTCCTTTGTGGCAGTTTCGGCCACTTGTGTTTTTGGGTTATTGATAAGCTTCTTCGGTTTTGCTGCGCGAAAGGCAATTTCTGCAACAGCATTTACAGTCACTGGTGTGGTAAATAAGTTTTTGACAGTTGCAATAAATGTGATGATCTGGGATAAGCATGCGAATACTGCTGGCTTGGTTAGTTTAGTTTCTACCATTGTGGGAGGAGTCTTGTACCAGAAATCAGTAACTATAAGTGCAGTTGTGCCGGTGCCTGTTGAGAACAAGCCGAATGATGCTGATGGCGATGATGAAAAACAGCTTCTGGTTGAACCAAAACAAGATCCTGGTGTTTAATTTTGAATATTGTTCAGTTTGAATCTCAAGCTGAGGCGTTTTAAGGAAAATAGAAATTTAGTTTGAAAGGGGGAAGCTTGATGTTCTTTGTTTTTTTTTTTATTGATTCTTTTAAACTCTTTCATTTCATAGCCATATTGAATTTCAGGAATAGATGGTGAGTTTCTACTGTGACAGGATGTTCTATATGTTTGTTTTAGTGCCTGATGGTATTTCTTGTATGGAAAATGCCAAAATGAAATATATTAATTATCATCTTGCTAAATGCTTGCTTGTAACATTTTTGCAGACAACTCTATCAGAATTTTGTAGGTTTTGTTTTGTAAAAAAACGTGATTACGAATATTATTGCTATCAATTTGTTTAACATGGAATAATTTGTAATATGTTTTGGGGTTGAAGTTTTTGTCAGGAAAGAGTCTTCAGAAATAGTTCCTGTCAGCGAAGCAGCACATGCAATGATTTTGGATTTGACTGTCTTGGTACGCTACTATTATAAATTATATGATACTTCAACCAATTATGTCATTTTAATCAATAATTTCAAATTTAGGATTTGTTCATTATAATTGCAGCATGTCTAAATGTTGAATATCCTCTGTTGTTTGAACTATGCAAAGTCACAGCCTCTAGAACTTGAGAGCAGCTTGGGTCCGATGTGAATATCCTCTGTTGTTTGAACTATGCAAAGTCACAGCCTCTAGAACTTGAGAGCAGCTTGGGTCCGATGGGTTTCGGGACCGTCCGATCTGCTTTACGATTTGTGCACACGAATTTTAAAGCATACGCGAAAGTTGCGAGCGCGAATCTTAAAGCAGATCGGACAGTCATCAAACCCATCGAACTCAGTTTGAGTCCGATGGGCATCGGACCCAAATTGACCTCCTAGAACTTGGCATTGTGAGGTTCTCTAAAATTCACTGCAGAGGAAGGGATGATTTACATGCCCTAATGGGTATGTTTGTTATAAGATCCCCAACATGTGTTCTTTCAATGTAAGAGAATAAGATGTTGGGTTCATTATATATTTCTTCTTTTGTTCTCTCCTATTAGTTTTGCAGATGATACAAACTTTACTATTACAAGGAGATATAATCATGGTGAAAGATGTGATTTTCCTGAAGGGCATATATGTCAAGTTCCAGTCTTATACCACTGATTTTCTAGAATAGTATTGTCACTGTTCAAGTTTATCATAATTGTTTAAAATCCTTCTAAATGTCCTCCAGCAATTGGTATTGCAGATGTTCCACACACGCATTTTAAATTGGAGAAGATGCTGAGGAGCTTTTGGTGCTTAATTACAGGAGATAGCATATGGTGGCATGCAACAATAAGAATTATTGCATAGATATAGTTGAAATAAATCCTTCTTTGGCAATTAGTATTATTGAAACAGATTGTGAATTGATTTTGCCCCTCCACTTGACTATGAGGAGCCTCAGCCTGCCATGCCTGCTGATTATGTTGGCCCCGCAGATCTGGTATGTGAGTATGGTGCTGTAGAGGTTTTCAATTGCTCAGTGTTTTAATTTTTATACATATACACAAACACGTACTCCACGCACGCGCACAAAGACAGATGTCATAATGTAATAATGCTTTTTTATTGTGCGTGTGTGTATTGAACCAGTAATGATCAAATTGTCACCATGATAAGGTTATTGTAAGGTATGCATTATGTTTTACTCACATTGCATGCACACTCAATAGTTTGTCATCTTTTTGCAAGTATAACTCTGTCTGTGAGGTGTGCAACCTAGAACCAAGTTGTGTGTTGGTATAATGGTAAAGGCATATTTATTAGATGCTGACAATTTTACTCTTTATCTAATCTGTTAGCCCGAACTGTAATTGTTCTATGAAAATTTAGATGCTGGGTACCAAATTTGAATAAACCAATTATGATAAGATTTGTTTTACTATGGAGTGATGAATGAATTTGCTCCCTTTCTATAACCAAATGTTAGCCATTTGTTATTATTTTTCATTGAGTTCGATCACTTAACTCGTACTGGTTGTACCTGAGGTACGAGGTAAGTGCCAGGCTGAGATGATGTATCCTCAGCTCAAGGGGAGAATGGAGGACATTAAGTAATGTAATATTTAAGGTAGGGTTACTGTAGCAAAGGAGACTGACCTCAACAATTTTTTGGGTAAATTTCGTCGGAGGTTACTAAACTTTGCTTTTTGTCACGAATTGGTCATTCAACTTTGATTTGTTCCTCACTAGCTATTAAACTTTGTATTTGTTCCGATTAGATCACTCCGTCACTTTTTACATCTAAAAAGTTAACAGAATCCGACGTGGACTCTTAACTCATCTTATATGATAACTTGGATATATGTTTTTAAAACATGAAATATTCTCATCCCAACCCCTCTCTTGGCTTTTCCTCTCCAGGGCCATTACAATTTCTTCCTATTTTTTTCTTTTTTGAGGAATAAACCCCTGAGCATGCATTGAAATAATGATTGTTCTATTACATAAACTTGAGAAAATTAAGTCAGTCTACTCTAAGTCTCTAACTACTACTGGCATGAAAGCCTTACATCAACTTGAAATATAAAGTCTAGTGGAATATTACTCTACTTGACATCATTTTTTAGTACCGCCTGTACCGGTCCTTTGCAATCAGAGAAAAAAATAAAGCGTGCCCCATGGGGAACTAACTGAGGGAAACTGGGGAACCATGGATTCAAATCTGCTGAAATCTAAAATCATGAACAATAACACAGAAATCCTTAAAAATTCAGAAGTCAGCCATTGAACTGTTTCGAGATACGTGCACAGAAAAACTAGCTATTTCGAGATGCGTGCATAGAAAAAGTTAAACGGATGGATTCGGAATTTCAAAAATTCTAGGAATACTGTTCATGTATCTCAGATTTCAGCTGATTTGAATCCGGAAAACCATACATTTATAACTCAAACTGAAGAAAATTAGATTTCCAGTATTAGTAATATGAGCCCCATGGCTTGTACTTAAAAAAAAAAAAAAAAATGTCTGCAGAATGCTTTATTTTCTCTTTTCTTTTTTCATTGGTTGAAATAGCGTAGGTTGTCTCCATCTTTTTCTCTTTTTTATCAGTCAACATCTTCTCTGATTGCTTACATACTGACATAAAGTGACATGTCTCCGTTTTGTTTGCATTCTCCATTGCACTTTGTGTGGGATACTGTGAATGCTACGGAATAGAAAAGTATAGAAGGCACCCATAACGGGATTGTATAATTGCCTATGCTCAAGGATAAGAGAAACACACACAACAGTATGTACTTTGCATAAACACCTAAACGCCAAACACTCGCCACTGTACAAGCCAATGTATTCAATTTTGCATTCATGTTTTCTGGTAGTGTATATTTCAGAGGAGGTTAACTTTTGTCATTTGCTATTGCTTACCGAATTTTATTGTCCCGTCCCTTCCCAGTAATAAAAGCTGTAATCTGTTTCATGTTGTTTTATCTAAGAGGGAATCCCTTGAGAATGTTTTATTTGATAATATTAATAATTTTTAAAGAGTCCGGCTACTATAACACTAGTGTCATTTCAAACTAAATAACATCACATCTTAAACTATTGGATCTACTTTAATATTCGTGTACAAGATAGCGCTGGAATAACACTAGTGTCTTGCACGAATATTAAAGTAGATCCAATGGTTTAAGATGTGGTGTTATTTAGTTTGAAATGACACTAGTGTTATAGTAGCCGGACTCATTTTTAAATATCAAGTATGATGATGAGAGATTTGATTTATGTTTTACTAGTACATTGACTAAAAACAGGGGCGGACCCACATAGGTCTAGGGAGGGGCAACCGCTCCCATGGATTTTGAATTTTTATAGAAATTTATAGGCTTGGACCGACTTTGCCCCCCCTTCTCCTCCGGAATTTTTTTTACCCCTCTGGAATTCTGATTTGTAATTTGAGTTAAATTTAAGATTAAAATTAGAATAAATTATTTGAATTCTAATTGATAATTAGAATTAGAAGTTAGAGCATTGAAAATTATAAGTCAGAGCATTGTTTTGTATCTGGTATCCGATTAGCTAATGAATTTGAACCCAATTAGCTATTTAAACCCGATTTGCAATTTTTTTGTCCTTCTCTGATGAAAATCCTGGATCTGCCCCAGCTTAAAATGTTAATGTTCTGAAATTAACTATTTTTGATGTATCATCAAATAAGATTTAAATTGCATGAAATTCAATTCTTAGAATATCTATATGTCCAATAACATAACTGTAAATTTACTTTTCAACTTACTATTTAATTTTATTTTGTTTACAAAATTCATTGTCAAAATTGTCAAAAAATAGTCATTGTCAAGTGATCCCTCCTCTTTTTCTAAAGAGTAATTCTAACGTACATCCAAATTTTATGTTGATAATGTGGGTATATGTTGTTAATATGAACCATATTTTATGATGTGAATATATCTATTTGCTCACAACTATATATGTTTATGTTTGATAAAAAAAAAGGTAACAAGTAAATTAATTGAAACAGATTAGAACTTTTCCCACATGGAGGACCAAATTAAATTTTAGTGAACAACATCAAATAAATAAAAATTGAGTGATTTCCGGGGAAGACCCTTTTTTTTTTTTTTTTCCCTACGGAGGCCTTCCTTTTGTAATGATTTTAAAGCTCAAATACTAACGTTTATTTACAAAAGTGTTAGTTATTTTGAGAGGAGTTTATAGTCACAAATTTACAAATTTTCCTAAAATTTAACTATCTGTGTGCATAAATTTTGGTTTTCCATTGACAGGGTTATATCAAACTTGGTGCAGAATTGTATCTAGACTACATCTACAGCATTTTGTGAATTGCAATTGAAACTTCAAATTGGTTAGTTTTTCTTTTGACAAAGAAATGTGAAAACAAAATTAAAGAAATTAAAAGGAAAAGAAAAAGGAAACTCATGTAACCCTAATCGTTAAATCAAATGAGAGCATGACCCTTATTTTTTCTCAAAAAAGAAAGAAAAGAAAACAACACAAACTAAAACTAATACAACTGACAGCAATACACTTCTGCAAGATCTCAGTTGCAGTAAGGTCAATTGTTTGAAACTCCTTCTGAAATAGCATTCTACATCTTTCTTTTCATGTCACAAAACACAGTGCCAGTTGAATCTGTCTCACTTTCCTGTTTGCTGAGTGAAGGATCACTTCCCTGAATTCAGACCGAATGATTGGTCAGTTGTTCAACACATATCAAACAATTGTTTGAAACTTGTAAGTTTGTTTGAGATATTAGTACCTATATATATAAACAACATCTAATTCACACCTATCAGCTTTACCATAGATCAATTAATTGTCAGAATAGTCCTCAAAAGTATCATTCACTTACCATTTTGATATTTAAAATTTTAAAAGTATGATCTTGATTCCTAGGGTTTTTATTTTGTCCCAAATTAGTTCTGTTATTATCATCGGTCGGTCAAGGAGTTAGATGAAAATCTTTGTTAGCATCATGTGAAGATGATATTTATGGTGAAGATATAAGCATAAATATGATCTTTTTAATTAATTTTTCCTGATACATACATCGATGTTAGTATCTATATAATTTAAATGATACATAATGCTGTGAATTGCAATTCCTGATCGAATGAAATACTTCTGGTAATTCAGGATAAAGCCCTAATCCTATTTTTCAGTGCATACTTGTAGTGTACCCTGAGGCGGAGCTACATTCAAGGAATGAGGTCAATTGACCCCCATTTATTTTTGAAAATTTGTGTACTTATGCACGATTTTCTATATAGCATAGGATAAAATGCTATAGATACGGTAATATTGACCCCCATTCGTAGTATGAAAATTTTATATGACTGACTCCCGTTCATGTCTGACCCCCATAACTTGAAAGTCTAGCTTCGCCTCTGAGTATACAAGCACCAAGTTGAAGGTACAGTATCTGATTCTTTTGGGCTTAATTAGCGCATCTAAAAAAATGGATGAAAATAGTTTTCACGGAAAATGAAATGTTTGATTTCTCATTGATACATGTACCTTTTTTCCATCATCTTTAGCTTCCCAATAGGTACACTTCCATTCAATTTCGAAGCACAAGTGACTAGGGGTGTTCAACCGGTCGGTTCGGGTCAAACCGAACTTTTTTTGCCGAACCGCGGTTTGAACTGAATTTTGAAAACCCAACCGAACCGACCGAATTAAAATTTCAAACCGATCTAAAACTGAACCGATTAAACCGATTTAAACTTTGGTTTGTTCGGTTGAACCGAATACAAACATTTCAAGTTACAAATAAACATTTCAAAACCGGTTGGTTCGGTTCAAACAGATTTGGATAAATTTTTCATAACCACACAAGCCGGTTTTTCATAAACCGATTTACCGATCCATTATAAACCACACAAAATAAACCAATTCATTTTTTATTAAACCGGTTGGTTCAGTTCAAACCGATTTAAAGATCTCAAAACCGAACCGAACCATTTAAACCAAACAACCGATCCAATTAAACTGAAATTTGCCGGTTCGGTTTAAAACAGAATAAACCGATCCATTTAAACACCCGTACAAGTGACAGGTGACAGGTAACAGACTAACAGTAAACCATGTCATGTTATATGTAAATTGTCAACCAATTTAAGGCCCCGGCCCTAGTTGTTAATAAATTTTGCTGGGTAACAATCTTAACTGATGTGGACATGACCGACCCAAAATACTATTTAACGTGACAGGAACAGGATCGATCTTTTTATTTAAGATAAATGGTATCAGTGGTGGAAGGGGGTTGAGTATTTAGGATTTTTTTTTTAAAACAGTAATTAAAATAATTAAAGTTAAAGAACCAACATGATTACCGTGGTTTTTATAAAAACAGCAAAAATCGAATAGGTTATTCGGTTAAGGGTTTTTTTTTTTGCTTAACCGAATAGCCTATTCGGTTTACCATCTTTTCACAAAAAAATCACCCCAAACTATGTAACCTTTTGTGTAAATGCCCCTAAACCGAGATGGCAATTCGGTTTAGGGGTTTTTTAGCCTAAACCGAATTGTCATTTCGGTTTTTTTTTTTTTTTAGAGACTAAGAAGAGCAAAATAAAGAAATCTAACACTAAAAATTTGAATTTTTTGTTTAAATTATTTGTTAGATTACTTCTTTTAATTTATAATTAGCAAGAAAAAAAAATACACTCAATTACTTAAAATTATGTTGAATTACACTGTATTACAATAAATTATGTTGAATTACACTAAATTACGCTAAATTACAATAACTCCGCTAATTACGCTAAACTACGCAAAATTACGCTAAAATAGACCGATTCTGTGCCATCTTTCACGAATCATAAAAAATAGTAAAAAAATTCTTAAAATAGTAAAAATTGGTATTCTACAAGTTCATTATGTAACTAATTTACTGAGGTACTTGGATTGAATAATAGAAATGAAAATCTTAATCGGAAACTTCAATTCAAGTTTTGAGGCTCTTCCCTTAGTTTTTTGGTGATTCTAAATTTTGGAATCCGGCATCGCGGGCACGGACGCATGCGTATTTTCGCAAGCTTTCCGAAAAGTGGTCATTTGCTGAAATCGGACACTCGAGCGCCGTTTTATGACCGTTTGAAGTTTCGCCGTCATTTTCGCCTTTCAGTGAAGATATCGTTCATATTCATATGTAATTTTGCGTAATTTACCGTATTTTAGCGTAATGTAATGTAATTTAGTGTAATTTAACTTAATATAGTGTAATTCAACATAATTTCAAGTAATTTAGCGTATTTTAGTATAAGTATGCTAATTATATATCAAAAGAAGTCAAATAATTTAAACAAAAAATTCAAATTTTCAGTATTAGATTTCTTTATTTTGCTCTTCTTAGTCTAAAAAAAAAAAAAATCTAAACCGAAATGCCAATTCGGTTTGGCTAAAAAAACCCCTAAACTGAATTGACAATTCGGTTAAGCTAAAAAAAAAACCAAACCGAATGCCCTATTCGGTTAAGCGTATAAAATGGAATTTTATGTGGCATCGTATCCTCAACCCCAGTTAAAATCCTATAAACCGAATAGCCTATTCGGTGAAGCAAAAAAAAAAACCTTAACCGAATAGGCTATTCGGTTTTTGCTGTTTTTATAAAAAACTCGGTAATCATGTTGGTTCTTTAACATTAATTATTTTAATTACTGTTTTAAAAAAAATCCGAGTATTTAGATACTTTTACTTAGTAAAAGTAAAAAAAAAATATTCAGATACTTTTAGTAAAATTTTAATAATGGAAGATAGATAGATCAATTTGTGTACTCTCAAAGTTTTGAATTTCTCATTACCAAAATATGGTTTGTTAGACACATTGCACTCACTAAATGACATTTAATTAGTGTTCTTAATTATTAATTTATTCCCCTATCGAAGTGCGAATTTTTCCACTTTTCTAGCTAGCCTAGAGATCAAAACCAAAATTTTTCTCTACCTAATAATTATTTCTTACATTTAACTATTATTATACTTAACTCCTAACCTATTTAATTAAATTTACATTACCAACAGTTGTAAGGTTTATGCTTCAATTGCTAGCGCCGGTTGAAAATACCTAACAAAATAATGAAATATACATTGTGGAGATACACAAGCTGGAGATAGTTAGCATATCCTTAGATGCACCTTTACATACTTCAGGTTCCTTTTTTTTTCTACTTGCGCTAATAAAGCCGTTATTCTTATTTTCTATTCTTACGCTATATCTCAACGGCTCTTTAAAAGCCTTGTACAGTATATAAACCTAGTTTTTTTTTTTTTTTTTTTGAGGAAAAGCCCTTAGGCGTGATTGAATTGATCATAAAAAGTAGTTCATATTACAAATTTCCTACCAGTAACATAAAAATAGTAAGAAAAATAACTAAAAAGCTACATGGGATGCTTGTGCTATACCAGCCAAACCATAGAATTCACCCCTCTACTAAACGGAAAACATTACTGCTACATTGAGATCGAGCACTCAGTCTTATATAAACCTAGCTGTAACCTGTAGACTGTAGTCAATGTAATATATAAATAATTATTCAATAAAAGATAAAATCAATTCAATTCCATTCAATGAATCTAATAGCGCTACGGTCGGCAGAATAAATTTAAGCCACATATTGCAATGGAGTAATTGCGTTATCAAGGTTCTATTCTCTCCATATACAGGAGTGGGCCTAATACAGTGCTAGTCTTTAAGTTGAGATTGAGAGGCGACTCTGCACCAACCTTAAATTGTTCTTCCTATTTATAGCTGAAGCCTGAATTTGTAAGCAAACTATCATTACTATACGAATACTTCTCCTTCCCTAAATAATACAGAGAGACTTCAAGGGGTTACAACGAATTCCAAATCAGTAGGGACTGAAATTATAGCTTTGGCGCATTTTTGGGTGAAGAACAAATGCTCTGGTTCACTGTTGAAGTTATCTTTATTGATTCCCACTGATATTGATCGTATTGTGGTATATTATGTGAATATATTATTGCAGGAGGGACATAATGGTCAGGAAGAGGTAATCAGTGGGCTGCTGTCTATAAGTGGATCCGACCCAAACATGCACCAAAGTGAAGCAACATAAGATTTAGTATAGGGCTCAGTTGGTTTTGTGTATTTGGTTTTTGGTTTTCAGGGACTGTTGTGAAATATCATAGTTTTTTTGTGTTCAGGTTGGAGATGTTTGCTTATTTTGGATAGTTGTTATGCTACAGGTTTAATTTCTTTGCTTTAGATGTTTGTAGTAGGTAGTAAGGAGAGATGATGTATGTTTTATATTTCTATTTTGTTCTTAAAGGGTCTGGTACCAGAAGTTTGGTACCGATTCCTATGACATTGTAGGATTCTTTTATAAGAAATCGGTGGTTTATCCACTTTTATAAAAAAAAAAATACAGAGAGACTTCAATTTCAGGAGTGATGATATATATTAACACTATTTATCTTTTTATTAACATGATTTTTTTTACTTTTTTGAATCAATTTCTTTAGTGAAAAAGCCAGTATGTCTGTTTTTACGGGGCAGCTTTGAACAGTGCCAGCTTACAATTGGAATTTTGGGATATCTAAATATTTTAATATATTGACAATTTTAGCCTTTATTAATTATTTATATTAAAAAAAATTTCTCTCACATATATTATCTAGGATCTTTTTCCTTAAATATTATCTTTATAAGGGGATAAGAATTCAACGACATAAACCGTGTTTAGCATAACACACATATATATAGAGAGTACGGCTACATCTAGTATATCAACAATATGCTTCCGGACTCTAAAATCTATCAAATGAGCTTCAAATGACAAATCAAAACCGTTCAAACCAATATCCTTACCGAGAGCTTCGTTTTCATATAAAAAATTTAATTTTCGAATTTATTTACCATCAAATCAAGCGGTCAAAATATGAATGATTTTGTTCATTTTTTTACCACTTGACTTGATAGTAAATAAATTTGAAAATTAAATTTTTTTATATGGAAACGAAGCTCTCGGTAAGGATATTGGTTTGAACGGTTTTGATTTGTCATTTGAAGCTCATTCGATAGATTTTAGAGTCCGGAAGCATATTGTTGATATACTAGAGGAAACGTGTTAGCCGTACTCTATATTTATATATATATATATATATATATATATATAGAGAGAGAGAGAGAGAGAGAGGGAGAGTGGCTAATATCAAAACGTTTGTTTCTAGCCCTCGGTGCTACCAAGTGATTTTCTGATTTTCAAAGTTCAAACAGTCGATCCAAACCGTTAGATGTTCAATCTATATTAAAATGTGCTTGGAGACCAAATTTCACATTTTCTGGAACTTTTTTACTGTTTATTAAGATGGTTTGAATTCGTTGTTTTCAATGGTGCTGAAAAAAATTTCAAAACAACGATTTTCAAAACATCTTAATAAATAGTAAAAGAATTCCAAAAAAAGTAAAATTTTGTCTCCAAGCACATTTTAATATAGACATCACATCTAACGGTTTGGATCGACTGTTTGAACTTTGAAAATAAAAAAACCACTTGGTAGCACCGGAGGGCTAGAAACAAATGTTTTGATATTAGCCACTCTATATCTATATATATATATATATATATATAGGAGGGTTCAAATGCACCATGATTTTTTGTGCTCCAATATGCTCCACATCATTTATCTCCGTTTTCAAAGTCCGAACTGTCGATCCGAACCGCTCAACATGATCTTTATAATAAAATATGCTTGGAGACTAAATTTTATTTTTGTTAGAATTTTTTTACTATTTTTTTACATAGGTACAAAATCACTTGATCTGAACGGTTTGAATCGACTGTTAGAATTTTGAAAATTCAAATATGGAGCCGTGGCACGGAGATCCTCTATGCTACGCGTAGCTATTAGCAATTTCCTATATATATATATATAGCCGAGCACGGAGGCCCTCTTGGAAAATTAGCACCCTGAACAAACATATCTCGACTGCTACTCACCCTTCCACAGTTCTACTTCCACTCTAATTCGACCTGCCAGAATACAAGGTCTTCTTTCCACGAAATATATATTCATTTCGTTGCCGGCAAAGGCCCCATAATACACCCATAAATCGAGAATTATGATTGTTAATGTAATCGAATTGGTTTCTGAGAACACTTGTTGCTTTTCTTGACATATGAATTTATATGATAGGTCCAGGTTTTTGAGAAAAGAGTTGAAATTAAATGTGCAATTTTCACGAGTTGTGTTTTTTTTTTTTTTTAACCAGTTGAGCAATAGTCAAATTATCATTTCCAATTATGTCAAAAAGAAGTGTTTGAATAAATTTTCAGACTATCGGATAGTTAGAAATTAATTAAAAATAAATCAATTGAAATAGAGTTACCTGGATCATAATATCATCACTGTCCTTAAGCGTATTCTGTCTCTAACGTGCAAGATTTGGAATCGCCACCAAGATAATATGAGAATGTCGCAACTTAGGGCTCGACCATTAAAGCAACTGATGATAACTCCACAATATCCAGTTGGAGATAAGATGTAGCGATACCAACTAATTTACAGTTGGCATTGGCGAAAGGGTGCTACTGTAAATCGGATAAGAATAAATTGATTGGTAACAAAATGTTAATTATTACAGCATCTACATCTCAGCAACTCAAATGAGTTTTTAAATAATTGTTAATCACTTTTTAAAAATTAAAGTATCTAAAGTTTCTAATTCTCATATCTCTGAAATTAATTTTAGAATTTCTATTAACTCACGTTAGCAACAAATTAAGAAGGAGAAATAATTTGAGCCAATCATTTGATCAACATGGAGTTTATAAACATAAGAAACTTTAATGCATAGTTTCTAAATAAAAAATTCTCCCACATCTTTTAAACTGGATTAGAAATTGTCACATCATATTAGAAACTCTAATAATACCAGAGATGTAGATGCTCTAACGATAAGAATAAGTATACAATATATAATACCGGTCATTAAGAAATTAGCAAATATATTTTGGAATTAAATATACCTAGTTACTATTAAAATTAAAAACTAAATATTGAGTTTTACTAAAAATTAGTTTCAACAAGAAGGTCAAAAGTTTTTAATTGTAAATAGTTCATTCTTAATTTTTTTTTTTTGTTTTTTTTTTTTACTATTGTAGGCATTGAATTTTCAAAAAAAAAAAAAAAAACACGAGTTATCAGTCTTTTGAATTAGCACGGCAATAGCCATCTGACTAAACACACGTGATAAATTTAGTGTTATATAGATAATTTTCTTATAATAAACTTTTATTAGATAATTTATTCTAGAGGCTGGCGGTGGCCCTTTAGGGGCAGAGGAAGGGACAGTACCAGTGCATCAGGTACAAAGCCGACATTTTTATTAATATCCAAAGTTAATTACAAATTAATAAGTTTACCTATGATTTCTGAGTTTTTTCAAAAATATTCAAACCGGCCATAAAATGTCCGGTTTTCCTCTCTCCCAGAAACCGGCCATTTTATAGTCGGTTTTCTCTCTCTCTTTTTTTTTCTTTTCTTTTAGAGACATTACGAAGAGCAAGATAATGAAATCTAATACTGAAAATTCAATTTTTTGTTTAAATTTATTTGTTAGATTACTTCTTGATTTATAATTAGCATAGATATATATATATACTAAAATGCACTAGATTACATGAAATTATGTTGAATTACACTATATTACATTAAATTACGCTAAATTATGTTAAATTACACTAAAATACGGTAAATTCCGGTAAATTACTGTGTGTCTTCATAGTGATGAATAATTAGAAACTATTTTGTGTTTCTCTTTTATCTTCGTAGTGATTTATAATTAGAAACTTTTTTTTAAGAGACACTATGAACAGGGACGATAAATTACGCTAAATTACACTAAATTACATATGAGGGACGATATCTTCACTGAAAAGACGAAAAACAATGACGAAACTTCAAACGGCCATAAAACGGCGCTCGAGTGTCCGATTTCAGCAAATGATCACTTTTCAGAAAGCTTGCGAAAATACGCATGTGTCAGTGCCCGCGATGCCAAATTTCAAAATTCAGAATTGCCAAAAAGCTAAGGAAAGAGCCTCAAAACTTGAGTTGAAGTTTCCGATTAAGATTTTCATTTCTATTATTCAATCTAAGTAGCTCAGTAAATTAGTCACATAATGAACTTGTAGAATACCAAGTTTTACTATTTTCGAATTTTTTACTATTTTTATGATTCATGAAAGATGGCACAAAATCTGTCTAGTTTAGCGTAATTTTGCGTAGTTTAGCGTAATTTACCGTATTTCAGCATAATTAGCGAAGTTATTGTAATTTAGCATTAACGTAATTTAGTGTAATTCAACATAATTTATTGTAATATAGTGTAATTTAACATAATTTCAAATAATCTAGTGTATTTTAGTATAAATATGCTAATTATAAATCAAAAGAAGTAATCTAACAAATAATTTAAACAAAAAATTTAAATTTTCAGTGTTAGATTTTATTATCTTGCTCTTCGTAGTGTCTCTAAAAAAAAAAGATGAAACCGGCCATTTTATGGCCGGTTTGGATATTTTTGGAAAAACTCGGGAATCATGGGTAAACTTATGAATTTGTAATTAACTTTGGATATTAATAAAAATGTCGGGGTACAAAGAGATGGAATCCACGTCAGCAACAAATTAAAAATGATAAATAATTTGAGCCAATCATTTGATCAACATGGAGTTTATAAACATAAGAAATTTTACTGCATAGTTTTTAAATAAAAAAGTCTCCCACATCCTTAAAACTGGATTATAAACTGTCACATCATATTAGAAACTCTAATAATACCAGAGATGTAGATGCTCTAACGATAAGATTAAGTATACAAAAGTTTCAATAAAACAAGAAGGTCAAAAGTTTTTAATTGTCAATAGTTCTTAATTTATTTTTTTGTTTTTTTACTATTGTAGGCATTGAATTAGCACGGCAATAGCCATCTGACTAAACACACGTGATAAATTTAGTGTTATATAGATAATTTTCTTAAAATAAACTTTTATTAGATAATTTTATTCTAGAGGCTGGACTTATCAATAACGTGAGACACGAATGAGACATGAAAAAACCATGAGGCATTTGAACCCTCTCTTTTATAATTATTTTAAATATTAAATATACTTTTGTAATTTTTTTTTCTAAGAAATATAAAAATAGAAGCGTATTTTAAAACAAATTTCACGAATTGGCTAAATTTTATAATTTTTTTGAAGCTTAAGTATATTTTTTGTCATATTTTTAAAAAATAAAAATAAAAGTATATTTTTGAATTTTTTTTTTTAATCAAGATGGGTACTTATCTTTGAGCAAGTATTCACCTCTGACTCTATTGAAAAATAAAAATAAAAGTATATTTTGAAACAAATACACATACCATTGTAGCAACTAGCAACACACAATTTTACATACTAATTGTATTCACATCTATGTGAAACCTTTTTTTTTTTGTGTAACACTTTTCTTAGAAAAAAATAGCTCACATTTTTCAATTTAAACGTTTTCAGAATTATGTATAGAGTTATAATTGCATACGTCACATTTATATGTGACCCATGTGGTCACTCTTAAGTGGAGTATTTGACAGTACGTTCTTCTGTAAAAAGAAAAAAAAGATCACAAGTAAAATTATTTTACCTTTGTGATTCGTACCGAAATTTTTTTAGTTAACACAGTAAAAAGTTAAAATTAAATGATTACCATTCTTCCCAACATATTTTCAATCCTACCACTCACGCAGACTCAGTTCGCGCACCAAATTGGACTGGTGCGCGGATTGGGCTGGCGCACCTGTTGGTGCGCGAACTGGGTAGGCGCACCAAACCCTCTGCTTTAAATATCACTGAAAAGTTTTAACAGTTTTTCATTAAGTAAGGAGGCAGAGGAGCTAAAGAGCAAAGAGTAAGTTTTTTTCACCTTAGTCCTTTATTTTTATATAATTATTTAATTGTATTTTTAATTTACTGTAAATTTATTAATTATTAGGTTTGTTCCATAATTCAACCAACTATGATTGAAATTGCTTGTTATTTTGGTGGTAAAGTATTACAAGGGCCAAATGATGCTTATTATAGTATCCAACCCTAGAAAATGTTCAATATCGGCCCATGTTTAGATTTCAGAGGTATAACTAGAGAAGTGCACCAGGAACTTGGTATTGACCCGAATTATTACGAACTGGTAATGTCCGCAAGGATCAATATTGGTCAAGGCAACCAAACATGGTTCCAACAGTTCCCTGTACTAGACGATAACAGTTGGGGGTTGTATACCCAAATGACCATGAATTTGACAACACCTTTCAAGTTCCTAGAGTTATATATGGTTGCCAATCCCAGAAAGAACCCCAAACAGAACCCCAGACATAACACCAGACCATTGTTGAAGTTGACCCAGTGTCGGGGCATTGAGCATTCAATGACGGGTCCTACTCGGCCCTGACTTTAGCTACTAGTCGGTCCCCATCCATAGGGGCTGGTCCTAATCGGGGCCGATCTCGGGTTCTGTCTTCTAGCTCTAGCAGTGCCCAATCTGACCAGGACCGATCTGAAACCCCGGAACAACTTTATTATGCTGACAATACAGACGAGGATCCCGAAGAACGGGAGACAGAGGAAAATTGGGATGCTAGTGACGACGGTGGGGGGGGCGGGGGGCAGTAGATCATAGTGATGAGGAGGAAGACACCCATCCTGTGCTGGGTATGCGAAAGTGGCCAATATCGGATCGTGGAGAAAGACACCCGTTTCCAGCATTTCATGACACATCGGGGTTTGAAGTACTGATTTGCAGATTCAGAGGTTCGTTTGTTAATTTATATTTATATTTTAATTTACTTTTAAAATTTATTAATTTAAAATTTTTGATAATTTTAAATTAGGTTGGAGAAAGATCCAAAATTTCTAAGGGGATGATGTATAACGACAAGGATCAAATGAAAGAAAATTCACCACTGGCACATAAAGAAAAATATCGAGATCAAACAAACACACAGCGACACGGGAAGGATGAGGTATAAGTGCAAGAGCGACCAGTGTAAGTGGGGGTTGGTTGCGAGGGCCACAGGCTTTGGTAATGCTTGGGCTATCACGAAGAATGAGGTAAAGCACACATGCCACGCTGATGCATCTAGGTTAGATCATGCGCAGTTGATGTCTGCTATGGTCACCAACTGCATAAAAATGTCTTTGGAAAAGATGTTGATATTAATATAAGAGCTATCAGTGACCTAGTTGTTTCTAAATACGAGGGCATCGTCCCAAAGTACAACAAATTGTGGCGTGGTAGAGAGTTAGCGATTGCCCTTTGTTTTTGAGGCAATCAAAATGGCAAATCCGGAAACTGTATATAAAGTTGTTTCAAAGCCTTCAGAAAAGGCAGGGTACCGGTATTTAATTTGGTGCATTTCTAGTTAATTTTGGCTTATTTGGTACATTTCTAAAATAATTTGGTATAAAATACAACAAAATATAGCTAATTTAAAATATTACCAATTTTGGACACCATTCGAACTATTTAATACTTCTAGTCTATTTTGAACTATTTTGGACACCTATACCCAACTAACTAATTTATAAACAACAAAATAAATAAATTAAGTAAAATAAAAAATTACCTTTTTACTCCGCTTGGTGCGCGCTGCCCCATTTGAGCACCAAATCTGGTGCGCGTCCCTTTTATAGCACATCCCCCTTGGTGCGCCCACCCAATCTGCGCACCAAGGGGTGCGCCTACCCAGTCCGCGCACCAGCCCAATTTGATGCGAGAACTGAGTCTGCGTGCGTGGTAGGATTGAAATTACCGTGGAAAAGATGGTAATTATTTAATTTTCATTTTTTCCTGTGTTTCCTGAAAAAATTTCGGTGATTCGTATGCTTTGAGCATTTTGTTTGCGTTTCCCACGTTATTTGAATAAAATTAAATTAAAAAAAAAAAAAAAAGAGAGACAGAAATGCAAATCCCAGGAGGCGCAGCAAATGAAGCCAACAGAAATGAGATAGATTAGAGGAGACTTTTAGTTATCTCACTTTCGGATGTAACATGAACGGGCAGAATACAAGCCGTGTAAGACTTTTATTTAGTAAATGATAGAAACCTACGGGTCATTTTCACAAAAAAAAAAAAAAAAAAAGTCATGGTACACTCCTCAAAAGCCGAGGAGAACATAAAATTCAGATTCGTGACAGAAATCAAAATATAGAATAGTATGGGACCACTTACAACTCAATTGTACCTTCTCTTAAATTCGACATGTGCCAAAATTACCTCTTTAGGTTTTAGCTAGGTAATTCTCCGTTATAAAAAAAGCGATATTGGCTGGCGCCTGGCGGGAGGAGGCACGGTCAAGAATTTTTTTTATAAATCATAATTAAAAAAAAAATTTAGAAAACCAACATGATTACTTTTGTTTTTATGACATTTCGGTTCGCTTTTTTTTTTCGGACCGAAATGACATTTCGGTTCGCTTTTTTTTTTCGGACCGAAATGACATTTCGGTTCGCTTTTTTTTTTCGGACCGAAATGACATTTCGGTCCGTATTGATTCCACAAATTTTCAGAAAGACTGCCACGGAAAATCCGAAAAAGACTCCGGACCGAAATGTCATTTCAGTCCCAATTTTTTTCTTTTTTTAGGATTTAGCATTATTGTAAATTTAGTTAAGAAAATATTTACATTAATAAAGATGTGTAATTCTTACTCGCTAGGTTGTGTCAAAAAAATTGAAAATAAAATAGAATAAATTTAAATTTCATCTAATATCCTCTATGGGAGATAAAAAAAAAGTGATCCGGCTAAAAAGACATATTTAATTGTCTTTCGATTT
This sequence comes from Carex parvula, assembly GCA_025461045.1. Lineage (NCBI taxonomy): Eukaryota > Viridiplantae > Streptophyta > Magnoliopsida > Poales > Cyperaceae > Carex > Carex parvula. The sequence continues at coordinate 41,108 of JAJGRW010000996.1, read as the reverse complement.
CAAATTTTTAATTTGATCTACATCTGATATGATACATGATATACAAGTGAGAAATCCAACATTATGCAAACCCTGAAAAAAAAAAAGTTGGGACCGAAATGCCATTTCGGTCCGGGCTAAAAAAACACTGGACCGAAATGACATTTCAGTCCCAGAGTTTTACACCAAAGGCTGCACGACAAACTGTAAAACCAACAGGGACCGAATTGCCATTTCGGCCCCAAAAAAAAAAACTACCGGACCGAAATGGCAATTCGGTTCTTATGATTTTTGTAAAAAAAAAAATAATCATGTTAGTTTGGTAAAAATATTTTTTCTAATTATGGTTTATAAAAAAAATTCCACGGTCAAACAATTGATTACTAAACAATCGTTTAATCATAATTTTGTAAATAATAAGCCGTTAAGGTTATAAAAAGAGGGTTGAAAAATCTTAACTTTTTATGCCATCATTGTGTTTTCAATTTAAAATTATAATAACTTTAACTTTTACACTTTTATTCAAAATAAAAGTGTTAAATATAATTTATATCATTGTCTTTATTATGCAAATGTAAATAGTCATGACATTTCCATTTTCTTTTAATTAGTATCAAGAGTTTGCAAAACTACACCGTTGTGGATAACTTGCGGACGTTGATTTTTTTCCAACTTTATTCATATACAATCTAAATCGAAGTTGATAATTTTTTAAGTGCATGTAGAGAACAAAATAGATCAAATCTAACTGTTTTATTTTGACATATAAATTTTAGATTTATTTTATAAAAAAATTAAAAAATAAAGGCATTATTAAGACACAAAAGGAGGAATTTGAACCATCATCGTATTTTTAATATACAAAAAATATTTATGACGCAAACAAAAATAAATTATTTACATACTTAAAGAATAGATAACATAATGTTATTATCTAATTAGAGAGGACAAACCATAAATTTAAACGTTTGAATTAACCATCTTTTAATCATCCTCAAAAGAGGAGGGTTCAAATGCACCCAAATTTCTATGCTCCCAATGCACCCAATTCTTTATCTCCTTTATCTCTATTTTTAAAGTCTGAATAGTCGATCCAAACTGCTTAACATGATCTTCATAATAAATTATGCTTGGAGACCAAATTTTATATTTTTTAGAATTTTTTTACTTTTTCTTAAGATAGGTACAAAATCATTGTTTTAAGGAGATTCTGGACCATCCGATAAAGTGATTTTGTATCTATCTTAAAAAATAGTAAAAAAATTCTAAAATATAAAATTTGGTCTCCAAGCATATTTTATTATGAAGGTCATGTTGATCGGTTCAAATCAACTGTTCGGACTTTGAAAATAGAGAAGATAAGGATTAGGTGCATTGGGAGCATAGAAATTTGGGTGCATTTGAACCCTCCTCTCCTCAAAATATAATTTGCACATACTTATTATTTAGCGCAAAGAGAATTTTTTTTTTTTTTTAATGTTGGTTTTGTGCAAAGAGAATTTAGAGAGGTTGGCTAAGATAAAAGTAGTAGTTCTTGAGCTTTGGTTTACCAATTTGTTTTTGTTATTTCAAGATTCAAATTAGTCGATCTGAAGTGCTCAACGTGTTCTTCATATTAAAATGTGACCGGAGACCAAATTTTATATTTTTGAAAAAAATTACTATTTTTAAGGATTTTTGAAAATCATTGTTTTGAATAAAAAATAAAACCTGAAAAACTGTGATTTTTAAAAATCCATAAAAATAGTAAAAAAAATTCAGAAAATGAAAAATTTGGTCCCAAGCACATCTTAATATGGAAAACATGTTGAGCACTTTAAATCTACTATTTGAATTTTGAAAACCGTAAAAACGAATTGATAGCACCAAGGCTCAGGAACTACCACTTTTATATATTTGGGTTATCATACTGTGAGAAGTAAAGTGCTTGCTTTACTTTCTGCTTATATTTTCATTGTGAAAATTCAAACATTTGATCCGAAAATTCAACATATTCTCTAATATTAAAATGTAATTAGAAAACAAATTTTATATTTTTGGAAATATTTTGCAATTCATTTAGAAATTTTTTTAAATTGTTGCTTTAATATGGTAAAAAAATTCTTAAGAACAACGTTTATAAAAAGAAAATCTAAAAACGGCCTGATTTTTTTAATTTTTTCTGTATTTATTCATTATATGAACTATACTTTGTCTTGTCTTATATGAATCTTTTCTAAATGACAATTTTTATGAAACTTTATCATAACTAAGTTAAAATAAATTTATTTGATAAACTTTATAAGTTAAATTAATCATTTTTAATAAATTATGAATATATGCATATAAATTTACTGAAAACGCAAAATTATCCACAAAAATTTCGATTAATTGGCTGCATACTGATTAATCACTTAGCAGTATCTCATCCATCTGATGAGCACATACTGTGATTTACAACACTGGATGATGAAGCGACCTTATAATGAGTCTGCATCGTGTGCATGAACTCAAAAGTTTTGAGCATCTTTCGAGTTAATGCATCTTGACCGCCTGATATTAAACAGAGTCAATTCAGCCCCCCGCCTATAATGCAGAGGTCCTTTAATATTAGTGCAGATTTAGATCTAGTCCGTACGAAAGTCTCTCCAAAGTCTGATCTAAACCGTCAAATCTGCATCAAAATTCGTATTTAGATAAGATTTTGTCCAAAATCCTTTGGACAAAACCCAATCCCGTGACGCAAACGCTTCCATTCCATTGCTCTTTGGCAGACCCCACAAGAGCTCCCATGGGGACCAAGAGAATTAGAAAAGGTACGGAAGACATTATCGTTTTTCTTTTTCTTTTAAAGAATATTCACCAAATTTTCTGGAAAATATTAATTTGAAGATAACATCTAATAAAACGAATGTACTTCTTTTAACGTATATATATATGGTGACGCCTATTCAAACAGTTGATCACTAGCTAAATCGATCCTTGTTGCTAGCTAGTATGAATCTCTAGAACAATATAATTAATTATATATAGATGTTAGTTCAAGAGAACTGATTATTAATCATTTGTTCTAAAAGTAATTGAAGATCAAATTTCACAACTTAATTTATATATTTACGAAAAAAAAATTAAGAGATCTAGTGCTGTCTTTAATTACTTATGGAATCAAAAATTAATCTAAAGCCTAGATATCGATGAAGGGGAGTCCGAATCTGCTGTGATTCCGAGAGAGATCGCGGGATCCTGAAATTCCGAGATCAACGGTTTAAACTTTTCCGTGCGTGGATCTCGGAAACGTTCTTGAAAAGTAAATTTTCATGCACGCATCTCGAGAAAGACCAACAGTTGAGATCAGATCGCAGGGTCTGTGATTCTCCGAGAATCACAGCAGATTTATTTTCCGATGAGGGGTGGGGTTTTTGTTTAAAGGATGTTGGACAGTTGTTTAAAATTAATATTCACAAGAAATTTTCTTGCCGGGTTTTAAACTACACAATCACACATAGAGCATTTGTTTTAACCACTAGATCAAATATTGGTTCTCAACTTTGGACAAAGTTATATCTACGGCTGAGCCTAAACCGTCAGATCCGTGTCAAAATTCGTATTGATGGTTTAATTCACAAGGTCGTTTAAATTGATTAAGGCCTAAATCATTAGCACAAATTTCAACGCTGATCAAACAGTTCAAAATAAAATGGCAAAATGAAAATGAAAAATATGCAATCAAACTCTTCTGTTTTACAATTTAGCATTTTCTATTCCATTCTTACTATTTTATGATAAATGTGAAATTGTGAAATAGTGACTTCTCCACATCCACATCCACATGTTGAATAAGATTAATTTCACACTTCCACCGTTCTAAACGTACCGAACATAAGCAAAATAATATTAGAATAGAAACCTCATCCTTTTACTCTCTCTTTATTTCATCCTTTTTACTTTTTCACTATTTCGTATTTCAAAGAAAATTAATTACAGACGAGCACCCCCAAAAGCCAAAACTCATGATCTCACAACCATAGCACATGCAGTCGCACGGACAATTTATGCTGATCGAATAATTTTAATTCTACAGAACTATACGTACTGTAGGTAGAATTAAAGTGAAAGCTATAATGAACATATCTAACAATAAGCCCAAAGATGCATGGATACTAAAAAGTAAAAACAGTAATATTCATCATATTCTCGCCCCCACCATGACATAAACATAACCCTTTGTACTGCTATCTTTGCCTCTTAGATCCAACAAATTAATAGCCGAATAAAAACCTGAGAGGTGAGAGCAACCTACCCCCACTCACAATAATCTGTACTAGCTAGCTACCTAGAGAGAAATGCAGGATCTCTCATTTGCTGGTGCTAATACAGTCATGGCTTCTTATCTCAAACCTACAACTACTACATTTGAAGATAAGCTGGAATTTCTTCTCTTTTGTAACCGGCCAGAGTGGTGGGTATACGCCATTCTTTGGCGTTCATCCAAAAATTATGAAGCCCATCACTTATCCTTTGGCAATGGCCATTTTCGAGGAAAGCGCAAACTAGACAAGAAAACACAACCGAAACCCTACAACCCATTCGCCTCTCTAATCACTGACGACGTCACCAGTGCTAGTACAGGTAGAGTCGGTGATGAAGGGGAGGGATTCTATGTTGTGTCACTGACATACTCGTTTAGTACAAGTGATCATGCAAGGGTGTCACCGGTGCGAGCGTATTTGTCGCAGATGCCGATCTGGTTAGCTGGAGCTGATGCACTTGTGGGGGCGTGTGGGTGCGAGAGGTCGCGTGAGGCGCAGATACATGGGATCAACACAATAGTGTGGATCCCTGTGTCAGAAGGGGTTCTTGAGCTTGGATCTTGGGACTGGATCCCTCAAGATAGGGTTCTCATTCAGCAGGTATCATTTTCTTACAGGTCAGGAAAATGTTGAATGAAATTAATTATTTAAATTTAATTTATTCTATATATGTAACTAATTAAACTCATTTCCATTGGAAAATTAATGACACGTACAACAACAATAAGAAATTAATTAGTCAATAACAATAATATTAACAAATTAAAGGGTTTTACAAAGTGAAGAAGATAAAGGAACCAAAACTTGAGATAGAGATCTAGGTATGGTGATCTTATAACAGATTCCTTTTCCTTTTTTGTGAACCTCCTATAGGTATCATCCAACAAGACATCTTTCTCTTTTAATTCCGTTTCATAATTGTTTTGAAAGATGATCTTCTTTCTTTCTTTTATTTTATTTTTTTTCTTTCTGTCTTTCTTGTTTGTTTCTTTATGTTTGTTCTTTGCAGATCGATCTGTCTTTTTGTGAAGCTAATATATTGCTTAATTAAGATGTAATTTCTCCCTATTAGTACAGAATTAATGGAAATCCGTACTTTGTACAAACTGATTTCATATAACATACTACAAAATATTGCTCTAGTATATTGATATTTAAGAAAACTATTGCTTTTGCTATAACCCAAAACAGTTCATGAGAAATTTAAGGATTTAACACATTCAAAGTAACAATATATATGTTGTATGACTGAGATTCATCAGATACAATTTTACTTGATACTATAGAAACCTTTTTCCATGTTAATTAAGAGATTCACAATATTCGGAAACTTTTTAAAGGTTTAGAGATTCCATATATATATTAATAAAATAACTGAGCTGGCCATCTTTGCCTTGCAATACCTCATCACTCCCGAATGTGCAGGATCCGACTCTACTGCTTTTCTTAAAGAAAAGCAGGATTCTGCTTTTCCGACCCAACTATTCAAAATTTTCCATTCATTTATGTATCTCGATAAAGAAACTTTTCCATGCACAAATCTCAACGATTTTGAATGATTGGGATCGGAAAAGCAGGACTCTGCTTTTCTTTAAGAAAAATAGCAGAGTCCATTCCGAATGTGCAAGTGCCTGTGGGTATGCTTGTTGACATTTTCAAATAAAACCACAAATTAAAGGTTTTGTTTTTAATATTTTACATGCTTGTAATTTATTCAATTAACACCATAAAATAATCTTGTTTTCGATAAGTCTCACCAATAGTGCCAATATGTCCAGGCAGTTGCAATCTTAAACAACAGCACCGAACCAACCCATGGCACTGGGTTCAGTAATAGCCCGGTTCTATTATCATCTCAAGATTCGGGGTGTTCACTATCTGAAGAACCAAATCTATTATTAGAGCAGCCTGAGACCAATGAATATAGAAGAAAGTCTCGTGCTATGCGGCACCCGCCCGTAAACCACATGGAGGCAGAAAGGCAGCGTCGTGAGAAACTCAACCACCGGTTTTATATGCTCCGCTCGGTTGTGCCAAACGTGTCTCGAATGGACAAGGCATCTCTTCTGGCGGATGCAGTGGAATACATAAAGGAGTTACGTGCTCGTATTGATGCATTAGAGGCTGAGTCAAAGCGTGACAAAAGCGAAGCTGTGGTAGATTCCGTTGTTGTTCCTCCTTTTATGGTGACAAGAAGCACTAGTGCTATCTCCTCACCTATGCCGATTGAGGTGGAAGTGCGTGTGTTCGGGACGGAGGCATTGATTAGGGTGCAGTCTGATGGAGGGAGCCGGACCCACGCACCTGCCAAGCTGATGGGTGTATTGAGCGACATGAGGCTGCCGGTGCACCATGCGTGTATAGCTACCATAAAAGATGTGATGGTGCAAGATGTGGTGGTGAGTTTGCCATTTGGTGAGATGCCAGGAGAAGAAAGCATTCGATCAGCACTTCTGGCAAAACTGGGAAACAGTATCATTGAGAAGAATTGATCTATATTCAATGGTCCCTTTGTGATTCAGTACTGTATTTCAAACTGAAAATCAAATTCTGGTTTGTATTTTAATTATCTCTGTAAGATAAAGCGGCCGGTTATGTTGTATCGGCGAATTATTTTACCATAAATCACGTGTCTAAATAATGTTGGCCGGAATTGTTAATTAATTCATGTACTTAATTTAGAAATTTATGTTTGTTTTGTAGCTATGTACAGATGAAGAGTATCTCAAAATCAGGATTTTAAATAACTAACTATAGTTGTGTTATAGCTTTTCGGACTTCAAAAATCATAGTGCTGTCAGCAGTTTTTCTTTTATCAGAGTTGTAAATAACTAACTATATTTGTTCTATAGTTTTTTTCAAATATTAAAGTAATAACGTGATAATTGCTATTTAGAATCTTACTCAAAATATATTGTGAGGCAAACTATTAGAATGATGGGATGCAACCTAGAGATATCTAGAGATATGGTGCTTATATAAAATTTGTTTGCTTTTATTATTCATTCAATCTTGATGTAATTATACATGTAGAAATATAAATGTAACCATCGAGATCTATATATTAAGTGAAGCTAGCGTGTATTATGTTTATCAAGAGAGTTTGGTGAGCATTACATTAAAATTTATTGGATTGACTTTAACCAACGAATTCAAACTATGAAAACTGATCTACTTTACGAGTGATGTGTGTGCAACTGAATATACAAAATTTTGAAATTTTCGAATTTATTTAGTATAAAAGTTCTATAAGTTATATATTTTAATGCATTCATTTATCATAATTTTTTACCACTTAGTTTTGTACTAAATAAATTCGAAAATTTCAATATTTGTATTTACACGCAACACTCTTCAAGTAGATCGGTTTTAACGGTTTGAATTCGTTGTTTAAAGTCAATGCGACAGATTTTAGAGTTATGCTCTCCAAACTCTCTTAGTGAGCTTAGGAGACGACGCTAGCTTTGATTCTATGTATTATACATTATTATTGATGTGAAGAAACTTAATTAGCATTTCCTGTTATCAGCACTAATCTCTGCCTTAATTAAGCTAATTTTTTTAAAATACCTCGTAAAAGAAATAAACCAGAAGACCACTAATTTCTCAGAATTCTAGAATTACCAGGATTGCCATTTGACGTTGTGGACTCCAAGAATGGAACCGTCATTTCACATTGCGGACTCCATTAATGGGTTTACTGGACACCCATTAGACCCTATAATGGGTCTGCCATTTCACGTTGCAGCCTCAAAAGAATGGGTCTGCAACATGAAATTGCGACCCTGGTAATTATGGAATTCTGAAAAATCAGTTGTATTTTGGTTTTTTTTTTTTTTCTTTTTGATGAGGATATTTTAAAAATTTCGGTTAATTAAGTACATAGCCAGATCAACGTGTGTAACAAATGAGTCCACTGGAGATAAAAATTAAGATAACTAATGTACGAATTAACTGTGGCAATAAAATTAAGCTTTTTTGTACCAGAGTCCTACATATATAGGAGCATATATACTGCAACTGTGCAATAATCAGCATGTGTACCACATGCTTTTTCTTTTTTTCTGAGAAAAAAATAAGGATCTTGCTCATATTCCATTGATAACAATGTGTACCACATGCCTAATTTGGAATAGACCAACTTTCCACAGATGTCGTATTGGCTTTGAGCTAGTGGCGGATATGTAGAAATTTCAATTCAATTTTTTTCACACATCGTCGACCTCGACCTTGTGCAACTAGCTAGCTAGAAGGGTGATACATTCTATTTCGGAGAGAGTATGTCGTATGAGAAGTGGATTAAACTGAGTTCGTCCTGCTAAAGAATATTGACATGTTGAAATGTGGACCGAGTTGAGAACTCGGGAGGTTTGGAGATATTCAGACTCTAACCTATGCGATATCTCTCTTAGCAAAAAGTTTGATACCTGTTTAATGGGACTTCTTACCTTATATAGTCTGTCCATAACCGACTTACCAAGCGGTTATGGGAGACTCGGGCAGTTATACAAACTGTATCAGCGGTTATCCTGGGCGGAGGCGGTTTGAGCCATTTTCGGGCTAGCCTTGTGAGGCTGTTTATTGGGCTCTGTTTTAGACAGAACCTGGGCTTTTCGTATTGATTCCAAGTTAGCCTGTCAAGAAAGTCTGAATCCCGGATCTTTCATGGCCCGTAAAGTGTAAGTTAAAGAGCCTGTGGAACATGACCCTATCAAAGGGTACTGGTATCAAATACGTTAGATGTACAGAAATTCGTAATTTTTCAAAATCTAAAGTCCGTTTAAACATATAATTAATTAAAACTTCATCATTTTGTATGCCTCTGCATGCACAAAGTAAATTTTTGGCAATCAACATACAAATAGTTATATCTGTGATGCTCAAATTTTTTGTCCCAATATATATCTTTGGCTGTGTCAGACGATCCATTTCACATGATCCATAGTCACAATATGATTAATATGATATTTTACTTAGGATGCTTGGTAAATTACAACTATATAGGATTTCTTGACAAGAGACCATTTTAATTAATAACTTTGATAATTTATTTCTAATCAGTAAAAAGAGAGAGAGTTCAAATACCTCTATTTTTATAACTACAATTTATTAAACTTAAATATCAAAATAAAATTGTTAGATGTGATTTATATCATTTTCTCTATACATATGTAAAACATCACAAAAATTTGATTTTGTATTCATTAGTGTCAAGAGCTTGTAAAAATTTACTGATGTAGATAAATTCTGAACGTTAATTTTTTAACTTATTGACTCATATAAAGCCTAAATTGAAAAAAGAGGCCTTTTATGTACAAGTAGAAAAATAATATAGATCACATCTAACGATTTTATTTTGACATATATATAAATTTTTGTATTTTTTGTTATTAGAAAATTAAAAAGTTGAGACATGACGAAGACAAAAAAAAATAGAGACATTTGAACTATCCTCCAATATATCCAAAAGTGAAACTAAATCTGTAGAAGGTTTAGTTAATATGCATCGGTTATTTTTTATTTTTTTTTAAGTCAGCAACAAATTGTCGGTAACAATATATTGATAAAAAAAAAAAGTTATTCACAAGATTCTACATTGCGTATCACAACCTAGTACTATAAAAAGATATCCATACTAGATATCTACTCAAGAAAACAATAAAATAAGCTAGCTAGAAAAGATAGCCGTTATTTTTCATTTTCAGACAATGTTCTAAATAGCGTGCTATAGCGTTTTCGGGCCGAAAAAGCTATGATGCTATAGCCATATAGCTGCGCTATATGGCCATAGTGCCGTTTTTTCAGCCATTCCGCTATGACGCAATAAACGCTATTTAAACCTTTAATTTTCACACATATATATTTTGTACAACATGAGCATTATTTGATATGCATATAAGAGCTATAACGTAAAACACTTCTCGTGTCAAGTTTTTTCCATTAACTTTTAAAGTATGCACCAAATATCATGGCATCTTTAATGTGAATGATATTTATATCACATTATACATTTAAAATGTTGAAATTTTAATTCAGAATTTTGTCACGTTCATGCATGACTCAACTCGATCAATGAATGTTAGAAATAGCTATGTTTGGAAACATATAATATATATACAGGGACGGAGCCAAACTTTCAAATTATGAGAATCAAACATCAATGAAATCAATTATATACATTTTTCATGCTCACAATGGAGATTAATTTTACAGTATCTGTAACATTTTACTCTAAATTTATAAAAAAATCATACATATATATAAAAAAATTTAAATAAATAGAGCCAATTTACCCCATTCAATCAACATGCATCCGCCCCGGTATATATATACCATATAAGTTAAACAAGAGTACGTACTCTACTCAACTCGTGGGTTACGAATTAAAGGTGCATAAATAAATATGGGTCAAATTGGTACGATAGTACAAATATATATATCATTATATATGTTCACTACAGCATCCATACCCTTCTGCGACCGGCCAAATCGGTCACAGAAGTCATTTTCGCCGGTCGCAGAAGGGTATATCGGTCGCTGATGATCCGGACGCAGTTGCTTCGTCACTGATGACCACTCCGCTGACGTCACCAGTCGCTGATGCTTCAGGCGCCGGTCGTTGATGACCCTTTAGCGACCGATTAGTTCTGTCGCTGATGCTGCGTGCTGACGTGGCGCAAGACCATCAGAGACTGACTGGCCGGTCGCTGATGGTCCAAAATCGATCGCAGAAGGTTGTTTTTTTTTATGTTTTTTTTGTTATTTTTTTTCCCAATGGGTACGAAACGTACTAAGCAATGAAATCATAATTCACAAGCAAATATACAATTCACCGTCGTCGTTTTCGATTGACAAATATATAATTCACAAACAATTCACATGCAAGCAATTGAACAATATAAAATACTGATATGACATCCAATATCAAATATCCAATATCCAACATAAACAAGAAATATGTAAAATACTACATAAACATCCAATATCAAAGTACGATATAAAAATAAAATATCTAAAGTACAACATACATATCAAAACATTCTAAAACTAGTCATCTCCTAAATCATCACCGTTGTCATCCGACGCATCGAGACGGTGTGAGCTAGAGCCTCCTTGTGAGAATATAACTAAAGTTTTTAGGGTTTACTGTTTAGGGTTTACAATTTTTAAGAGTTTACTGTTCCGTCAATTGGTTTATCATACTTGGTGTTCTTATTAGATTGAAACATACTCCAAAATTGAATTTCGTACTTGATGAGGCGAAGAACGTTCCGCGCTACGCCTCACCTCCTCCATGAATTGGTTGAGCTGTAGTTGAAGCACACCCAACACCTGACTTGAAATCGCATTTATGTTGAGCTGTGGTTGAAGCACGCCCAACACCTGATTTGAAATCGCATTTATGTCTTCTTGCCTGAGAGGAGGCGGCGCCGAAGAATATGATTGCGCTTGCGATTGCGATTGCGAAGAAGACGTCTGCGACCCACCTGAGCAATACATCGATCTCGTCTTACCCGAAATATTAAATCGAAGATCATTAATTATTACATTATATAATTTAAATACAAATTTACAATTTTAAGTATGTGTATTTTACCTAGAGCACCGAGACCATAGTTATCGCCATGAACATTATTGTCTGTGTTGGCGTACCAGACGTCTGCGTCAAAAGCGGGCCAAAGGGCTCGATCAGGCCCATATTTTACATAGAAAAGGTTTTAGTTTAAAAAAATGCTTCATTGTTAGAGAAAATACTTTCGAGGTTTAAATTTGTTCAAAACACTAAAACCTCAGATATATTGTGTGGGTAACAAAAACTGTAGTATAAATATCAGCACCTAATCAAATCACCTATCGATTTAGATCAAATGAATGTAGCTCTTCCCCCACTATACTATACTGGGTTGTGGAAGAAGGCAACATCAAATGCCATTTCTGTGGACTTCCAGAAAATATAGCTCATCTATTACTTCAATGCAAATTTGTTAGGCAGTTCTGGTCTTGGTTAGGGGACTGTCAACAATTAATACTTTAGTTGCTTGGAGCTCCACTGAGGATATCATGAATTTTGCATATACACTTCCTAAAGTGCATAAACTGAATTTTATATTAGTGTTTGGTGCCTTGGCTTGGACCATTTAAAAACTAAGAAATCCTATTTGTTTTTATCATAAAATCTGTGATTCTGGCATAGCACCAACAGTAACAGAATATTTAGATTGTTTGAATATTTCAATTTTTTACCTTATAATTTCCCAAATTACCTTGTAATTTCTCAAATTTCCCAAAGCACAGCCCCAAATTCATCGTCACACCGAGAAAATCAACAACTCGCGTAAGACGATCGCTAAGTCAAAAATTCACAAAAATGCCCCGTCAAGCACACGATCAAAAATTTAAAGGAGGCTTGAACGTTTATCCGAGAAAGGAGCAAATCACAACAGAGAGAAGCGGGTCACAGCGGGTCAGAGAGAGGCGGCGCAGCTTCCAGCGGGGGTTCAGGCAGGGTCTTCCAGCAGGGGTCCGGGCGGCACAGCTTCGGGTGAGGTCACAGCGGGTTAGAGAGAGGCGGGTCACAGGGGGTCAGAGAGAGGCGGCGCGGCTTCAAGTGGGGGATCAGGCAGGGTCTTCTAGCGGGGGATCGGGCGGCGGCGGGTCGGGCTGGATTTTTTTTTTTTTGTTTTTGGCTAACCTAAACTGCGGTGGGAGAAAGGAGACAGAGAAAAGTGAATGGCGCGCGCGCGGTTTTCACGGCGACCCTTCAGCGACCGGAAAATATTGGTCGCTGAAAGGTATGGGCGCCGGTCGTTGAAGGAGTCGTCGCTGTAACCAATTTGTTTTATGTTTTTTAATGGAGAGAGAGGGGTCTTCAGCGACCGGCAAGCAGACCGGTCGCTGATGTCGGTCGCTGAAGACCTGTTTTGTTGTAGTGGTTGTACGTCAGTGGCGGACCTAAGTGAAATGAATGGGGGTCAACTCCCATTTTTTTTTATATATTTATATATGATTTTCTATATAATTTAGACTAAAATTTCATGGAATTGTAAAATTGACCTCCATTCTCTATAGAAAAAATTTATATAATTGACCCTCATTATGTGTTTGACCCCTATTGTTCAAAAGTCTAACTCAGCCCTTGTTATACGTCATCTAAAAACTTCATGACACATTGTGGAATTATCTTTAGAGAAATAATAATGAAATCACGGAACAAAATTAATCTATGAAATTATTCAAATTATATATATGTATCTAAACCAGATAAACTCATGCACTATCAGCTCTGGATTTATTTGTCAGTGATCGATAAATTCGATCTCCATTAGCGCTCATATATATGTATGGAAGAAGTACATAGTCGTAAATAGGTGCATTTAAAGAGACCTCTTTGTGTCTCCTGCAAGCTAATGCATGCATGGTCCTGAATCCTGATCCTTACCCAATTAAACCTGCGGGAAATGTCTGGTTGGAGCTTGTGCCCATCTTTCTTCACGTCGAGATACGCACGAGTTCTCCATCGATCGAACGGCTTACAGTATCTCAATTTTCTGTGCTTTTATTTCAGCTTCGCAAACTGGTAACATTAATTCTGTGCATCAGGTACGAATTTTATGCCAATGGTCCACAGCACTGTGTCTCCGCTGCCTTTTGATTATTTGAAATGTTGCATGCTCAAATGTGCAGCAGATTCAAACGGGTAAATGAGCATAGTGACAAATTAAAAGTTCGGATTTTGGTTTAGCGAGGTCAAAAATTTGTGATTCGGATATAATTCGAGTATAATTCGGGAATGATTCGGTACAACAAGGAAGAAAAAAAATCCAAAAAAACCGTAAAAAAAAATTTCATGTTTTTTTTCACGAATAATTTGTCAACTCGCGTTTTATACGCGTTTTATTCGCGAATAAAATGTATTATACGTTTTTATGCATTTTATTTGGAGTTTGGTTCGGTAACGGTCGAAAAAACGAATAATACGCGAATAAAACGCGAATTTCTCGCGAGTCTTGTCACTATAGTAATGAGTAGGGGCAGAGAGGAAACAGTTTTTTTCTTTTAGAAATTAAAAAGTCAAATTATCAAAAACAAAATGGATTATTTTTCTTTTTCAATAATTGAATGAAACCGAATCAATGATTCGGTCTCATTGAGAACATGCCAATAGTTACATCCTACTATTTTCCACACCACGGTCAAACAGTATAGAAAATCAATAAGACTGAACTATTAGTTTAGTGCTATTGACTTTTATTAGGGTTTTTACGTTTATTTAAGAAGAAAGAAGATTGGGTAAACTTAATTGTTCTTAATATAATTTCTCTATTTTACAAGTGTCTTAACATAAACAACTATTAAAGATACATAGCTTGATGGGTTAAAATAGGAATTTGAGTCATAACATAACAATCTCTAACTCAAAATGTATATTACTTTATAGGCAAATTCTTCTATGGACATAAGGACCTATTTGTAAAATGAGCATATTTTCATTTTTAAAGTTCAAACAGTCGATCCGACCGTTCAACATTATATCCATATTAAAATGTACTTGGAGGTCAAATTTTACATTTGTTTGAATTTTTTACTATTTATTAAGATGGGTACAAAATTCAATGGTCTGAATTTGACTAGTTTTGTAAAATACTTAATAAATAGTAAAAAAATTCAAAAATATGTAAAATTTGACCTCCAAGTACATTTTAATATGGAGATAATATTGAACGGTCGGATCGACTGTTTGAACTTTGAAAATGAAAATATGTTCATTTTATAAATAGGTCCTTATGTCCATAGAAGCATCCCTCTACTTTATATACTAATTAATGAAGAGTTCCTACTAGGTTCGAGTCAATGGTCTGGTCCTAGTACTTTTCGGATTTTGATCTATAACAAATTCACGCTGTAATTTTAAGAAACTACTAGGATCGAATTATTGATTCAATCATAATAAATACAACAATAGAACCGAATTACCGGTTCAATCTCATTCACGGCATCCGAAAAAAATAATCTATCTTATTTTTGATAATTTAATTTTGTAATTTCTAAAAATAAAAAAATTGAAAAAGAAACATGTGTGCAGATTCACGAGGCAACAATAACGACACAAAGCACATCTTAGCATGCACATCTTGCCGAATTCGGATCCAGTGAAGTAACTCAATTTTTGGGTTTTGGATCGAGGCCATCTAATTCGAATCCGTAAAAATTCATCCCGGAAGTGAGTACACACATCCCGACGACGAATTCGAATCTCGAGATAATCTCGAGCGATGAATTCGAATTGGACAATCTCGATCCAAAACTCAAAAATTGAATTACTTCATAGATCCAAAACCCATCTTAGCCGCATCACATCTTTGTAAGATTTCAGTCAAAGCAGGTACGAGTCCTGCCACTGCCAGCGGTACCCCCTCTCTCTCTCTCTCTCATTCAGCCAGTACATTCATCTTTGTAAGACTTGATACCACTGTCTAGTGTGCAATTACGCATGCCCCATATCTCTCTCTCATTCAGTCACAAAATACTTTTATTACATTCTAATGTACTTCGTGAGTGATGCATGTACATGCAAAATTTTTAAAGTTTCGAATTTATTTAGTTTGAATTTCAACAGTTTAGATTCGTAGTTCGAAGTCAATCCGATATTCTTTTAAAGATGTACTCACCAACCTTTCTTAATGAACACGTACATCACACTCTAGTTTTGCTCTACTTTAGATCTTGATTAATTCTACCATTTCACCTACCTTCCTTGGAACGCTACCAGAGAACAATATTTCTCAGTTACGAGCATGATTCCATGTGCTATGAATAACAACTTAATTTCAGTGGTATCAAGTCCACTTTATATAGTGAGATTTGAAAATATGAGAAGCCATCCTTAGTCCTTACTCCTTGGTCCTTACTAGTTGGTAGTTACTAGACATTTCATTTCACCAGTAACGTTGTTTCTTTTATGGGCAACATATATATATAGAAGCGGGGTCCGTCTTTAAATAGGTGCAATAATTAATTTAATTGGCGCACTTTTCAGATGTCGGTGGAATTTATTTTATTTTATTTTATAAAGTGGCTGTCTTATAAATTTGTCGGTGCGTCTCCCGCTATTCAAACTATAAAAAAATATTTTACTTTTGAATTTGGCAGATGGAGCAAATTAATAAACAAAACACTGCCAAAGTGCCTTAAAGAACTCCTTTAGAGCATATTTTGACCTTTTATTTCCGATCTTACCCATGTTCCTTAGTGAGCTCTTATTTTTTAACAATTTTTTATATCCACTCTTTCTCTCTCACTTGCACAGAATTCCATCTTCCAAAATACGCTTCATTCTTTCTATGGCCTAAATGCATGGTCGTCGGATTTGAGATCCATTTTGATAAGTATAATCTATTATTTCTCTTCATTATTTTCATGGTACTTGTTCTTGCAAGTTCTTGAATATTATTCAAATTTTCTTTTTTTTGTGTGCTAGAACTAATTTTCTTCTTGTGTGTCGTTTTCTATGTCATTGGTACCAGTTGGTACCAAAGTCTTTGTTTAGACATTCAAATTTATATTCCCTTGGCAAATTTTTCTTTTTGAACTCCCAATATTTGTAATTTTTCGCAAGAACAATTTTCTTTGACAAACTTTGATATTCTTTTGTCAATTTCTGAATTTTATCTAGTGGAAGCACACTTTCTCTTGTCCAATTTAAAATTTGCTTAACTTCTTTTCATTCCGGTTAATATGGTGCTAGTATATATGTTAATCCCAATTGTTTTTAATTTCTTTGGACAATTACATACATAGTACACATTTTTTTTTTCCTTTGTGATTGAACCTAATCTAGTTATATCCAGGAAACACTTATTAAATTAGATTCTGAGAGTTAAATTGATAGTACATGAGTGCTCAATTATTTGTACCAGCGCCTCTGCTTCTAACTTGTTCTTGTAATTTACCAGTAAATCAAATTATTTGTAATTTGTTGGAGAGGATGACTACATTAGATGATAAGAAAAATATTTGATAAAGAAGAGTATTTAAGTCTTTACATACTATAACATTAATTTAATCATGCTAAGTCTTCATTCTTAATTCTATCACTCTACCGAACAAGTACTTCTTAGCAAGAATTAAATTTTTAATCCTCACCCTCGTAAGGAGGGCTGCCCAACACCCTCCAAGGGTTCTGTATAGTATAATATAATATAACATGTACAAGGTTGCACGCTATTCCATTGCTGTGAACGAAATTGTTGTCGTTCATGTTTTCCATCACAGTAACGCTATTAAAAACACAGAGTTTATCAAGACTTAAACCATCTTATCGATTTTGAGATTCGTGCAAATGATTCATAACTCAATAAATTTAAACAGTTCCATAATTTTGAACTGCCTGTGTGAATTTTAAAATTGATCACATCATTTTCATCCGACTTTATCCAGAGCTATTTGGACAAAAAAAACACTCACTTATTTCCTACTGCCATGAAGAACAAATTTTGTTTTTTTTATTAGATAAAAAAATGTGCTTGGCATAACGAAATATTTTTATTCATAGAAATATTATTAAAAAATGATACAGAAAAAGAGAAAAAATACCTCAATTGTTAAATCCATAGATATATCGAGATTATTGTTTCCGATTCAAAATTTAAATTAGCAACAATGATACCAATTCAAAAATTATTTTGTTTCTTCCCCAATGCATGAGATAGACAAAAATAACGGTTGTAGAATCAAACTCCGTATGGGAACACACTGGGCCCACATGGTTTCAATAGAATTGGCATTTCGCTGGACTGGAGACAGAAATAAAATAATTTTTGAACCGGTACCACTGTGTTCCCGATATTTTTATGAGTCTAATAATTAGAATACTGTTTCTATTTTTCTCTATCATTTTTTCAATAATTTATATGAATAAAAATACTCTGGCATAACGGTGCAAACATATTGAATATTATCCTTTTGCATTCAATATCTTTATTCAAATTTTTACAAATTCGAATATCTAGATATAAATAGTTTACAAATATATACACATATTTGTTTATTATCTGATATATTTGTAATTGTTTATTTTATGATATATTTGTATTTGTTTATTACCAATACATAACCGTATCAGAAAAATAAAAACGAATATGAAAATAATTTTACCACCATCAATTTGTATTCGATCCGTTAGCACCCTGTGCAAACATGAAAACGTTGCTACATATCTAAAAAACAAAATTAAGAGTAGTCCAATGTCTATCGGACATATTTTGGTTTGATGGGCTGAATCATCGTCTGATCTGCATTAAAATGCGTGCACTATGTTTAAAATCTGTACGTATTTGTTTCAATTTCCGTATACACAAATATTAATAAACAAATCAGATGGTGTTGAAACTTATTCCGGCATTTTTATTAATACCCCCAAAAAAAAGAAATTATCAAATCTGCCGTCACCTCAGAATTATTTTTAAAAATACCCCGACCGCCCAGCACTGAGGCGGTCCACTTCCCATACCAGACCGCCCCAGAGTTGGGCGGTCCGCTATAAAACCCCTATAAAAAGGGTTTTTCTCTCTCCTGACCAGCACAGTATCATTCTAACAACCCTAGAAAAGAAAAAGAAAGAAAGAGAGGCGATTTTGAGCAATAATAGAGGTATACTTAAGACGAGAAGGATGGACAGTAACAATCGAGGTAAGAAAGAGAGCAATCGAGATCGTGGCGTAGCAAGATGAGGGTCAATTAGTGATCGAGGTAAAAATGAGAGAAAAAAGAACAACTGTCAAGTATGACGTGATTCCCGGAACTGTCATGTATGTACGATGAAGGATGGATTAATCAGCCTATTCGGTATGAAATTTCAGACGATGACTTTGTGAAAACCCCCTACGATTTTGGTTTGAAAAAGAAGAAGGTTGATCCAAAGCCTTCAGTATCGGACGATAAGTTTGTTCCGTGTACTTATACTGGTAAGGCCACCACTTCGTCTGCTGTGACTGATCCAGATCCAGTAAATTTTGATGATGATTTTGTTCCATGCACTTTCAAGGCTCGTTATAAGAAGTAGACTTATTAATGATTTATGTTGTAGACTTATTAAGAATTTATGTCGTAGACTTTATTTCATCAATTTTGTGTTTGTTTATATTTTATGTTGTCAGTTTTTGTATATGTAATTAAGTATTGAAAATAACAAAACTGAAGCATATAAAATAATCGAGGCAAATAAAAAATTAAATAGTTCACAAACTACCAATTAGAATAGTTAGAATAGTTCACAACATACATCTAAAATAGTTCATAACCTAATTTAACAAAACTTGGTAATCAGCGACGACGGCCGAACAAACTCAGCAACGTCTGGGTCTGGTTGCAGCTGGTTGTGCGACACTAACGAATGTCTCTCCATGGAAACTACCGGTTCCTGGGCTTTTATGAGTGCGGTGGCTACTCCCGGTTGCCTCCCCAACAACTCTAGCATTTTCTCTTTCATTGGTTTTGTTAATGGCATCTGCATTACATTCCAGTTCAACAAACAATAAATGATATTGAAATTGTAAAATATAAAATAAAATATAAGTAAATAAAAAAAAATCAACTGTACCTGCTCGCTGCCTATCAGTAGTTGAACAGCGAGCCTGATGTCCCATTCGCCTACCTTTCATCTGGTCCATGGTCATTACAGCACGCTTGTGGGGTCTTCTTCCTTTTCTGATCCACCCACTTGCGGGCATGATTCTATCCCCAACATAGGCTGCCCTGATACTGGTTGGGATAAGGATGGAAAGATGCACCCCAAGTACTCGCAAGGTATTCGGTACAGTACATGTCTGCGACATAATCATCCTCAGAGAAGTTTCTCTCTCGGCACACCGCCATAACATGTCTGCGACGTATTCGGTACCGTACAGTTACCGTGAACATGAACCTCATTTATTTTCTTCACAAGTTCATCTAAGTTGGTGTAAACCTGCTGCGGAGCAAGCTCTGAATTGTATCTGACACACGGCCCAAAAAGTGTTATGTCTGCCTCTTCAAAAGCAGTGGTATCGTTGAATGTGGGGCACATATGTCTATCTGTCTTCCCTAGATAAATAATCTCCATCACCATCTGATAAGTGATCAGAATCCCAATCCCCGTCCCATTTATCACCCGTGTCAAAATCCTTTTATGGTATGAAATCGATCTCAGCATCAAGGTCAAGATCTCTCAGGGTAACAACAGGTGCCACTATAAGTATTGATGGTGGTACAGATGGAAATCTGGGTTGGATTGGGGTTTCAGGAGGAGGTGGTGGTGGTGGTAGCTCGGTGGTATAATCATCTATGTTATGATCAGTGGTATAATCAGGTACATAATTCTCATAAACGGATGGTACGTGCGGTTCATAACTCGAGTGGCGGGGGTTGTCATACCTCGAGGGGTGGGGGTTGTCATACCTCGAGGGGCGGGGATTGTCATACCCCGAGTGCTCATGACCCGAGTTGTCATAACCCGAGTTATCATAACTCGAGTGACGCGGGTTGTCATAACCCGAGTTGTCATAATCTCTATTTTTCCTAGAAGTTTCAACTCCGGGTTCACGCGAAACTCTCCTGGAATATATGTCCATTACCAGGGTACCATGTTGTTGGGTTTTATGGTACTTATGGCAGTGGAATTTCAAAAATTTTGACAAGAGAAGTCCAAAAGAGATCATTATGTGCGATTGCAATCAAACCAAAATCAATTTCCAAATCATCAAACATCATATCTTTTGTTTATTGTCTCCAAACAAGAAAGGAAGGTCCTTGAGATGTAGAGTTGTAGCCTCCACCTCCTTATTGATGCTGATGGTGGTTGATGCCTTGCAGCGCCTTGGTGGTTGATGTGTGCGTGACCTAGAATGCCTTGCACCAAGATGAGACTCCAGAGTAGAAGTCCTCCACGGTATCCACCAAGAAATTAATTAGAAACCAAATATTCATCTTGCTAGCGAGTACTAACTTGGTTGCTCCTTAATTCCTATCCTTCAAGAGAACTAGATCTTGATCTTTTAGGGTTTGTGGGTTCTCAACACATGAGATATGAAAACAAAAAAGAAAGAGAGAGTTCTTGGCAGAACTTCAACTCTAAAAACGAAATCACACTCAAAAGGAATGAGAGGGAAAGTATATATAGCAAATAAGGAATGTGAATTCTGTTTCCAAAACTAACTCCACGTTCTCCCACATTTTTTACTACGATCTAATTCGAATTTGGCTTCCCTCCAGAGAGACAAAGTTCTAGATCTTTTTCTTACCTTTCCAGAAAGATACAGAACTCCCAAAACCAACTTCGTACGAGGGAGATATGATCAAAATAAGAAACGTGTGCGGTAGTTTTCAGAACATGGCAGTCCAAATTGACCACCACGTTCTACCACGTTTTTTACCACGATTTAATTCGATTTTGACTTTCCTCCAGAGAGGTAAAGTTCTAGATTTTTCTCTTACCTTTCTAGAAAGATATATAATACTCAAAACTGACTTCGTATGAGGGAGATATGGTCAAAATAAGAAACACTGCGCAGCAGTTTTCAGAAAACGTGGTAGTTATTAAGAAAACAATTCACAAACATGGACCACAATTAACAATAGCCATTTGACTTTGTTTATTAGGCCAAGTCCTACTTTTTCTTATTTGAA
This sequence comes from Carex parvula, assembly GCA_025461045.1. Taxonomy (NCBI): domain Eukaryota; kingdom Viridiplantae; phylum Streptophyta; class Magnoliopsida; order Poales; family Cyperaceae; genus Carex; species Carex parvula. The sequence goes on along the minus strand of JAJGRW010000996.1, from coordinate 19,179 downwards.
TTAATACAATTAATCTAATTAATTGTAGTATCATATATAATTATTCAAAATAATTATATTTCTCATGTTCTGTTAGAGAAACCAATTATTTATCATGTCATACATGTCAAATAAAATTAAGGAGCATTTCTAATTAACTTCTTATTGGTGTGACCCTGTGGGATTTATGTCACATGGCAATGAAATCTGAAACTTCTTTCGATTCCATAAACTACAAGCGGCACCTAGCAATATGCATTGCAGTTACCCAAATGACACAGATGATAAGTACCATACTTTATCACGATCTCTAAGCAACAATTGCCTCGTGTCAATTCCATGTCTCATGATATCATGAATAGATTCAAGGTAGGAACATGTCATCCTTGCAAATCTACTCGTTTCTTGATTCTGAAATAATTCAGTAATTATGATTAACTCCTTAATCATATGTGCACATACTTATATTATTTCATCAAGGGGCCCAGTGATATCATCACTCATTTACATGAGGGACATTGATATTCTTGATAATTACTATCCCTCCACATAAGAGATACATACTGAGATAGAATCTATAACTGCCAGTTACTGACAGCGTTGGATAATACCCACGAATACGCATTCTCATGTGAGAGAAACAATCACCTCATACCTTAGAATTCCAGACACAAATAAAACATTAATGACACAAACACAATCCATATTAAATATTTTATTTTGGTCACATCCAGTCCCCTGATCTCGATAGATATCATTTGATTAGATTGATAACTCTTTGTCATATGATCTGCAGAACATGATCATCATCTAATACAAATACTAATCTTATACCAGTAATTAATGTTCCTTGTTAATTACCAAAACTAGAAATACTTTAGAGTATTTAATAACTCCTGTATAGAGTTCCACAATTCAAAGTCTTCAACCTGAATGATTTATAAGTAATAAAATACTCAAGGAACAAAATAATAAACAAATTATCCAATTACATGAACAAAATTTAGAATACAATCATCCTATGATTGGCTTTTAAATCACAACACTAACACCTGTGACTCAAAAGTGTTGTAAACACTCCTCCATACGACTCATCTGTTATTGATACCTGGTATAGTAAGGTCTACCCCCACTTACTGTGTTAATCCGAGTAGCTAAATCTATATCATACCGATTGGGGTTCACACCGATCTTTTCATACACTATTAACTTCAGTTCAACAAATGAGATATTTTCATTTACCTCGAAGCCATAGGCTGCATCCTTAGTGTACTGTGCTCCCTCCGCACCCCGGGTAAACTTCCCGCCCACATACAGTGCAACTAACTTTTTCTATTTGATAGCTACTGTTCAAAATCGTCTCTCTTTCTTTCTCTTTCTTTTCAGGAGTTGTTAGAATGTGTAAAAATCAACCTGCGGAATTCTTATACGGACCGTGTATCACTGGATACGGTCTGTACACGATTAAACATACACACAAACAGAGAAAGAGAAGAACACAGTATTTAACGAGGTTCGGCACCAACTTGGTGCCTACGTCCTCCACAGTCACACACACCTTTTTCTATTTCTTTTTGAATGAATTGTTACAAAGGAGGTAGGAGGGAATATATAGATAAATGCTACCTAATTACTTACTATCTTTTTTCTTATTTTCTTCTATATCTGATACAATCATAATCTTCAAAATGGGAAACAAAATAACTAAGAAAAACAGGAAAGAAATAAAAGGGCAAGCTGCCACCTTCCTATTCTGTCTGGCGGCGCGCTACACGGTCTGTATACAATTATACACGGACCGTGTATATCTGTTTCAACACCCTCCCTCAAGTTGGTAGGTAGATATCTACCATACCTAACTTGCCAATCGATTCTTCAAAACATTTTGTTGACACTCCTTTTGTCAGCATGTCTGCAAGTTGTTCCTCAGATCTCACGAATGGAAATGAGATTATCTTTTCTTCCAAATTCTGTTTGATGAAATGTCTATCGATCTCTATGTGCTTTGTTCTGTCGTGCTGTACTGGGTTATGCGCTATTGCAATCGCTGATTTGTTATCACAGTAAAGTTGCATACCTTTTTCCGATTTAAATTTCAGCTCGCTCATGAGTTTCCTTAGCCATAGCAGTTCACACAAACTTTTAGACATTCCTCTAAATTCAGCTTCTGCACTTGATAAGGCTACTACATTCTGCTTCTTACTTCTCCAAGTGACGAGGTTCCCTCCCACAAAGGTGAAGTATCCAGATGTCGATTTTCGATCAGTTCTATCTCCAGCCCAATCTGCATCTGTATAGCCCCAAATATCCAAGTGTTCATTCTTTCTAAACTGAATACCTTTCCCTGGAGTCTTTTTTAGATATCTCAGTACTCTCATCACAGCATCCATATGTTGCTCCTTTGGGTTCTGCATGAATTGACTTACCATACTTACAGCATACGCAATATCAGGTCTGGTATGTGATAAGTAGATAAGTTTTCCTACCAATTTCTGGTACGCTTCCCTGTTAACAACTGGGTCATCTGGATTTTCTTCGAATTTCAAGTTTTGGACAATAGGTGTATCAGCTGGCTTACAGTTTAGCATCCCCACTTCTGCAAGCAAATCAAGGGTATACTTCCGTTGTGATAGAGATATACCTTCTTTTGAGCGTAGCACCTCTATTCCCAAGAAGTATTTTAAGCCACCCAAATTTTTCATCTCAAACTCTTGTGATAATTTCTGCTCTAGCCACTCTATCTCCTCACTATCGTCCCCGGTAATTATCATGTCATAAACATAAATAATTAGAATGGTTACCTTGCCTTGACGATGCTTGTAGAACAGAGTATGGTCAGAATCACTTTGACTGTAGTTGTAGGCTTTTTCATGGCTTTGCAAAACCGCCCAAACCACACTCGGGGGGACTGTTTTAATCCATACAGACTCCTTTCTAGCTTACACACCAACTTCTCTTGTTCTTGGTGAGTGTATCCTGGCGGAATGTCCATATAGATCTCCTCCTCCAGATCGCCATGCAAAAATGCATTTTTCACATCAAACTGGTGTAAAGGCCAGTCCAGATTTGCTGCAAGAGACAATAAGACTCGAACTAAGTTAAGTTTAGCAACTGGAGAAAAAGTTTCTTGGAAATCAATCCCATATGTCTGGGTGTACCCTTTGGCTACAAGCCGAGCCTTATACCTGTCAACTTTACCTGTGGCATCATATTTTACTGAGAACACTCATTTGCATCCAACTGTTTTCTTGCCACTTGGCAATGTCACCAACTTCCATGTCTTTGTGGTCTCCAAAGCTTTCATTTCTAGTTCCATTGCTTCAACCCACTTAGGATCGAGCACTGCCTCTGTTACACTGGTGGGTACTCGAATCTTTGATAATTCCTTAGTAAAATTTCTCACCATGTTGGACAACCCGACTGTACTAGTATAATTGGATATGGCATATCCTTCTTGGCTATCACCATCTGTTCTATACCGTTTTGGTAGTACATTTCGGGTGGTTCGCATAGGGTACCGTCTAATAGGATTAGGATTTAGGGAACTTACCTCGGGGACATCCTCTGGAGAACTGGAGCGTGGTATTTCTTCCTCCTCATCGGACTGTATCACTTCATCTTCCGATCGGCCGTCCTCAGGTCCTAGGACACGGTCCGTGTCATCCTCTGCACGGTCCGTGTCATCTTCTGATCGGTCAGTTTCTTCTTCTGTACGGTCCCTATCTTCTTCTGTACGGACCGGATCACCATCTGTTCGGTCCGTGTCAGTCTGTGTTCGGTCCGTGTGGCTGTCCACATGGTCCATGTTATCATGTGCGGTTTCCCACAAAATCGCTGGATTTTCTTCCTGAACTGATCCCTGCTGGTCCCGAAAATAGGACTCACTTTTCAAAAAAGTCACATCCATTGTCACATAGGTCTTTCCAGTTTCCAAATCAACACATTTATATCCTTTTTGGTGATTTCCATATCCGACAAACATGCACCTAATTGCGCAAGGGTCTAATTTGGTTCTTTTCTCCCTTGGAACATGGACATATGCTACACACCCAAACACTTTAGGTGCCAGATTTAGAGCGGAGGGAATTTGCACAAAAGAGGAAAGTTTTTGTAAAGGAGTTAGGAATTTTAGTGTACTAGATGGCATTCGGTTCATAAGATACACACGGTAGATATGGCATGATTCCAGAAATTATGGGGTACATTATTTTCAAATAACAGAGATCTAGCAATTTCCAAAATATGGCGATTTTTCCTTTCTGCCACACCATTTTGTTGAGGGGTACCGACACAAGAAGTTTCATGTATAATACCATTATTTTGAAAAAAATTTCCAAGAAGGTATTTACATACTCCCCCCCATTGTCACTCCTAAGAATTTTAATCGTCTTTCCAAATTGTCTCTGAATTAGGTTTGAAAAATCCACAAAACAGTTTGCAACTTCACTTTTATGTTTCAAGAGGTATAACCATGTCATTCTAGTACTATCATCAGTGAAAAGAACAAACCACCTTTCCCCGTTTACAGAATTAACTGGGGCAGGGCCCCACACATCAGAATGGACCAAATCAACAAATTCCAAATCTTTATAACAAACACTAGGATAAGAAGTTCTGTGACTTTTACTTCGAATACAAGTTTCACATTGAATTTCAAAGTTTGATATACCAACCCATAAAGAAGGAAAGCTCTTTTTCATATACCCAACAGACGGGTGTCCTAACCTCTTATGCCACAACAAAATATTGTCTCCTTGAATGCTTCTATTCGCGAGACACGTAGAACCAGTACTCAAGTCTTCGAGGTGATACAGTTCATTGCGCTTAATACCACGCCCAAGTATCTCCTTCGTTAGGATGTCCTGAAAAATACAAAAATTTAGATACATTAAAACTGCACAATTTAGGTCTTCAGCTAATCGGCCCACTGATATAAGCTTTGTGGTCAAAGATGGTACGAGTAGAGTGTCTTTCAAACACAAAGATTCAGACACATTTACAGTTCCTGATCCTATAACCGGTGAGGGAACTCCGTTTGCATTCAAGATTTCTTTCCGGTTAGATTCCCCAATTCTATCAAGATCTGACTTTTCATAAGTCATGTGGTCGGTTGCCCCAGAATCTATCACCCATTTGTCTAAATTCTGTGTAATAAAGACTTTACCTTTGCCAGTCGAACTTTCTGTACCTTCGACATGAGTTGCGAGTGTCAGAGTTGCTTGACCTGTACCGGCTTCAGCACGGTCCGTGCGTCCTGCCAAGTGAACCTGTCCTTTCTTGTTCCCTGCTGCCTTTTTCTCTTTCAAGTCCTGCCACCAATCTGGGTACCCATGCAGTTGGAAACATGTTTCTCTGGTGTGCCTTGGATTGTTGCAGTGAGTACACACTTTTCCCTGTTTTGTTTCAGATTTAAGAGAAAGTGATACCTCTGGTGCACGGTCCGTGTACTGACCTGCACGGTCCGCACCCTTCATCGCCATGACTGCAGGGTTGAAGGTGTTGTCGCTGCCGCACATCACTTTCTGCCTCATCTCCTTCTGGGTGGTGAGAAGTTCCTTCAGCGCTTGAAGACGTGTCATGTCTGCACTGTGGTCTTGGTCCTTCCCACCTCCTGTCTTAGAGATGTCTTCCATTGCTGGTCTTTAGATCTAGACCCGCTCTGATACCATGTAAAAATCAACCTGCGGAATTCTTATACGGACAGTGTATCACTGGATACGGTCCGTACACGAGTAAACATACACACAAATAGAGAAAGAGAAGAACACAGTATTTAACGAGGTTCGGCACCAACTTGGTGCCTACGTCCTCCACAGTCACACACACCTTTTTCTATTTCTTTTTGAATGAATTGTTATAAAGGAGGTAGGAGGGAATATATAGATAAATGCTACCTAATTACTTACTATCTTTTTTCTTATTTTCTTCTATATCTGATACAATCATAATCTTCTAAATGGGAAACAAAATAACTAAGAAAAACAGGAAAGAAATAAAAGGGCAAGCTGCCACCTTCCTATTCTGTCTGGCGGCGCGCTACACGGTCTGTATACAATTATACACGGACCGTGTATATCTGTTTCAACAGAATGAAACTGTGCTGGTCAGGAGAGAGAAAAATCCCTTTTATATGAGTTTTATAGCGGACCGCCCAGCTCTGGAGCGGTCTGGTATGAGAAGTGGACCGCCCCAGTGGGAGGCGGTCAGGTATCCAGAGTGGACCGCCCCAGAGCTGGGCGGTTGGGGCATTTTTAAAAATAATTCTGAGATGAGAGCAAATTTGATAATTTCTTTTTTTTGAGGTATTAATAAAAATGCCGGAAACTTATTGGACCAAAAAATAAATCCAATACCCATCGGACCTACTCCATTCTCTTAAAAACAAAAAAAATACGAATTAACGTGGCGGGTCCACATCGTTCTGCGGGCCACATCGTTTGTATCTAATTACATTTTATAAATCGTCTGAGATGTTAATTGAGGGTTCGTCAGAATTTTATAGAGTAACATATCGCATCAAGTTTCTTGGCAGCCACTACCAAGCTTTCAAAAAAAAAAAAGTGGTCAGGTAATACGATTGGAACCGTTAAAGCAAATTGACGAATAGCTTTTCATCAGATCTCTTAAACATTGGAGCTGAACGGTTTAGATTTTGTGCACTCCATTGAAATACTTCACTGGATGTGAAGTCTGTCTATTGAACCGTTTACATTTTCATGAACGGCTTGTGATTAAAAAAGGAATATTGTTGAATTATTCAGGGACTGGATACCACTGACGATGCCCCGGTGTTTGACCAGCGCGAGGAGATAAAACTCTTTATGTTTGGATACCAGTATACCACTGACGTGCCGTCCATTTGAACTCGTCGTCAAGTTGTATCTATCCCATCATTTCCAGGAAGACTGCGGTTCTTTTAATCTGATCCGTTAGTGATCCGTTAGTTTTAACTTTGCACGAATCTGAAAGCACAATAATACTGCCCCCTCCGTTAACCCGATCACAAAGCGGCTGAGAGTTAATCTGGTCCGTTCATTTGCTCCGCACCTGGGGAGTTTTATAGAACTCCGCAGAGGATAACTACCCATCATTTCCACGTGAATTCAAGTAACCTAAAGTAACACAAATTTTGAGTTTATATTGGGACCGTCAGATCTTTCTGGCACGAATATTAACGAGATCCTTGCATTCCTCCTCTGTCCAGATTGGACCGCATTCTGATCGGACGGTCCTACTATAAATCAAAATTTGAGTTACTTCAGAATATCTGGATTCTTTCCACGTGATGTGTTGTTAGCTGAAACCGCCATTTGTCTGAAATAATTCGCACAAGGTACCTCACCGATTGAGTTTGAATGCGGTACGTTTGCTAAATGATAACACGCATCTTGAAGGGATCCTGTGATTACAGGTTCGAACACAAATGATGAGATAATGCAGAGGAGCATCCGGATGCTTATTCACAGAATCACATTCAATTCTTTGCTATTTATTTCTTGTCGCATCCACTTTCTCTTTCTAGTTTCTAGTTTCTATCATCTTCTTACACTGCTAAAATAGTCAAAGAAAACACTGAGCAAGAGAAAATGTCTGGAGTGAGGAAGATCGGTGTGGCGACGGATTTCTCGAAGACTAGCAAGAAGGCACTCGACTGGACCATAGACAATCTGCTAAAAAATGGAGATACGCTGGTCGTGATCCACGTCATGCCTTCGAAGCACGTCGATGAGAGCAAACACTCTTCCTGGATCAAAACAGGCTCCCGTTAGTTCCATCTTTCTTTCCTCTTTCCTCTTAGACTGATTAATCTTCTATTTATTTGTCCATTTATTTGATTTTTGATCGATATGTTGTTTTATGAAAGCTCTCATCCCGCTTAGTGAGTTCAGAGAGCCAGAGGTCATGAAGCATTACGATCTCGAGTCTGACGTGGAGGTGCTTGACATGCTTGACACTGTCTCCCGTCAGAAAGAGGTAGCTAGATCAATAGATCGATCCCCTTTCCCTCCCAAATTATATCTTGTATGGCGTTCTGCGTCTTTATTTTTAATTTTGCATTAAATCAAAATAAATAGGCGACTGTTGTTGCGAAGCTGTACTGGGGTGATGCGAGGGATAAGCTGTGTCAGGCTGTGGAGGATTTACATCTCGATTCGATTGTCATGGGGAGCAGAGGCCTCGGTCCCCTCCAGAGGTAACTGTTATTTTTTTTGAATAATTGGTTTAAATATTTTAGTATTAGCATTTAGGTTTTGGTGTTTTCTGTGAATGTTCTCTGTACAAGTTGATTAAATACAAAATTAGAAAGTACCAGTTGATTTTGCATGATGGATTGTTCTGTGGAGTGTTATCGATTAGGAAAGGGATATTTATAGAACATGAATTAGTTTTCAAGGGGGGTGTAATAAAGGGATTTATTTATTTTGGGGTTAATCATTAACAGCAGAATTGCTAATACAAAAATTAGCTGGTAAATTGCGTCTTTTTGGAAGAAGAAAATGTTTCGGTTGACATAATACTTTGGGAGCATCACAGTTTCACAGACCCTGTAAATTTAGTCATGCAGTTAACCCCAAATTCCATTTTTACTGTCAGCTCATAAACTTCCAATTTTGAAAAGAGCCCCCGATTTCCATGATATCTACTAATACTATTAATCTTTGAAAGAGAATACCTATATACCCATAACTTCTTTTTTGTCGTGAAGAAATTTAGTGAATGAGCCTCGCCTTTCTATGGGAAGATGTAGGTTCAATTTCCACAAGAAATATCTAACAGAACAAATGGATGTTGGAGTTAACGAGATTCTTGATTAAAAAAAATATATATTATTGTTTGAAACAGTGGATAATTCTTCAATCTTCAATCTAAAATAGTGAATATTAAGGTGGTGTCTAAAATGAAACATTCTTGACATTAATTTGCAATAGAGAACAACTTTGACCCGGTAAAATTAATAATGTTGTTATCAGAAGGATGATAAATGAACAAGTTGTTTACCAAAAGGATTCAAACTTAATATCACTGGCCTCTCTAATGCCTTCTATTTGTAGTATTACTACAATATTATTTCATCAGTGTATTCATTTTGATCATGTCTTTATGAATAAGTTGCGCAAATGGTACTTAAAATATCACTAATTTATCGCTGTTTTTTAAAGTTGTAAAAGTACTATTTTTTTATCCTTAAATTTTCCATTTTTATCTTCTTTTTTTTTTTAGAAAATTTCCATTTTTATCATATTGTTTTTGTAAAAGAAAAATATCTGTGTCAATTTGTAATTGGAAATAATGTTGATGTAGTTGTCATGGATACTAATATGATTATTAAATGGATACATGGCATTGATACATCAGTCATTATAAATTAGTTGCAAATTATTTACGTACATCTATATTCTTAAAAGTTATCATAAGATTCATAACACGGATCTAACGTGAATTGACATTTAACTTCAACCAATAATAGCAGGACCAATTTGGTATTTATTTGAAAGTTCAATGATTAATCCAAAATGAGAAATAAGGAATACTTGAAGGACCACTTTGTATTTACTCCATGTTTATCTATTACGTCAGTGTCATTCTGATCTTGGTCCCCTTTGTATTATATGCAGGATTTTGCTTGGAGGCGTGTCAAACTATGTTCTCACAAATGCTACATGCCCAGTGACGATTATTAAAGATGTGCCCTCTCACAAGTGATTTCTTGGAGATTTTTTCTGATGTCAATTGGAGAATATCTTTCAAAAATAAATAGGATATCTGAATTTCCTGACCTATGTTGGAACTTGTGTACTAAGACTATATGATGTGGTTTGTTTTAGATGTGAGAAGACTTGCAAGAAAAAGAGAAAAAAAAAAAAAAACTGATAATTTTCCTTTTGTGGTGTTTGTGATATATATATTTTATTTTTCATTTTCTTTGGCAATTATTCCTTGTGCATATAAAAGAAAGTTTTGCATGATATCCTGGTCTGATGATTGGGCTGTAATTATTAGACTGTAATTGGGCTTTTTAGAGGCCGAAATTAGCGAGGCCTATCTTTTTAAGGTGAACCCTTTCGGTTGGAATCGGCCCATGATGACTTGAACGAGTTTTGCTTGAGCCGCACGTAACGGCCAGCATTGCAATTTACAAGTTGCAACAATTGTAAATTAAAAGCAAAAGCAGAGAAAACAGGAAATGGTGGCAAGGTGGGGGATTCGTCTGATGAAAGATGTACGACTCAGATCGTCACATTTTAAGGAATAGATTTGGAGTTTTGATCTGCTTCCCCTCAGGTAGAAGTAGAACCAACAAATTTAATGCAATCTACCGCCTCTTCCCTTCTCTCCCCCCCTCCTAAAAATATCAAAGGTCTGAGAATATATATTATACATAGGAGTGCTATTTCTATCCTCCTAAATCAAGCGCATGCCATTTATATCATTGTGTTCCCTTAAAAATAGCTAATTATTTTTAACTGTTTATATATTTCGAAGAACAAAGCAATCAAGTCATTCCTTGAAAGGAGCAATCTGCCAATCAGGAATCAATAGCAGGTGGTTCTTGCATTTACAATTAGGTATTATATCATGGCGATTGGTTTATCAGACAGCCAGCCTATTTGTCGAATTTGTTTGGACATGCCGGTTTCAGCAGTTGAGCTACAGAAGCCCTTGATGGCGGCGAGAGATATCAATCGTGCCCCGAATGAAGCGTGTACTTCTCTATTCATGGTGAATCTTCTTCATGCTTCTTTCATCCTTCTTTCATCATGAACTCGATATTTGAGTGATAAAATTGAAGGCAATCCGTTTATTCTAATTTGTTTTTAAATGGATTTAACTCTCAAAACCTTTTTTTTCCGTTCCTTTATCTTGAAATACAAACTTTATTTTTAATTAAAAGAATATTTACTTTATTTGTAATCATACAGGATGACATATTTCTTGCTCCAGTTGAAAGAATGAATGAATTCTTCAATGAACTGTGCAGAGATTACATGGAACGCACTATGCAGCTTAATAACTTGAGAAAGTATTGTCTTCTCCTCCCCCCTCAAATATCAATTAAATATTTTAATCTCGAGTTAGGCTATGGTATTATGTACGGATTAATATTTTTGTTTTCAGAGTTCAAAAGGTCGATGGCAACTGTTCAATGTAATATTCATATGAAAATATACTTGCAGACTAAAGTTTACATTTTTTAGAATTTATTTACTTTTTTTTAAATAGGTAAATTGTTCAAAAGGTGAGGTGATGTTCTACTTATGTAAAATAATAGTTAAAAAATTATAAAACTATAAAATTTGATCCACAAATACATTTTCATATGGAGATCTTGTTTAGTTTAGGTTTGTTGTTTGAACTTTGAAAATGGAGATATTGATCCATAGTACAGATCAATATGCGTTATAAATAGTACAACCTCACCCTTTTAATCTCTCTCTGTTTTTTTTTTTCTGATCTGATTAGAGAACTTTTTTTCTCTTTTTCTTCACTTTAACAGGAAGATACAAATCCAAAAGAGAAAAGTCTGTCATCAGAAGTTAGAGGATCTAGGTAGATATCTTCATCTTACCTCAACAGTTCGTAAAACGACGCAAACATTAATGCACATGTGAGCAATTCTACTCTTTTTAAAACAAAATTATGGCACTCTTTTGTTCAATCTTTCACCACACTAGTTGTCATCACCTTATTCTAACTTGGTTGAATTTTGCAATTCTTAAAGGTCTTTTATCAACAAGAGGCATAGGAGGAGGGTTAAGTTGCCACTTTCTAGAAACTGTAGACAAATAATGGAGGATAGTCAGGACAATCTATGCCAGGCAGTGCAAGAGATGCAACTCAATTCAGAGGTTTTGGTTTCTTTCCCTTTCAACTTAAGTTTACTTAGAGTGAGGCCACGGTACTATACATAGCGTATATTGGTCCGTACTATGGATCCGTATCTCGTTGTCAAAGTCCAAACAATCGAATTAAACCGCTTAATGAAAATATATTTAGAGGCCAAATTTTACGTTTTACAGAATATTTTTAGATATGTAGAAAATCACATGATCTAAAGATAGTAAAAAAATTCTAAAAATTGTAAAGTTTGGTCTTCAAATACATTTTCATGTGAAGATCATGTTGAGCGGTTTAGATTGTTTGTTTGAACTTTAAAACAGGAGATATGAGTTCTTAGTACGGACCGGTCTACGCTATGCATAACACCATAGCCTCATTTTTTACTTGCTGATAACTCTTTTATCCTTTTTCGAACTATATAAGTTAAATCACTTCTTTGTATGAATCTGTCTTTTTTTTTTGAAGTACTGTGCTTATTATTTACTTGTTTCCAAGATTTTTTTTTAAATTTATTTCAGAGTTCCGTTAAGAAAAGTGAATGCATGCAATCCGGTGACAAATTTCTTGCCAAAGTGGATAACCCCTCAGAAATTGCTGAAGATCTTTCAAAGCTCTGCATGAAGGATTGATAAAACACAGATTTATATAATTTTAAGTTTTCAGTTAGCTTATACAGAAATCCATAGAAATATTATAGCCCTTCTCTATATCGAGAAGGCTAGGTGATTTATAGCTGAAATTTTGTAAGGGCAAAATGCACCAATTCTGCCCTTTTTTTTTTTTTTTTTTTTTTTTTTCCAATTGTGGGTAATGGGTTGATTTGCTGATATTGTGGTAACAATAGCTAGCGGATCTGCAGAATTGGATCAAAATTTACAACTTGAGGATATAAAGCTCAATTTTGTTTCAAATGATATCTTTGTTGGGGTAGATAAAAAATCGTTGTCATCTGATGATTCAAGATCTTCTGTGTTGAATATAAAAAATGAATATGCAAAAACATACATGAATCCATATCTCCCTTGTGCATGGGAACACCATCAATTTGGTTCTTTCATGTGGTTTCTCCAGAGTTTCTCACACACTTGTCTAATGGAATAACAAGAGTTCACATTGTATTATAGAGACCAAATTTATTGTCATTTGTAATTTTCAATTTAACTCATCATTATTATGAAAAATTGCATCTCAATGTCTACATATTAAAGATATGCACTCTATATGAGTATATGACCCATTAATTAATACTCAATATATTAAACTACAATGATCACTTTTAATTGAACATAAAATTAACAACATATATACAACATATAATTATTTTACATATAACTCCAACGTTATATTATACAAGCACTTGTTATTAGAATCCTATTACAAATGCACAACCTACTCATATTTGCATCCTAATTAATCCCCAATGTCTGTTGGGTTATTTTTAGATTAAATTTTAGCAAGGACCCAATTTGTTATACCTAAACTAAACTTTTGCCTTCGATATTAGAACAGATATCATATAGATCTTTCTTTTCTTTATTTTCAGATAATCTGCAAGACCTAGAGGAGATGAAGAAGGATGATACATATATATTGATCAAAAAAGCATGTGAAAAAAAAAATATGGAGAAATAATGAGACACTTTTTAGTAGTTTATGCTGATAAGAAGTGCATAACATCTTCAGTTAAATTGCTAATAGCAACTACCACTCAAGGACAAAAGAAAGTTTATATATTCGGTGAGATTTATAAATCTCTTAAAAAATAATCAAAATTCATGTTATTGATACATTTTCATAATTTAAGTGAGGTCAATCGAGCTCATCAATTATTTACTAGTGATGACATTTCAATTGAAAGTATGTGGACGATATATTAGTTTCAATTCAGCTAGCTAGTTACTCTCAACATATTTTTTAATTGAAAGTATTGATGACATATTTTGCAGTTTGCATATGCATTATTATAGCATTTCATGACAATATTTTTAATTAAAAGAAGAGAGGAGAGCATTAGTTTATATTATAAATTAATTGGAACAAAGGAGGAGTCAACATAAATATTTTGTTGATATTAGTAATTTCAACCGGATTGTTGAAGACTTTAATTTATTTACAACTCAAGCGAGAGACGCGTTTTTGCTCTTAATTTGTAAGCGGTTCTTTGTATCAGAACTCCAAAACTTTTATGCACACCTATTGTTACCCTCATAAATCATTGAGAAAACAACAGACATAAGTATCACATTCACATGAGATATAATATATACAATTTTGTTAAAATATATTTATAATAGTTTTATGTATGTCTATATATTTTGTTAGTTAATTTAATTCATGCTACTTAAATGCCCACACACTGTAGTGAGAACAATATAATTTAATAATTAGATAACATAATATTTTGATTCAACATCCTTTGTAACACTTTTTTTTTTTATAATAATTTCTAAAAATTGTTAAATTTGGTTTTCAAATATACTTTTATTTGGGAAGGGATTATGTCGAGCGGTTTGACACGACTTTTTGAATAATAATGAATGGATTCATGGTACGTACTAGGGCTGGCAACGAGCTGAGTTAGATATAGCTTGTGACTTGTTCATTTTCAAAACAAGCGAGTCAATATTGGAGTTTGAGATAAAAAAGTGGTTCGTGGCTCGCTCGTTTTCAGACCGAGTCAGACATGAGCGAGTTTTTTTCCGAGCGAGCCATGAGTTGCTTGTTTTTTTGCCACCCGGCAAGCAATGAGCTGAGTTAGATGTAGCTCGTGGCTGGCTCGTTTGAAAATAAGCAAGCCAACATTATAATTCGAGCTAAAAAAGTGACTCGCTCGTTGTCGAACCAGATTTGAGCGAGCCACCAGCTTTTTTACCACCCCTAATACGAACCAATATGCACTATAAATATCACAGTAGCCTCATTCCATACTGATTACTCTTTTTATCCTTTTTCCACTATATCTGAATTTTTGGAGAAATTTTTGGTTCAAACATATTTATTTATTTTTACCTAGCAGTTGAACTACAGAAGTTTAGTCACTTCTTTGTATAAATCTGTTTTCATCTTTTTATTCATTTTAAGTTTTGTGCTTATTTCAGGTTTAATTTTCATTTGATTTCCAGAATACACTGTTCTGTGTTGTTTCCCTTCAATTATGATCCTTTTTTTTTCAGAGTTCCGTTAACAAATATCTTGCCAAAGTGGATAGCCCCTCTGATATTGTTCAAGATCTTTCAAAGCTCTGCATGAAGAAATAAGAAAATACGAATTTGGATAATTTAAGTTTTCAGATAGATTATAAAGAAATTAATGGAAAGATTAATTTGGTTATTTAGCACTTCTCTATATCGAGAAGGTTAATTTACAGCTGAAATTTTGTAAAGGCAAAGTACACCAAATTCTGTCTTATCTCTTATCTTCATTCTTATATTAAGCACGTAGATGTCCTGATTCGCCAATGACTGTGATTAAAAGATGAAATTTCATATTAAATATCATCACTCCAATCAAATAATTTGCTTTTTTATGATTCTATGTATATTTTTTATGTTTTTTAAGGTGTAGAAGTCCAAATTTAGTTAGACATGCATATACTCGCTACATGCAAATTGTATTATATTTCTGATTAGTCATGATTTCTTTCTATTTTTTAAATGTTATTTAAGAAAATTTTTAATTGATTGGTCATGTCTTTATTTATTTTTATTTTTTATATCATATAAAGAATGTTATTTGTCATTTAATATGTTATTTTGTATGAGATTATTTTATAAAAATATGTCAAAAAGATAAAAAACAAAACATATATGTCATAGAATGAATATTATTTACCGAAATTTTTAATTATAACACTGCTCCAAAAATTAAAATAAAAGACCACCATTTTTGAAAATTCTATATTTAGCACATTCACAACTTGAAGTTGCAGAATGCGGACACCACCTTTTTTTCAAAACCACTTGACCACTGACTTCATTTTGATTGGTTAGACAAAAATTGGGGCCCCACAATTTTTTCAGTTGTCCACAATGTGAGGTAGAGACACATGTTGGATGAGAAAAAAAGTAGTTGTCTGTAACGTGAAGTTATGGACATCTGTCCGCAATTTCACGTTGCAGACATGTTAAATTAGAAATTTTTAGATTTGTGGTTTATTATTTTTTTGGGCAAGAATATTTTTAAAAAATTCAGTATTATTTACATGTAGATGTTATTTAATATGTTATTTAAGGAGTTATTTGTTATTTAGTCTAACCTTTTTATAAAAATATGTTATTTATATGAATTTCTTTTTGTGCTCTTATATATTTTGTTGCAACACACATGCACGATACTAGTATTTTGTTACCGATCTATATTTCTATTTAAACTTCAAATAGTTGATATGAATTGTTAAATATAGGTTTTTATATGACAATGTTCACGGAAATCAAATTTTATATTATTTTAAAAAAAATTACAATTTTTTTAAAGTAGAAAATTATTGTTTTGTCAAGAATTCTTAGATCTACTTATCTGAAGAAGATTTTAAAAAATGTAAAATTTAGTCTTCAAGTAAATTTTTGAATGGAGATCATTTTAACGGTCCTGATTTGAGAATTGAAAATAGAGAAACAGATTCTTTGTACGGACGATCGCAATAGCATATTACCATGTAAAGTATCATTCCAGGTACCATAAAAGATTCCCTCACTTTACGGTTTGAGATTTGATTATTCCGAACCGTTTTGAGATTCAGACTAGCTCAGGGGCAGTATTATTGGGATTTGAGATTCGTGCCAAGTTAAAAAGAAAGCTCCTTATCCACTAATTCTAAAAGATTCCCTATTACTGTAGCGGAGATGATGTGAATTCTATTACCATGGCCTTACTCTTCTTTCAAAGGTTTATCTTCTCTACATCATATATCTAATTTCCCTTTGGGAGATGATACGTCCTGTCCCTGGGGGGCAGGTCGTACGAGAATTAAGTTCGGGGAGTGTGAAATGAGCTCGCCTCGTTCTTTTGTTGACGGGCCGAGATTTAGAAGAATGAGAAAGGTTTGAGGGTATTTGTGCTCTAACCTCTACAATACCCTGTATTACGGAAAAACGCGATCCCTGTTACCGGGAATTCCCCGCCTTAAATAGGGGGCCCGGACCGTTGAGACGTCTTGTCAAAACAGTTAGGGAGTTCGCATAAGAGCAGTAGTGCCCGCTAATTGGCGGTGACAATCACATAATTGGTGGTGACGCGAAGTCGAAGTTGGACTGGGCCTCATAAGTGAGGACCCAACTTGACTTCATGGGCCGGATTGTTCCAGATTGATGGAGCGAAGCCAGCTTAGTTCTTGCCAGGCTAGCAGGTAGCTGGTCTGCGGCCTCGTCCTATCTGGTCTCGGGTTGGTTCCGCGAGGCGGACCAAAGTACTGAACTGCTCTTGGTCTCGAGCTAGCCCTCGAAGGGTCCGAGCTCCGAGTCTACTCTTTGTCCCGGCTGGCCCCGCTAGGGGGTCCGAGTCCCGAGTTGCTTTTGGTCTCGGACAGGCCCCACGAAGGGTCCGAGCCCTGAATTGTCTTTTTGGCCGTGATCATATTAATGACCTTATTTTATTCTACTTTGGGCTGGCCTTTAACGGAGTCTGAATCTCAAGTTTTTTTTTGGTCGGTCCAAGACTGGCGACAATATATTAATTAAGAAAAAGTTATTACATCAGGCCCTACTTGTAGTTAAAATTAATCTAGCTAGCAGTAATTGCCACAATCATTTTAAAAAACTCAGAGCCCTCATATCCCCCCCCCCGACGGTTACCGCTGAGCCCAAAAGTTGATATCCAAGATTGTACATTAATCAGTATACACACCGGTCTTCTATTATCCGAGAAGAGTCTCTTGTTTCTTTCTCCAAGGTCCACACCCCGGCCAACCATTTGGATGAGTCTCTTGTTTCTTCTCTTCCAAATTTCAACCTGGTTGCGAAACAATTTCAACCTGGGCCTAACCACGCCCAGAACATCATCCATGGCATGGACTCGGGCAGATCATCCCTATCGCCCCGTGTTAAGTGTATACTGATTAATGATAGGGATGATCTGCCCATAGACCTTAACACGGGCGATATGGATGATCTGCCCCGAGTCCATGCCTGATGATGTTCTGGGCCGTGGTGGCCCCAGTTGAAATTGTTTCGCAACCCTGTCCAGAAGGTAACCGCGAATGGGCACTCCCATAGTAAATGGTCCCTTGTTTCTCGCTACCGTGGAGTTGCATAAATGGTAGCCCTGTTGTACGTTGCACCCCCTTGACAGTTAATATTTCCTGTGTGAGTATTCTATTTGCCAGCATGAGCCATATAAAATTTTTGACCTCTGTGGTGCTCGTATCTTCCACAGTGGGTGTGGAATTTGCACACGAAGCCCCTGTCGTGCATGAATCTGTACGCAGAGGCACATGAGAAGTTCCCTTCAGGCGTCCAACGCCAGTAAATGCGATTATTGTCTCGGTGGACACTCAAAAGAAAGGTAGTTGCTTGGAAAATTCGGCGATGAAGAAAGAGCGGGCAGTCAGTAAGTGTTCTGGGGATGTGATGTTATGCAGTCTTCTTATCCACAGGCCACAGTGAATCCGGTTTACTAGCAATCAGCCATACCCACTTGGTCAACAGGGCCTCATTTGACACCCCAGATCTATGATTCCTAGTCCCAGTCCTTTGGATTTTAAGGAGCACACCGTCTTCCAATTGACCATCACAATTAATACCCCTGCATATATCACCCATTTCCATAAGAAGCTCCTCCTCATTTGGTCGATGTGTTTGAGTACGCCTTTTGGTATTCGCAATTCCTGCATGTAGTGGAGCGGAATGGCCGATAGGACCGACTTAATTAGGACCACTCTTCCCCCATAGATACGAAATTAGCAGACCATCCCTGTAGCCTCTGTCGATTGCTCGAAGCATTGGATCGAAAAGAACCTTTCTTGGTTTGGTGACCGTTAGGGGAGGCCTAGGTACTTAATCGATAAGTTAAACGGGGTGATCCTAGATCTCTTGAATTGTTGGGATGAGAGGTCCCGGAATGCCACCGGAATGAAAGTGCTCTTATCCCTGTTTATTTATCCGCAGGCCCGTCATTCCCGAGTATGCTCGAGGACCCTAGTTATGATTCGCAGTGTTGCGGGGTGTGCCTCCGATGATGATGGTGTCATCCGCAAACTGTATCTCTGGTAACAGAAAATTGGTTGCGGCATGGTTGGGCGGACATTTTTCAGGAGTCTTGTGAGAGAATCGGCCACCATAATAAAAAGCATAGGAGAGGGGGTCCCCCTGTCGCAGACCCGCTTATGTTTAAAGTATCTTGTTTGGGTGCTGTTGACCTTCACCG